>CM059453.1:3811526-3979026 GCA_030390025.1 Squalus acanthias | reverse complement strand
GCCCGGCCGATATTAGCGCCCCAAAATGGGAGATACCGAATTTTTCCCCCTTTTTCTTTCTCTCTTTCTTTCTCCCTCCATACACCCAGGACAAAACAGAATTTGAGGTGTGCGGTTTACATTTGAGCAATTTCCAGTTGAAAAAATCGTTAAGCAACACTTCTGAACCTTTGACTTTCTTCCATTTGTGAGCCAGATGCACCTTTTGCAAGTAATGAAGCTGAAAAAAAATGGATCACCTCGTTTTGAGAGGTATGACCCCGCTTCATTTCCTCTTGAAGCAGGATTGGCAACATTCCACAGCTCAAGTCTGCTCTGTTACCGAGTCCAGTTGCAGCGTTCAACGAATTCGGTAAACGCAATGAGATGAATTCAAGTCAGTGCTGCAGTATGTGTGATCACTCTGTGTTTCAACAGAGTGCGAGCTGTGCGGTAATGCAGGTTGTGCAATCGATCCGTTATCAGTAGCGAACACACAAGCCCACTTCTTGAATTATTCTGCACTTCCTTCCAACTGTCCTCTCTGACCAGCCGCACACACGTGACAACATTGCTACACTTCCAGGAACCATGAAAGTTTAATGTGTTTAATTTCAGCTCGATTGTGAAGGTCATACTTTTATATAACTATTAACATAATTACACTGCACAGCAAATAAAGGCACATGGACTCATTCTATGACTGCACCTATGCAAAGCTGTGATAGGGGGAGGAATGGTGTGTGATTAACCCACGATCGAAAGCTAATCGTTGCCCATCACAGCTTCCCACCTCCCAAACCCACGACCACCACCACCTAGAAGGACAAGGGCAGCAGGCGCATGGGAACGCCAGCCCCCTCCAAGTTCCCTTCCAAGTCGCACACACCAGTTTACGCATACTGTAGGTATGCAGGAACGGACTCCAGGGCTGGGAGCAGCATAATGGACTGTTTACCACAATCAGCGTGCGTAGTTTAAAATCAACGTCCACCTTGGGATACCTTGCCAAGGGTCAGGGCCGACCTGCTGCTCCTGCAGGAGTGCGGCCTACCGCACCTCAGTAACTACCGGCAGTGGTCGCAATGGTGGTCACAGGGGCCATCGATCTGGTCAGGAGGCAACAATTGCCGTGTCTCCGGCCTGGGTGTTCTGCGGCGGGGAGGCAACTTCACCAGCAACGTTAAGGAGGCGGTGGGCGGCCGCCTCCTCGTAGCAGACGTACTGTACAAGAACGCTCAGCTCAGGCTGATCAACGTGTACGCACCGGCTCTCAAGACCGAGCGGCTGGCCCTCTTCCAGCAGCTGCCACTGCTGCTGGCGACGGCCAGGCCGGTTATTCTGGCCGGTGACTTCAGCTGCATCATCGATCCGGCAGAGCCGACAGCAAACTGGACGCCACGTCCAGACTCCCGGTGGAAGCGGTAAAAGACGCCAAGCTGTGCGACGTCTTCAGCAACCCTGCAGAAGGGAATGGTAGCGTTGTGGTAATGTCACTGGACATAGTAATCCAAAGACCTGGACTAATGATCCAGAAACGCGAGTTCAAATCCCACCACGGCAGCTGGGGAATTTAAATTCAGTTAAATTGTACACAATGAAATACCCTGCCATGCACCCCACCACCCCCAGTTTCCGGAGGGAAGGCGCTGGGTAATGAGGTTAACCCTTAGGCACACCTCTGTCTCTGCAGGCCTCGCGCAGACTGAAGGAGGTTAAGGACCCCAATGTCGGATATATGGCCAGGATCGGGGGGGTTATGTCCGGGGTGGGTGGAAGAGCCCACCTGCCTCAGTTCTGCCAGCCCACCGGCCAATCGAAAAGCCCAGGCCCATCTCACCAATGCCTGCCTCGCTGGCCTCCCAAATTCTGCCCATAAGGAGTCTTCAACTGGACCCCACAGAGTCTCAGTCACCCATCACCCGTCCTCCAGTGCCAAACCGTCATTGGCTCTCAATCCCCCAGTGCATCCAATTCTTGTTGAATTAGTCCATGGCTTCAATACCCCTCCTCCAACCATCCATCCCAGCCTTTGTCCCTCCGGTTCTGGCATCCTGTGCACACACTGTCACTATTCCACCATTGGAGGCATAGTCTTCAGCTGTCTGAGCCCTGCTCTCTGCAACTCCCTCACTAAGCACTTCCACCTTTCTACTTCTCTATCTATTGTCCTTGTCCTTGTACTCCAGTCACTGAAAGCAAACATGCAGGTGCAGCAACCAGTTAGGAAGGCAAATGGTACGTTGGCCTTCATTGCAAGAGGATTTGAGTACAGGAGCAAGGATGTCGTACTACAGTTATACAGGGCCTTGGTGAGACCACACCTGGAGTACTGTATGCAGTTTTGGTCTCCCTACCTAAGTAAGGATATACTTGCCATAGAGGGAGTGCAGCGAAGGTTCACCAGACTGATTCCTGGGATGGCAGGACTGTCATATGAGGAGAGATTGGGTCGACTAGGCCTGTATTCACTAGAGTTTAGAAGAATCAGAGGGGATCTCATTGAAACGTATGAAATTCTGACAGGGCTAGACAGACTGGATGCAGGGCGGATGTTTCCCCTGGCTGGGGGGTCTAGAACGAGGGGTCACAGTCTCAGGATACGGGATGGGACATTTATGACTGAGATGAGGAGAAATTTCTTCACTCAGAGGGTGGTGAACCTGTGGAATTCTCTACCACAGAAGGCTGTGGAGGCCAAGTCACTGAATATATTTAAGAAGGAGATGGATAGATTTCTAGACACAAAAGGCATCAAGGGGTATGGGGAGAGAGCGGGAATATGGTATTGAGGTAGAAGATCAGCCATGATCATATTGAATGGCGGAGCAGGCTTGAAGGGCCGAATGGCCTACTCCTGCTCCTATTTTCTACGTCTCTATCTATGATTAAAAGCCTGCTCTAAATCTATCTTTAAGTTATTTTTTTTGAAAGAAGTACATGCATTTCTATAGCGCCTTTCACAATTTCAGGATGTCCCAAAGCGCTTTACAGCCAATGAGGCACTATTGAAGTGCAGTCACTGTTGTAATGTAGGAAATGTGGCAGCCAATGAGCGCACAGCAAGCTCCCGCAAACAGCTCTTTTTCGGTGCACATAGATATTAAAGAAAGAAAGACTTGCATTTATATAGCGCCTTTCACGACCTCAGGACGTCCCAAAGCGCTTTACAGCCAATTAAGTACTTTCGAAGTGTAGCCACTGTTTTGATGGGAGAAAGACGGCAGCCAATTTGCGCACAGCAAGATCCCACAAACAGCAATGAGGCAGGTGTCGGTTGAGGGATAAATATTGGCCCTGAACTCCCCATGCTCTTCTTCCAAATAGTGGGCATGGGATTTTCCATGTCCACCTGAGAGGGTTTAATGTTCCCATTCAAAAGACGGCACCTCCGACAGTGCAGCACTCCCTCAGTGCTGCCACTGGCAGGGTGGGTCTGGATTGTGTGTTCAAGTCTCTGGAGTGGAGCTTGAAACTACGAGTTGGAGACTGAGAGGGGAGAGTGCTACCCATGGCTGACACTTGAACACTTGCCTTAACCCTTTTACAACTGCCTAATATCTGTTGCCCCTGCAGGAAGCAACTTAGGATGTTTTTACCATGTTAAAAGCATTATAGAACTTGTTGTTGGATCGCTCACCTGATGGATTAGGGGCAGCCGGAATGTACCAAGTTTAATTCTATGTCTGTGCTCAGTAAACCTCCCCAGCCAGACAGTGGAAGGGGCTGATCACTATCCCATGCCGTCAAACTGTATCAATGGGCATAGAGAGGGTTATGCACCAATTGGAACAGTGAGCTATAGCATGGAAATATATACCAGCAAGAGTCAGTACTTAAAGGTGAGGAAGGAGGAGAGAGGGAAGGAAGATTATGGACAACAAGATACATTCACGGTAACACTGTAACAAAAACCACCCGAACGAACCTCTCGATTCCAATCATTAAATTACTTCCGGGTATCTGTTATTCTATATATAAACCCCCATAACCCCTCGATTAGATTCCAGCCTGTAACTCACTCCCGGGTATCTGTTATTCTATATATAAATCACCCCGAACCCCTCGATTAGATTCCAGCCTGTAACTCACTCCCGGGTATCTGTTATTCTACAGGAAACTCTTTCGTATCCGGCACCGACGGGATGGGATGGTGCCGGTTGATTAAAAATTCCGGATAACGGAGAGGTATATCTACCGAGGCTATTTTTAACAAACAAAAATAAAAAAATCAAGAAATGTGCAGTATATTTGGGTACTCCCCTACAGAATGTTGTGTTAAATGGATGGTGGAAGATGCTTGATTAAGTACAGTAATGCCAGTTGAGGGTAATCCATAACTCTTTAATTACTTAACAGTAAAACAAAACTTATAAACGACTGTATACTGTAGTTTTCGGAGTATGAATTCTGCCGGTTATTAGAGAATTCCGGATATTTACGTGCCGTTTAAACGAGAGTTTCCTGTATATATAAACCCCCCAAACCCCTCGATTAGATTCCAGCCTGTAACTCACTCCCGGGTATCTGTTATTCTATATATAAACCCCCCAAACCCCTCGATTAGATTCCAGCCTGTAACTCACTCCCGGGTATCTGTTATTCTCTATATAAACCCCCCAAACCCCTCGATTAGATTCCGGCCTGTAACTCGCTCCCGGGTATCTGTTATTCTATATAGAAACCCCCCGAATCCCTCGATTAGATTCCAGCCTGTAACTCACTCCCGGGTATCTGTTATTCTATATATAAACCCCCCCGAACCCCTCGATTAGATTCCAACCTATAACTTGCTCCCGGGTATCTGTTATTCTATATATAAACCCCCCAAACCCCTCGATTAGATTCCAGCCTGTAACTCACTCCCGGGTATCTGTTATTCTATATATAAACCCCCTGAATCCCTCGATTAGATTCCAGTCATTAACTCACTTCCAGGTATCTGTTATTTTATATATGAACCCCCTGACCCCCTCAATTAGATTCCAGCCCGTAACTCACTTCCAGGTATCTGTTATTCTATATAGAAACCCCCCAAACCCCTCGATTAGATTCCAGCCTGTAACTTACTCCCGGGTATCTGTTATTCTATATATAAATCCCCATAACCCCTGGATTAGATCCAGCCTGTAACTCACTCCCGGGTATCTGTTATTCTATATATAAATCCCCATAATCCCTGGATTAGATTCCAGCCTGTAACTCACTCCCGGGTATCTGTTATTCTATATATAAACCCCCCGAACCCCTCGATTAGATTCCAGCCTGTAACTCACTCCCGGGTATCTGTTATTCTATATATAAATCCCCTGAACCCCTGGATTAGATTCCAGCCTGTCACTCACTCCCGGATATCTGTTATTCTATATATAAACGCTCCCCCAAACCCCTCGATTAGATTCCAGCCTGTAACTCACTCCCGGGTATCCGTTATTCTAAATATAAACCCTCCCTCGAACTCCTCGATCAGATTCCTGTCAGTAACCCACGCCCAGGTATCAGGTATGCTGTTCAGATTCTGCTGTTCAGTTTCATGCCATGTACTATTTGACCAGTTGGTGGCACCAAAGGTCTGTTTTTGTTAATATTAAATGGCGTGTGATCCATTCAAGTTTATCATTATTCAATTATTAAGCACTATGACAGTGTAGTAATTTCTATGGCCCCATATTTGTCATGATGTCAGAGATGCCGGTGTTGGACTGGGGTGGACAAAATTGAGAGGTCGCACAACACCAGGTTATAGTCCAACAGTTTTATTTGAAATCACAAGCTTTCGGAGCTATCGATTGCTCCTTCCTCAGGTGAAGTGTCAGTGGATTGGATGTGTTCTGGCAACTGGGGATTTTTTAGTCTAATTGTTAACAGTTCGACAGTGGGTTCAAGGCTGGGTTTTTTGAGGAGTGGGTGATGACGGCAGAAGGGAGAGGGTGAAGGGATAATTATTAGTTCTAGCCCCTTTATGGCTACCCCGGATCAGGCGTATTCCTCAGACGTTCACTTTCAACTAAAGTTTGAGGTAGCCGAATCCTAAAGACGCTTAATTGGGTCTAAAGGTCCAGACTATCTCTTCCTAAAGGAAAGGAACAACCCGAGAATGTTACCGTCCTCCAGATAGCACTTTTAATAAGTTTAGCTAGACTGTAACATTCTGGATATTATGAGGGTCCGGAAAACTCCCTCCGAATTCTGCAACTCCTCACCAAAGAGTGTACTGAGATTCAGTTCGCGAGTTTGATACAGAAGTCTTATGTGAGACAATTCTAAAAATATATAGATTTATTAAAGAACCGACATGTAATTTACAGTTGGTGAGTCAATCACAACATTAACAGTTCCAAAAAGAGAAAGCTTACAATTCTATTATCAGAGAACCTTACTCTCAAATCTTAACTTCGCTACAGTTTTACAGTTCTTAGTTTTCTACAGGATATCCACCAAAATCAAATACCTTTGATCCCCGAGGTACAAAGAGTTGGAGACTTACAGAGCTGCCTCTGAAGCCGAGTATCACTTTGCCCCTTTAAAGCGAGTCTACTATCCCATTTGAGAGTTCAATATTTATACCCTTTTCCAGTGGTATTTCATTTAAGGTTTTCTACTGATGTAAGCTAATTATCTCTAGTCATTTTTCTGCTGACCTTTGCAATTCTTACTGCCAGTTCAGCTGGTAGCATGACAGAATCATGTCTCCTCTCTAGGTGTTCTAAGTTTAACATAAAAAACGGTGTAATGGCAGGTGTGTTTTACTTGATGTCATTTTTACAAAGGCAGATGTTTCTTACTTTTATGTGCTTCTTTTATGTGCCCGTCGGGAGCCTTTAACCTTCTGTTTCAATAAGGTTATTGATTCAGTGTCAACAACTATCTTATCTCTATAGCCAGAATGCTTTCACAGCTTTTTCATAGTTAGGTTTCTGGATTTCCAGACCCAGTTTGTCATGTTTTAATAAGGCCAGAATTCTTTCATACAATGGTGTATTTTTCTGAATAGGTTATATGGCTTATTCCTTCACAAGGGGACAGTACCTGAGGAGAGAAAACCGCTTACAATGTCAGCTAGTATCGGGGCCAGGAAGGGATCTTGGGTGGTCAGCGGTTTAGTGGGAATCGGGTCAAGAGAGCAGGAGATGGGTCTCGTGGACAAGATGAGCTTGGAGAGGGAGTGTAGAATCGAGTGGGGTATAAAACGGGAGTGCCACCCGAACCCGCCCTCTTTCCGCTGGGTGGCTTGGGTTAAAATAGAGGTGCCAGCCTCTGAACGCAGGTATCTTTGGACATGTCCAGGTCTGAGCAACAGGCCTTGGAAACATTGGCGATGCTGAAAGGGCAGCTTTGAACGGTAGGTGAATGGTGCTAATGCACCTGTTTGGCAAACCTGCTCTGGCCTCGCTCTTCCTTCTCCCCAGGAAGGCTATCCAATGGGAAACCTATAGCTCAAATATACCCAATGAATTTCCCCTGGGGAGCAGGCATCGATAGCAGACAGGGTGCAGCTATTAGACACTCTCAGTGCGTTCAGTTCCAATCAAGAGAGACATCTCCAGCAATTAGCCTCTTTACGACCTCCAAATGTGCCTTTTTTTTAATTCACGGGATTTATTGCCCATCCCTAATTGCCCTTGAGAAGGTGGTGGTGAGCCCTCTTCTTGAGCCGCTGCAGTCCGTGTGGTGAAGGTGCTCCTACAGTGCTGTTAGGGAGGGAGTTCCAGGATTTTAACCCAGCGACGATGAAGGAACGGCCCGATATATTTCCACGTCAGGCTTAGAGGCGGTGGTGTCCCCATGCGCCTGCTAGGTGGTGACAAGTCCCCATATGTTAGTTAGGAGGAGTTTGCAGGGTCGAATGGGCTTTCGTCTGTGTCCGAATCCGGTGCCTAGGTCGATGCTGGGTGGTTCATAGCAGTTTGGCTGTAAATACTTTGTAACGTGGTTTTAATCATTCTAGGCCATTTCACAGGACAGTTAAGGACATTGCTGTGGGTCTGAAGTCACATATAGGCCAGACTGGGTAAGCACGCAGATTTCCGGAATTAACCTAGTGAATCGTCTCTGAATGCAGAGTAATTACCCGCACTGGCTGTCCAAACAATACTGGACATTTAAAATTACCCCCATACTGTGATAGCACCTGCTTCTACCTGAAGTGCTTTTTCACCGTGTTCAGTCTGCTCGTGCTCTGGTATTCATGGAACCGAATCCAGAGCAGAAACTTCGCAAGCACTGAGGGGAACCTCAGGAGCAGGAGGAGGCCATTCAGCCCCTGGAGCCTGTTCCACCATTCAATTAGATCATGGCTGATCTGTACCTTAACCCCATTCACCCACCTTGGTTCCGCGGATATCCCTTAACACCCTTACCCAACAAATATCAATCTCAGTTTTTGAAATTTTCAATTGTCCCCCCCAGCCGCAAAAGCTTTTTGGAGGAGAGACTTCCAGATTTCCACTCCCTTTGTGTGAAGAAGTGCTTCCTGACATCAACCCTGAACGGCCTGGCTCTAATTTTGAGGTTATGCCCCCTTGTTTTGGACTCCCCCCACCAGAGGAAATAGTTTCTCTCTATCTACCCAATCAAATCCTTCAATCAGCTTGAACACCTCAATTAGTTCTCCCCCTTATTCTTTTATACTTGAGGGAGTACAAGCCCAGTCTGTGCAACCTTTCCTCATAATTTAACCCTTTTAGCCCCGTGTATCATTCTGGTGAACCTGCGCTGCTCCCCCTCCAAGTCCAATGTATCCTTCCTGAGGTGCTCTGCCCAGAACTGAACGCAGTTACTCCAGAAGGGGTCTAACTAGCGCTTTATACAGCTGCAACATAAGTTCCACTCTTTGTTTTCCAGCCCTCGAGATAAGGCCCCACATTCCATTAGCTCTTTTAATTACTTTTTGTAACTGCCCACTAGCTTTTAGTGATTTCTGTGCTTGGACCCCTGAATCTCTCTGCTCCTCCACTGTTCCAAGCTTCTCGCCATTTAGAAAATACTAGCATCTATCCATCCTTCTTCAGTCCAAACTGTGTCAGCCGTGGCTCAGTTGGTAGCACCCTCACATTGTGGGTTCTCAGTCCCATTCCAGAGACTTGCAGTACAACAATCTAGGCTGACACTCCCAGTGCAGCACTGAGGGAGCGCTGCACTGTCAGAGGTGCCGTCTTTCGGATGAGACGTTAAACCGAGGCCCCGTCTGCTCTCTCAGGTGGCCGTAAAAGATCCCATGGCACAATCTCGAAGAAGAACAGGGGAGTTATCCCCAGTGTCCTGGCCAATATTTATCCCTCAATCAACATCACTAAAAAAACAGATGATCTGGTCATTGTCACATTGCTGTTTGTGGGAGCTTGCTGTGTGCAAATTGGCTGCCACGTTTCCTACATTACAACAGTAACTACACTTCAAAAGTACTTCATTGGCTTTCAAGCACTTTGAGACATCCGGTGGTCGTGAAAGGCGCTATAGAAATGCAAGTCTTTCTTTTTATGACCTCACACTTCCCCACATTAAACTCCATCTGCCACCGTTTTGTCCACTCCTTTAATCTATCAATGTCCCTTTGCAACTTATTGCTCCCATAGCCATGAGGGATACAGTCGGAGATTTCAGCTTCGGCTTAGAAGGTGGGAATAAAATTAATCAGGCCCCCATTTGGAATTATATGTGGGGATGTTGGACACAGAATGGATCAGACTAGGCTGTGATGCCCAGCCCTCCAAAGTTGAATATCCTTCAACACTCTCAAGGCTCACACGCGGAGAACGGCCTCTTGGCTAAGACCCTGATGGACCCCTTGGTGCCCATGGAACATGGACTCGACCCCAGCAGGAAACTTCTTTTTTTATTTGTTTATGGGATGTGAGCGCCACTGGCAAGGCCAGCAAATATTGGCCATCCCTAATTGCCCTTGAGAAGGTGGTGGTGAGCCGCCTTCTTGAACTGCTGCAGTCCGATTGGTGAAGGTGCTCCCACAGTGCTGTTAGGGAGGGAGTTCCAGGATTTTGACCCAGGGACAATGAAGGATCGGCCGATATATTTCTATGTCAGGATAGAGTGTGACTTGGAGGGGAACTTGGAGGTGGTGGTGTTCCCATGCGCCTGCTGCCCTTGTCCTTCTAGGTGGAAGAGGTCGTGGATTTTGGGAAGTGCTGCCGAAGAAGTCTTGGCGAGTTGCTGCAGTGCATCTTGTACATGGTACACACTGCAGCCATGGTACGCCGGTGGTGGAGGGAGTGAATGTCTAAGGTGGTGGATGGGGTGCCAATCATGCGGGTTGCTTTGTCCTGGGTGGTGTCGAGCTTCTTGAGTGTTGTTGGAGCTGCACTCATCCAGGCAAGTGGAGAGTATTCCATCACACTCCTGACTTGTGCCTTGTAGATGGTGGAAAGGCTTTGGGGAGTCAGGAGGTGAGACACTCGCCGCAGAATACCTAGCCTCTGACCTGCTCTTGTTGCCACAGTATTTATGTGGCTGGTCCAGTTAAGTTTCTGGTCAATGCTGACCCCCAGGATGTTGATGGTGTGGGATTCGGCGATGGTAATGCCGTTGAATGTCAAGAGGAGGTAGTTAGACTCTTGCTTGTTGGAGATAGTCATTGCCTGGCACTTGTGTGGCCCGAATGTTACCTGCCACTTATCAGCTCAACTGATGGACTCCTGGGTGCCCATGGATCATGGATTCTACCCACCAAGACACTGATGGGCATGTGGGTGCCCATGGGCCGTAACCATCAGCACCTTAAGGGCAGAAGGGGAGAGATTGTGGTCAATTTATAAAATATATATACTGTTAATAACCCCAGTCTCACACAACTGATTCCAGTATTCTGTGTTTGACAATTGGTGAATGTTAAGCCAGACTTGCTTTATCTGACGCTTGTTTCTAACAGTCGGGATAGGGAGGAGTCCTATCACTGGACATACCATAGAGTCATAGAGTCATAGATTTATACAGCACAGAAAGAGGCCCTTCGGCCCATCGTGTCTGCGCCGGCCATCAAACCCTGTCTATTCTAATCCCATTTTCCAGCACTTGGTCCGGAGCCTTTTATGCTATGGCGTTTCAAGTGCTCATCTAAATGTTTCTTGAATGTTGTGAGGGTTCCTGCCTCTACCACCCTTTCAGGCAGTGAGTTCCAGATTCCAACCACCCTCTGGGTGAAAAAGTTTTTCCTCAAATCCCCTCTGAACCTCCTGCCCCTTACCTAGAATCTATGCCCCCTGGTTATTGACCCCTCTACTAAGGGGAAAAGTTCCTTTCTATCTACCCTATCTATGCCCCTCATAATTTTGTACACCTCAGTCAGGTCCCCCCTCAGCCTTCTCTGCTCTAAGGAAAACAACCCCAGCCTGTCCAGTCTCTCTTCATAGCTGAAGCGCTCCAGCCCTGGTGAATCTCCTCTGCACCCTCTCCAATGCAATCACATCCTTCCTATAGTGTGGCGACCAGAACTGCACACAGTATTCCAGCTGTGGCCTAACTAGCATTTTGTACAGCTCCCAGCAGAACTCCGAAGGGTTTGTTTGAGTGTTTTGGGTATAATGTGATAAGCATGCAATCACACACCCAGCAGAGTGTTTGTGAAACCCTTAAGCCTCGGAATGTTTTTATCTTGATTGTATTCATTCAACCCGGTTGTTTTTACAAGATCTTATGTCTTCAATGTCTTTAAAGATTAGCAATGCTGATGAAAGCTGATGTTCTGACATTTCCTTCACACCGAGAGACACGCTTCTGTTTGTGCATGCCCGCTTTGTGCTTGGCTCGAATTCTCATTTAAACCAGCAGTTTGGGAGATGTGCTGGGTGAATTCGAGGAACTGCCCGAAGTAAAGGTGAATTGGGGGACACGGTGTCAGCCGTGGCTCAGTGGGTAGCGCACTCAGTCTTCCGAGTCAGAAGATGGTGGGTTCAAGCCCTACTCCGGAGACTCGAGCACAAAATCCAGGCTGGCACCCCCAGTGCAGTACTGAGGGAGTGCTGCACTGTCAGTGGTGCCGTCTTTCAGATGAGACGTGAAACTGAGGTCCCGTCTGTCCTCTGAGGTGTGCGTGAAAGATCCCATGGCACTATTTCGAAGAAGAGCAGGGGAGTTCTTCCCGGTGTCCTGGGCCAATATTTATTCCTCAACCAATGAGTAACTCAACTCAAAGCCTTTCCACCACCTACACGTCACAAGTCAGGAGTGTGATGGAATACTCTCCACTTGCCTGGATGAGTGCAGCTCCAACAACACTCAAGAAGCTCGACACCATCCAGGACAAAGCAGCCCGCTTGATTGGCACCCCATCCACCATCTTAAACATTCACTCCCTCCACCACCAGCGCACCGTGGCTGCAGTGTATACCATCTACAAGATGCACTGCAGCAACTTGCCAAGGCTTCTTCGGCAGCACCTCCCAAACCCGCGACCTCTACCATCTAGAAGGACAAGGGCAGCAGGCGCATGGGAACACCACCACCTCCAAGTTCCCCTCCAAGTCACACACCATCCTGACTTGGAAATATATCGCTGTTCCTTCAGCGTCGCTGGGTCAAAATCCTGGAACTCCCTCCCTAACAGCACTGTGGGATTACCTTCACCACACAGACTGCAGCGGTGCAAGAATGCGGCTCACCACCACCTTATCAAGGGCAGTTAGGGATGGGCATTAAATGCTGGTTTTACCAGCGATGCCACATCCCATTAATGAATTAAAATAATCACTAAAACCAGATTATCATATTGCTGTTTGTGGGACCTTGCTTGTGAAAATTAGCTGCCGTGTTTCCTATATTAACAGTCATATTAAACTTCAATACTACTTCATTGGCTGTAACAGCATAATTAACTGCACAGCGTCAGTTTCCATATGTACGCTGACGACACCCAGTTCTACCTCACTACCTCTTCTCTCGCCCCTCCACGGTTTCTAAATTGTCGACTGATTGTCCGACATACAGTTCTGGATGAGCAAAAATTTTCTCCAATTAAATATTGGGAAGACTGAAGCCATTGTTTTCGGTCCCCGCCACAAACTCTGTTCTCTAACCACTGACTCCATCCCTCTCCCTAACATCTGTCTGAGGCTGAACCACACTGTTCGCAACCTTGGTGTCATATTTGACCCTGAAATGAGCTTCCGACCACATATCCGCAACATAACAAAGACCGTCTACTTCCACCTCCGTAACATCGCCCATCTCCGCCCCTGCCTCAGCTCATCCGCTGCTGAAACCCTCAGCCATGCCTTTGTTACCTCTAGACTTGACTATTCCAATGCACTCCTGGCTGGCCTCCCACATTCCACCCTATGTAAACTTGACGTCATCCAAAACTCGGCTGCCCGTGTCCTAACTCACACCAAGTCCCGTTCGCCCATCACCCCTGTGCTCGCTGACCTACATTGGCTCCTGGTTAAGCAGCGCCTCAATTTCAAAATTCTCATCCTTGTTTTCAAATCCCTCCATGGCCTCCTCACCCCCTCTCTATCTCTTTAATCTCCTTCAGCCCCACAACCCTCCGAGATATCTGCGCTCCTCTAATCCTGCCCTCTTGAGCATCCCTGATTATAATCGCTCAACCTTTGGTGGCCGTGCCTTCTGTTGCCCAGGTCCTAAGCTCTGGAATTCCCTGCCTAAACCTGTCTGCCTCTCTACCTCTCTTTCCTCCTTTAAGACGCTCCTTAAAACCTACCTCTTTGACCAAGCTTTTGGTTACCTGCCCTAATTTCTCCCTATGTGGATCGGTGCTAAATTATTTTTCTTAAAATACACCTGTGCAGCGCCTTACTATGTTAAAGGCACTATATAAATACACGTTGCTGTTGTTGTAAAGCACTTTGGGATGTCCTGAGGTTGTGAAAGCCGCGATAGAATTGCAAGATTGTGATATCCAGACCACTGTCTATGGTTTCCTGTCATTCTGTAGGATTCCCTGACACAGGTACATTTTACAGAAAGGTCCCTGTTAAACCACCCAGCAACAATTCCCATCAATGAATGTGTAAAATCCCCCAGACTTTCCTACACATGCTCGGGGGGTTAGATGGATGAGATAGTGGAGTGGTTATTTACTGGAGTAGTAATCTCGGTGCCTGCGCTGATAATCCAGAGAGCCGTGAAGTCAACCTTTCCATTTGTCAGTTGCCCCAAATCTCCGTCACACTTCAGCGCATTTCTTCTGCTGAATGGAGCTTTGTTTAGATTTAGATGGTAGATAGTCGGTGTTGATACAAACTCAGCCAAGTGGAAATTCCATGATTTATGTCTCATTGACATGTTTTCAACATGTTCCTGACTGAAGGACTTTAATATGTTTCTTACCTGATGAGATTACCTCAGTTCTGCTAAATATAGCTACCAGTCCACGATCATCACCCAATAAAGAAAGACTTGCATTTCTACAGCGCCTTTCACCACCTCAGGACGTCCCAAAGCGCTTCACAGCCCATGAGGTACTTTTGAAGTGTAGTCGCTGCTGTAATGTAGGAAACACGGCAGCCAACTTGCGCACAGCAAGCTCCCACAAACAGCAATGCGATACCAACCAGAGTTACTATTTAATACGATAGCACCCTGCTCTTTTCTCAGATCTGACGAAGGGTTTCGACCTGAAACGTTAACTCTGTTTCTCTGTCCACGGATGTTGCCTGGCCTGCTGAGTTTTTCCAGTGTTTTCTGTTGTTTTTACTATTTAATATACTGTATTCGCTGCTCACGATGCGGTCTCCTCTACATTGGGGAGACCAAACGCAGATTGGGTGACCGCTTTTCCGGACACCTCCATTCAGTCCGTAAGGGTGACCCCGAGCTTAGGTCGCCTGTCACTTTAATTCTCCGCTCCACTCCCACTCAGACCTCACCGTCCTCGGCCTCTTACACTGTTCCAATGAAGCTCAACGTAAGCTCGAGGAACAGCACCTCATCTTTCGATTAGGCACTTTACAGCCTTCTGGACTCAACATTGAGTTCAACAATTTCAGACTGTAACCCCTCAGGCTGTATGATTCTGCCATCCCCATTTGCAACATTTAATCTCTCCTGCCTCCTACCCTAGCACAGACTGCTCCTTTCACCCCTCCCCCCTTTCCCTGTCTCTGCACCTGCTTAAAACCTGTTACATCTCCAACATTTTTCCAGTTCTGACGAAGGGTCACAGACCTGAAACATTAACTCTGTTTCTCTCTCCACGGATGCTGCCTGGCCTGCTGAGTGTTTCCAGCATTGTCTGTTGTTATTTCAGATTTCCAGCATCCGCAGTATTTTGCGATTGTACTATTTAAGGTGTTGCTTGAGGGATAAATGTTGGCCAGGACACCGGGGAGAACTCCCCAGCTCTTCTTCAAAATAGTGCCATGGGATCTTTCATGCCCACCTGAGAGGGCAGGCCGGGCCTCGCTTTAACGTCTCATCCCGAAAGACACAACCTTTGACAGTGCAGCGCTTCCACTGTACTGGCACTGAAGTGTCAGCCTGGATTTTGTTCTCAAGTTGCTGGGGCTAGAAGAGGGGCTTGAACTGACATCCTACTGACCTTCAGAGGCGAGAGTGCTAACCCACTGAGCCAGGGCAATTCGCGTGCTCACGCACAGTGGTCACAGGGTGGCTGGTGTGGACCTGGAAGATGTCCCATTGGGAGGCCACCTTCTGAGGTTGGGGCTGAAGCAGTGTGGAGGGAGCTTTACTCTGCATGTAATGCATGCTATGCATGCTATAGTAGACCTGGGAGGTTCAAAGCAGATACAAAAATATTTTAAAAGCCTAATGGAATGTTAGGGCTGGAAGGAGTCTTATTTTTATTCGCTTATGGGATCAGGGCATCGCTGGCAAGGCCAGCATTTAATGCCCATCCCGAGTTGCCCTTGAGAAGGTGGAGGTGAGCCGCCTTCTTGAACCGCTGCAGTCCGCGTGGTGAAGGTGCTCCCACAGTGCTCTTAAAGAGGGAGTTCCAGGATTTTGACCCAGCGACGATGAAGGATCGACAATACTCTTCTAAGTCAGGATGGTGTGTGACTTGGAGGGGAACTTGGAGGTGGTGGTGTTCCCATGCGCCTGCTGCCCTTGTCCTTCCAGGTGGAAGAGGTCGCGGGTTTGGGAGGTGCTGCCGAAGAAGCCATGGCGAGTTGCTGCTGTGCATCTTGTACATGGTACACACTGCAGCCACGGTACGCCGGTGGTGGAGGGAGTGAATGTTTAAGGTGGTGGACGGGGTGCCAATCAAGCGGACCACTTTGTCCTGGATGGTGTCGAGCTTCTTGAGTGTTATTGGAGCTGCACTCATCCAGGCAAGTGGAGGGTATTCCATCACACTTGCAGTGGATGTTATGTTACAGTTATATGAAGTTCTGGTTAGATCTCAATTCTGGGCCCCGCACCTCAGGAAGGATATATTGCCCTTGGAGGGGGAGCAGCGCAGATTCACCTGAATGATACTGGGGCTAAGAAGACTATTTATGAGGGCAGGGTTGCACAGACTAGGCGTGTATTCCCTTAAATATAAAAGATTAAATGGTGATCTAATTAAGGTGTTTAAGATGATTAAAGGAGTTGATTGCGTAGATAGAGAGAAACTATTTCCTGTGATGGGAGAGTCCAGAACAACCTTAAAATTAGAGCCAGGCCATTCAGGGGTGATGTCAGGGAGCTCTTCATCACAGAAAGGGTAGTGGAAATCTGGAACTCTCTCCTCCAAAAAGCTGTTTAGGTCAATGGAAAATCCCAAAACTGAGATTGAAAGATTTTTGTTGGGTAAGGGTGGTAAGGGTTGTGGAACTAAACGGGTAGATGGAGTTAAGATACAGATCAGCCACGATCTAATAGAATGGCGGAACAGGCTCGAGGGGCTGAATGGTCTCCTCCTCTTCCTATGTTCCTGTGTTCCATTGGAAGAGTCACACTGAATCAGTGCTCGAGTCTATAATTAAGGATAGGGTGACTGAACACCTCAAACATTTTCAGTTGGTCAGAGAGAGCCAGCATGGATTTGTGAAAGGCAGGTCATGCCTGACAAACCTGATTGAATTTTTTGAAGAGGTGACTAAAGTAGTGGACAGGGGGATGTCTATGGATGTTATTTATATGGAATTCCAGAAGGCCTTTGATAAAGTCCCACATAAGAGACTGTTATCTAAGGTAGAAGCCCACGGAATTGAGGGCAAGTTATTGATCTGGTTAGGAAATTGGCTGAGCAGCAGGAGACAGAGAGTAGGGATAATGGGTAGGTACTCAAATTGGCAGGATATGACTAGTGGTGTCCCAGAGGGATCTGTGTTGGGGCCTCAACTATTCACAGTATTTATTAACAACTAAGATGATGGCATAGAAAGTTATATATTCAAATTTGCCGATGAAGCAAAGATAGGCAGCATTGTAGGCAGTGTAGATGAAAGCATAAAATTACAAAGGGATATTGATAGATTAGGTGAATAGGCAAAACTGTGGCAAATGGAATTCAACATAAGCAAATGTGAGGTCATCCACTTTGGACCTAAAAAGGATAGAACAGGATACTTTCTAAACTGTGAAAGGCTAAAAACAGTGGATGTCCGAAAGAGACTTGGGGGTTCAGGTACATAGATATCATGAACAGGTACAGAAAATAATCAAAAAGGCTAATGAGATGCTGGCATTTGTATCTAGAGGGCTGGAATACAAGGTGGTAGATGTTATGCTGCAGCTGTACAAAACCCTGGTTAGACCACACCTGGAGTACTGTGAGCAGTTCTGGGCACCACACCTTAGGAAGGATATATTGGCCTTGGAGGGAGTGCAGCATAGGTTTACCAGAATGATACCCGGACTCCAAGGGTTAAATTACGAGGAGAGATTACACAAACTAGGGTTGTATTCCCTAGAATTTAGAAGGTTAAGGGGTGATCTGATCGAAGTTTTCAGGATATTAAGGGGAACAGATAGGGTAGATAGAGAGAAACTATTTCCGCTGGTTGGGATTCCAGGACTAGGGGGCAGAGTCTAAAAATTAGAGAGAGACTTTTAAGGAGTGAAATTATGAAACACTTCTACACACAAAGGGTGGTAGAAGTTTGGAAAACTCTTCCACAAATGGCAATTGATGCTAGATCAATTGTTAATTTTAAATCGGAGATTGACAGTTTTTTGTTAACCAAAGGTATTAAGGTCTATGGGCCAATGGCGGGTGTGTGGAGTTAGATCACAGATCAACCATGATCTCATTGAATGGCGGAACAGGCTCAAGGGGCTCAATGGCCTCCTCCTGTTCCTATGTTCCTCATGGGAACAGCCTAGTGGAGAAAGAAATCGTCATTAGGCAAAGATTCGTCACATTCTGTGTGTTTTAGGGACTGAAACGAACCATAAACTGGGAACTATGTGGCCCTGCACTTGCATTCAGCCGGAGCTGTCATTACGGTTCGCCGAGCACAGCTCATTCAACTCCAGAAACAAAACATAAAATACTGCGGATGCTGAAAATCTGAAATGAAAGCAAAAAATATTGGAAGAGCTCAGCAGGTCAGTTAATTTTTCAGGTATAACTAGCAAAGCGCTTTACAGCCAATGAAGTACATTCGAAGTGTAGTCACTGTTGCAATATAGGAAACGCAGCAGCCAATTTGCTTGCGAATATAACTGATATATTCGCATTTATCCACAAATGCTGCCTGACATGCTGAGTGTTTCCAGCATTTTCCCTTTTTGCTTCTTTCAACTTGGTTTCGACCAGTGAAAGAGGAGAGTGTATCACCTCTGGACATCACATCTCAATCGTGCGTTTATTTTAGAGAAAGGGTTTCTGCAGCTGTTAAGGATGTGGATGTCAGTGCTGGGGAAAGAAGCATTGTTTCGCAATATTGTTGTCTCCTGACGTCAACTTTGAGTGTTTCTGTGTCAAGATTAGTGCCAGTTAAATGCTAAGGTACAGCACAGGTTAGATACAGAGTAAAGCTCCCTCTGCACTGTCCCATCAAACACTCCCAGGGCAGGTACAGCACAGGTTAGATGCAGAGTAAAGCTCCCCCTACACTGTCCCATCAAACACTCCCAGGGGCAGGTACAGCACGGGTTAGATACAGAGTAAAGCTCCCTCTACACTGTCCCATCAAACACTTCCAGGGCAGGTATAGCACAGGTTAGATACAGAGTAAAGCTCCTCCTACACTGTCCCATCAAACACGTCGTTGGCTTGTTCACAGATGTGATTCCCAGTAAAAAAGTAAAAATTTTCCCAGTAAAAAAGTAAAAATTTTAAAGCTTTTCGTTTTACATACAGACGGCAGCTTTTGACACGTTAGAACCCCTGCGACGACACCTCATTGTCTCAGTTGTATCTTGCTATGTCTTTGATGTGGTACCTTCCTGGCTGACCTGATTAACTTTATCACACCTCGGCAGATAGTCAGGATGATTTAATTTAGTGGTCTGCAATTGTAAGGTACACATGCTTTGTTCTCTATCTATATATGCTTTGGCGATTCTGTATCTATTTACTTCACCTGAGGAAGGGGCAATCGATAGCTCCGAAAGCTTGTGATTTCAAATAAAACTGTTGGACTATAACCTGGTGTTGTGCGACCTCTCAATTTTGTCCATCAAACACTCCCAGGGGCAGGTACAGCACGGGTTAGATACAGAGTAAAGCTCCCTCTACAGTGTTCCATCAAACACTGCCAGGGCAGGTACAGCACAGGGTTAGATACAGAGTAATACACCCTCTACACTGTCCCATCAAACACTCCCAGGGCAGGTACAGCACGGGTTAGATACAGAGTAAATCTCCCTCTACACTGTCCCATCAAACTCTCCCAGGGCAGGCAGAGCGTAGGTTAGATACAGAGTAAAGCTCCCTCTACACTGCCCCATCAAACACTCCCAGGGCAGGTACAGCACGGGTTAGATACAGAGTAAAGCTCCCTCTACACTGTCCCACCAAACACTCCCAGGGCAGGTACAGCATGGGTTAGATGCAGAGTAAAGCTCCCTCTACACTGTCCCATCAAACACTCCCAGGGCAGGTACAGCATGGGTTAGATACAGAGTAAAGCTCCCTCTACACTGTCCCATCAAACACTCTCAGGGCAGGTACAGCACGGGTTAGATACAGAGTAAAGCTCCCTCTACACTGTCCCAGCAATCATTCCCAGGGCAAGGACAACACACGGTTAGATACAGAGTAAAGCTAAAACAGCCCTAACTAAAATCACAAATGACATCCTCTGTGATTGTGACCTTGGCATGTTATCATTCCTTGAACTCTCTGCAGCCATTGACATGGTCAACCACACCCTATTCCTCCAACATCTTTACTCTGTTGTCCAGATCAGTGGGATTACCCTCTCTCGGTTCCCATCCCATCCATTCAATCCAATCCCATCCAATCCCATCCAATACAATCCAATACAATCCCATCCAATCCAATCCCATCTAATTCAATCCAATCCAACCCAACCCAGTTCAATCCAATCCAATCCAATTGAACCTAATTCAACTGTAGTCAGAACATTTCCAGCTATGGTTGCTCTTCCCAGCCACCCACACTGTTACTTCTGGGGTCCCACACAATCTGTTCCTGGCCACCACCTCCTGCTCATCTATTTGCTGCCCCTTGGTAAAGTCATCCAAAGCCCTGGGTTCAACGTCCACATGTACGCTGGTGACACCCGGCTCTACTTTTCCACATCTCTCTACCCCACCGCTGCCTCTGCATTGTCAGACTGCTTGTCCGATATCCAGTTTTTCCTCCAGTCAAACATTGGGAAGACTGAAGCCATTGTCTTCGACCCCCGCCACCAACTCCGTACCCACACCACCGATTCTGTCACCCTCCCCAGTCATTATCTAAGGCTGAAACAGACCATTCGCAATCTCGGTGTCTTATTCGAGTCTCCAGTCTCTCCAGTCTCTCCATTACAAAAGACAGCCTACCTCCATCTCCATAACATCACGTGTCTCCACCCTGTCTCACCTTATCCATCGCTGAAACCCTCATCCATGCCTTTTGTCACTTCCAATTGTCCCTGACTATTCCAATGCTGTCCTGGCCATTCTCCACCCTCCATACATTTAATCTCAGGTAAAACTCTGCTGCCGGTACCCAAACTCGCACCAAGTGCCACTCACCAAACAGCCCTGTGCTCACTGACCTACATTGGTTCCTGGACCCAAGTGCATCAAATTTAAAACTCTTGCCTTTGAATCGCTTCATGTCCTCGCTCCTCCTTTTCTCTGTAAACTCCTCCAGCTCTACACCACTAACCCCACACCCTGAACACTCCTTTCCTCTGACTCTGGTCTTTTGTGAATCCCTTCTCCCCTTCGGCCCACCGTTGCTGGCCGTTCCCTCAGCCGCCTAAGCCCCAAGCACTGGAATTCCCATCCTAAAGCTCTTCACCTCACCACCTCCATTTCTGGCTTCAAGACCCGCCTTGAATCCCACCTCTTTGACCAAGGTTTTGTTCATCCCTCCAAATAACTCCTCCTGTGCCTCAGCGACCAATTTTTGTCTGATTACCCCACCTCTGTGAAGCACCATGGGACATTTTACATTGGATTACATGGGATATACGGCACAGAAATAGGCCATTCGGCCCTACCAGTCCATGCCGGTGTTAATGCTCCACTCGAGCCTCCTCCCGTCTTTCCTCATCTAAATCTATCAGCACAACCCTCTATTCCCTTCTCCCTCATATGCTTGTCCAGCCTCCCTTTAAATGCGTCCATACTATTCGCCTCAACCACTCCCTGTGGTAGCGAGTTCCACATTCTCACCACTCTCTGGGTAAAGAAGTTTCTTCTGAATTCCCGATTGGATTTCTTGGTGACGATCTTATATTGATGGCCTCTAGTTATGCTCTTCCCCACAAGTGGAAACATTCTATCTGTATCCACTCTATCAAAACCTTTCATAATTTTAAAGCCCTCTATTAGGTCACCCCTCAGCCTTCTCTTTTCTAGAGAAAAGAGACCCAGCCTGTTCATCCTTTCCTGATATCTATACCCTGGCATTTCTGCTATCATCCTTGTAAATCTCCTCCGCACCCTCTCCAGTGCCTCTATATCCTTTTTATAATATGGCGACCAGAACTGTACAATACATTAAAAGTACAAATTGTTGTTGTTCTTCTTCACTGCCTCCTAACAGTACACCTTAAGTGCCTTCTATTGCGACAGAGTGAAATGTTTTCCCCTACGTCTTCGTGCTTCTGTGCCAATTATCAATTTAGTGCCAAATTGCATGCCTGTGCCTATAAGGAATGAGGTTGGTTGCTGTTTGTTGGACCCTTACCACCAGCAGAGGAAGAAAGATTTCACTTCATCCGTCACAGGGAACCATGGGTACAGATACACAAATCACTGACAGGAGCGACTGTCAGACTGTGCGGAATCTCCCCTCGCCCCGTGCAACAGTGTATAGAGTTCAGACCCGTGCAACAGACAAAAGAAAACTCAAGGATCTCAGGGAAAAATTTTCCTTTCCTTTAAAATCAGCAAGGGAAGTGTGAGGTGATGCATTTGGGGAGGGCTATCAAGGCAAGGGTATACACAATAAATGGTAGGACACTGAGAAGTGCAGAGGATCAGAGGGACCTTGGAGCGCATGTCCACAGGTCCCTGAAGGTAGCAGGACAGGTAGATAAGGTGGTTAAGAAGGCATACGGGATACTTGCCTTTATTAGCCGAGGCATAGAATATAAGAGCAGGGAGGTTATGCTTGAACTGTATAAAACACTAGTTTGGCCGCAGCTAGAATACTGCGTGCAGTTCTGGGTCACCACATTACAGGGAGGATGTGATTGCACTAGAGAGGGTGCAGAGGAGATTTACGAGGATGTTGCCTGGGCTGGGGAATTTTAGCTATGAGGGAAGATTGGACAGGCTGGGGTTGTTTTCTTTGGAACAGAGGAGGCTGAGGGGAGACCTAATTGAGGTGTATAAAATTATGAGGGGCCTAGATAGAGTGGATAGGAAGGACCTATTTCCCTTAGCAGCGGGGTCGATAACCAGGGGGCATAGATTTAAAGTAATTGGTAGGAGGTTTAGAGGGGATTTGAGGAGAAAGTTTTTCACCCAGAGGGTGGTGGGGGTCTGGAACTCACTACCTGAAAGAGTGGTAGAGGCAGAAACCATCATCACATTTAAAAAGTACTTGGATATGCACTTGAAGTGCCGTAACCTATAAGGATATGGACAAAGCGCTGGAAAGTGGGATTAGGCTGGATAACTCTTTGTCGGCCGGCACGGGCAAGATGGGCCGAATGGCCTCCTTCTGTGCTGTAAATTTCTATGATTCCGTGATTTTATGAGATTACCAGTGAGCATCTAATAGTCTGGCCTCCCACGTTCTCCGAGATCTCTGCGCTCCTCCAATTCTGGCCTCTTGAGCATTCCTGATTTTAATCGCTCAACTATTGGTGGCCGTGCCTTCAGCTGCCAAGGCCCTAAGCTCTGGAATTTCCTCCCTAAACCACTCCGCTTCTTTACCTCCTTCTCCTCCTTTAAGATGTTCCTTAAAACCAACCTCATTGACCAACCTTTTGGACATCTGCCCTAAAATCTCCTGATGTGGCTCGGTGTCAAATTTTGTTTCATAACGCTCCTGTGAAGCACCTTGGGACGTTTTACTATGTTAAAGGCGCTATATAAATACAAGTTGTTGTTGTTGTTGATGCAGTATTAGAGCATTTTTTTTAGTCGTTCCTGGGATGTGGGCTTTGCTGGCAAGGCCAGCATTTATTGCCCATCCCTAATTGCCCTTGAGAAGGTGGTGGTGAGCCGCCTTCTTGAACCGCTGCAGTCCGTGTGGTGAAGGTGCTCCTGCAGTGCTGTTAGGGAGGGAGTTCCAGGATTTTGACCCAGCGACGATGAAGGATCGGCGATATATTTCCAAGTCAGGAGGGTTCGTAACTTGGAGGGGAACTTGGAGGTGGTGGTGTTCTCATGCGCCTGCTGTCCTTGTCCTTCTAGGTGGCAGAGGTCGCGGGTTTGGGAGGTGCTGCCGAAGAAGCCTTGGCAAGTTGCTGCAGTGCATCTTGTAGATGGTACACACTGCAGCCACGGTGCGCTGGTGGTGGAGGGAGTTAATGTTTAAGGTGGTGGATGAGGTACCGATCAAGTGGGTTGCTTTGTCCTGGATGGTGTCGAGCTTCTTGAGTGTTGTTGGAGCTGCACTCATCCAGGCAAGTGGAGAGTATTCCATCACACTCCTGACTTGTGCCTTGTAAATGGTGCAGACTTTGGGGAGTCAGGATGTGAGACACTCACCTCAGAATACCCAGCCTCTGACCTGCTCTTGTGGCCACAGTATTTATGTGGCTGGTCCAGTTAAGTTTCTGGTCAATGGTCACACCCAGGATGTTGATGGTGGGGGATTCAGCGACGGTAATGCCCTTAAATGTCAAAGGGCGGTGGTTAAAATTCTCGCTTGTTGGAGATAGCCATTGCCTGGCACTTGTGTGGCGCGAATGTTATCTGCCACTTATCAGCCTATAAGATTAGCAATATTTACAAAGTCCCGATTGTAAGTTTTGTGATATTTACAAAATCCGTAATGTATATTTGAATTGTCCGTGACGATAACAGACCACTCCTGGTACAGGTATATTGTGTATAAGTACAACAGATTTATTAAGCACTTTACATCCAGTACAAAGAAGTAATACTTAGCAAGATGATAGTCGCAATCCGTTCCTTGGAACCCCAGCAGATAGCCCACCGGGTGACTGCGGCACGCTCTCTTTTCTCAGGCTTGCTGTGTTCTGTTGACTAAAGTTTCTCTTCCTCTGGTTTTGCGCAGCCTCCAGTGTTCAATAGCTGTTCCTTTATACCTTTTTTTCCCTTCAAAATACATAGCAGCTTGCAGATGCTTGGGCTATCCCACCATTCTGACCTTCAATAGTACGGTCTATGATATCCTCCCTTTTTCTGCTATCAGCTTTTATGAGAGCTTTTACATAGCTGGACTTCCCACAAATTACGACAGATGTAAGAACATAAGAACTTTAGAAATGGAAGCAGTAGTAGGCCATTCGGCCCTTCGAGCCTGCTCCGCCATTCAATGAGATCATGGTTGATCTTCTGCCTCAACTCCATTCACCGGCCCTATCGCCATATCCCTTGATGCCCTTACTAGTCAGTAATCTATCGACTTCTGTTTTGAATATACCCAATGACTGAACCTCCACAGCCCTCTGGGGTAGAGAATTCCAAAGATTCACCACCCTCTGTGTGAAGAAATTTCTTCTGATCTCAGTCCTGAATGGCCTACCCTTTATCCTGAGGCTGTGGCCCCTGGTTCTCGACTCCCCAGCCAAGGGAAACATTCTCCCAGAATCCACCCTATCACGCCCTGTAATAATTTTGTATGCTTCAATGAGATCCCCTCTCATTCTCCTGAATTCAAGAGAATACAGGCCTAGTTTACTCAATCTCTTCTCATACGACAGTCCCGCCATCCCAGGAATCAATCTCGTGAACCTTCATTGCACTCCCTCCATGGCAAGTATATCCTTCCTTAGGTAAGGTGACCAAAATTGTACACAGTACTCCAGGTGTGGTCGCACCAAGGCCCTATATAATTGGAGTAAGACTTCTTTACTCCTGTACTCAAATCCTCTTGTAATGAAGGCCTTCCTAATGGCTTACGGCACCTGCACATTCACTTTCAGTGACTCATGTACAAGGACACCCAAGTCCCTTTGAGCCTTTGGCCTTTCCCATAGCCCATTATCTAGCTTTTCTGAAACTTCAGCGATAAGGGATGTGAGGTGCTGAAAACCCCTATTCTACTTTAAAACTTAATTAATGTTTGTCCTTCACTGCCTTCTTGTTTTTAACATAACAGAAAATCTACACTACCTCAGCACTATTCTTGCAGTCAACTTAATGTTGGCTTATTTTTACCATCATGCTTTGCTTCTCAGCCTTGTGTCTTTTAACTAAGGTTATACATATTGTAACAGAGGTTTTACGCTTCTAACATACATTATTATATATCATAGCAATTTTAAGAAAAGCATTACATTTAAAACATTATCAAATCATACAGAACAGCTCTATTCAACAAGCCCAAGCCTGAATGATAGGGGCTCGTGTCCAGCCAGAGTTGGCGCCTTCAGGAAGGGAGGGGAGAAAGTTGGTGTAAAATGGAAGGAAAGAACAGCGTGATGGGGAAAGAGTTAAGGTCAGTGCTTCATCTCTTACACACTGAAATCAAAGTGGTTTTAATGGTTACTATGAGTGCGAATTCGTGCCTCATTATAAGTTGCTGATTAATGGAAATGCATTTTTTTATTCGTTTATGGGATGTGGGCGTTGCTGGCAAGGCCAGCATTTATTGTCCATCCCTAATTGCCCTTGAGAAGGTAACATAAAAGATGGGAGCAGGAGTAGGCCATTCGGCCCCTCGAGCCTGTTCCGCCATTTAATGAGATCATGGCTGATCATCCAAATTCAGTACCCTGTCCCTGCTTTCTCCCCATATCTCTTGATCCCTTTAGCGTTAAGAAATATATCTACCTCCTTCTTGAACATATTTAATGAATTGGCCTCAACTGCCTTCTGTGGTAGAGAATTCCACAGGTTCACCACTCTCTGGGTGAAGAAATTCCTCCTCATCTCAGTCCTAAATGGCTTACCCCTTATCCTTAGACTGTGACCCCTGGTTCTGGACTCCCCCGCCATCGGGAACATCCTTCCTGCATCTAGTCTGTCTAGTCCTGTTAGAATTTTATAAATTTCAATGAGATCCCCTCTCATTCTTCTAAACTCTAGCGAGTATAAGCCTAGTCGACCCAATCTCTCTTCATACGTCATTCCTGCCATCCCAAGTATCAGTCTGGTGAATCTTCGCTGCACTCCCTCCATGGCAAGAACATCCTTCCTCAGATAAGGTGACCAAAACTGCACACAATACTCAAGGTGTGGTCTCACCAAGGCCCTGTACAACTGCAGCAAGACATCCTTGCTCCTGTACTCAAACCCTCTCGCTATGAAGGCCAACATACCATTTGCCTTCTTAACCGCCTGCTGCACCTGCATGCTCACCTTCAGCGACTGGTGCACAAGGACACCCAGGTCTCGTTGCACTTCCCCTTTTCCCAATCTATTGCCGTCCAGATAATAATCTGCCTTCCTGTTTTTGCCACCAAAGTGGGACTCTCGGACTTTGCCCAAGCGACCACTTTGTCATGCGTGAGCCTAGATGCTGAGTGGTGGTAGGGTTAGGAAACTTGGAGGGCAACGCTGGAGCCTGGACCCTGACCTCATCCAATGCCCCATCCAGCAGGGGTCACTGCACAGCTATTAGAATCAGGGAATCATAGAATGGTACAGCACAGAAGGAGGCCATTCAGTCCGTCGTGGCTGTGTCGACAGTTGGGAGCAGGGACTCTGGCTGATTTACACCTCCTTAGCCTAGGTTGACCAGACATCCCCATTTTCCGGGGACAGTCCCCGGATGAGGTACTGTGTCCCCGGTCAGAGAACGTCCACAAAAGAGTCCCCGGTTCAGAAATCTCGTCCCCGCATAGATTCTTTGTTTTTTTAAACGCAACTGTACAGAAACCTCCCCCTCCCCACCCCCGGGGGTAGCTCCTCGGCCCGTTCCCACCCGGCTTGAGCTCAGGAACGGATTCCAGGGGCCGGTTGAACGGAAGCGACGATGGCGGCCCCCACCTTCCCACAATGCAACGCGGCAGAGAAAAGGCCCCCATCGACAGCTTGGGCCGCACTGCACTCTGGGGGATTGAGCCACCTGACCTGGTGTTTCAGCCAATAGTGACTGGCCGGAGGGCAGAACTTTTAAAATGCACGGTAGAAGCCGAGGACGCAGTGAGAGCTGGGGGGTGAGTGGATTTATTTTACCTCAGCGAACAGTATGGCTCATTGTGTGTTTTTTTTTACTGATTAAGGCACGCTCTAAATTCTCCCACCAGGAAGAGGTTTCTGAAGCCTTCTGAGACATAGGAGCAGTTTCATCCCTAATATGGAAAATCTCAGTCTGTTTCGATTTAAAATTGAGAAATTCAAAGTTAGGGTAGTCGGGGACAAGTATAAATGGTACAGGGCTATTGCCAGAACACACGCAAGATTCGAGATTCGGTGTAAAGTCACAATGGCGTTATCTCTACACTAGCAGAAGCAACAAAATCGTCGTGCCGGTTTTCTTCAAATGCGCCCTGGCTACTTTGCTGTGGTCCCACCCTGCGTGTCCCCGGATTCGTTTTAGAAAAAATGGTCACCCTACCTTAGCCCAGTGTTGAGGCGACTAGCATCGATGCATTTAAGGGGAAGCTAGATAAACTGAGGAGGGAGAAAGGGATAGAAGGATTTGTTGATAGGGCGAGATGAAGTAGAGTGGGAGGAGGCTCGTGTGGAGCATAAAAACCAGCAGGGACAGCTTAGGCTGAATGACCTGTTTCTGTGTTGTAAACTCTATGTAATTCTATCGAAGCATCAGGACTGATTCTCATATCTGACCCTCGCAGGCATGGATTATCAAACTTACGCTAACTTGCTTGCGGAGGTTTTCTGATTGGGCTGAAACCTCACAGGAAGTAGGGCGGTGCACTGATCATACACCCCACCTGACAGGAAGTGGGGCGGTGCGCAGATCATACACCCCCCCTGACAGGAAGTGGGGCGGTGCACTGATCATACACCCCCCCTGACAGGAAGTGAGGCGGTGCGCAGATCATACACCCCCCCTGACAGGAAGTGGGGCGGTGCACTGATCATACACCCCCCCTTACAGGAAGTGGGGCGGTGCGCAGATCATACACCCCCCCTGACAGGAAGTGGGGCGGTGCGCAGATCATACACCCCTCCTGAGAGGAAGTGGGGCGGTGCGCAGAGCATACACCCCTCCTGACAGGAAGTGGGGTGGTGCGCAGAGCATGCACCCCTCCTGACAGGAAGTGGGGCGGTGCGCTGATCATACACACCCCGCGCCGTGGGGCAATTGGGCGTTTGTTCGCTGATGCAGCGGCTGCTTAAAGGGTGGGCATCCTGATCTTTCCAATTTGGTTCGAGTCTCAGTCTGGAGACTTGAGTCCATAATCCAGGCCGGCACACCTAGTGCAGTACTGAAGGAGTGCCGCACTGTCAGAGGTGCCGTCTTTTGGATGAGACTTTAAACCGAGGTCCCATCTTCCCTCTCAGATGGAAGTAACAAATCCCACGGCCACTATTTTGGTCAAGAAGGTAAGAGCCCATGGGATCCAGGGCAATTTGGCACATTGGATCCAAAATTGGCTTAGTGGCAGGAGGCAGAGGGTGATGGTCGAAGGTTGTTTTTGTGACTGGATGCCTGTGTCCAGTGGTGTACCGCAGGGATCGGTGCTGGGTCCCTTGCTGTTTGTAGTGAAAATTAATGATTTAGATATGAATGTAGGAGGTATGATCAGTAAGTTCGCAGATGACACGAAAATTGGTGGAGTGGTAAATAGCGAGAAGGGAAGCCTCAGGTTACAGGACGATATAGACGGGATGGTTAGATGGGCAGAACAGTGGTAAATGGAATTTAACCCTGAAAAGTGTGAGGTGCTGCATTTTGGGAGGACTATCAAGGCAAGGGAATACACAATGAATGGTAGGACCCTAGGAAGGACAGAGGATCAGAGGGACCTTGGTGTGCTTGTACATAGATCCCTGAAGGCAGCAAGACAGGTAGATAAGGTGGTTAAAAAGACATATGGGATACTTGCCTTCATTAGCCGAGGCATAGAATATAAGTGAGAAGTCGCACAATACCAGGTTATAGTCCAACAGTTTTATTTAAAATTACGAGCTTTCGGAGCTATGCTCCTTCTTCAGGTACAGGTACAGTGAGGGAATCGATTACACAGTATATAGAGCAGGGAGGTTATGATGGATCTGTACAAAACGCTAGTTAGGCCACAGCTGGAATACTTTGTGCAGTTCTGGTCGCCACACTATAGGAAGGATGTGATTGCATTGGAGAGGGTGCAGAGGAGATTCACCAGGATGTTACCTGGGCTGGAGCGCTTCAGCTATGAAGAGAGACTGGACAGGCTGGGGTTGTTTTCCTTCGAGCAGAGAAGGCTGTGGGGGTACCTGATTGAGGTGTACAAAATTATGAGGGGCATAGATAGGGTAGATAGAAAGGAACTTTTCCCCTTAGTAGAGGGGTCAATAACCAGGGGGCATAGTTTCAAGGTAAGGGGCAGAAGGTTTAGAGGGGATTTGAGAAAAAACCTTTTCACCCAGAGGGTGGTTGGAATCTGGAACTTATTGCCTGAAAGGGTGGTAGAGGCAGGAACCCTCACAACATTCAAGAAGCATTTAGATGAGCACTTGAAATGCCATAGCATACAAGGCTACGGACCAAGTGCTGGAAAATGGGATTAGAATAGACAGGGCTTGATGACCGGCGCGGACACGATGGGCCGAAGGGCCTCTTTCTGTGCTGTATAACTCTACGACTCTATGACTCTATTTTGAAGAAAAGCAGGGGAGTTCTCCCTCGATTTATTTATTTATCCCTCGATCAGCATCACTAAAAACCAGATAATCTGGGCATTTATCACGCTGCTGTTTGTGGGAGCTTGCTGTGTGCAAATTGGCTGCCGCGTTTCCTACATTAGAACAGTGAACGCATGTCAGAAAAGTACTCAGTTGGCTGTTAAGCTTTTTGGGTCGTCCTGAGGCTGTGAAAGGAGTTGTAGAAATCCAAGTCGTTTCTTGACTTTGTTTTGTAATGGAACATTCCGGACTGTCGCTGACTTCGAAGGAAATGGTGCCACCTGCCCCCCCTCATCCCACGGAAACTCCAGACATGCTGTGAGGTCCACATTAAGGCGAAGAAGTGAGCATTGCCGTGCAGTTCAGCAGATTCCCGGTCGTGTTGTTGCTTGATATCAGTAGGTGGGGGAACTTGCAGTCCCTCCTATCCATTCAACAGTCTGGGCAGGTGCAGGGCGGCCAAGGATACGCATGATCAAAGCAGTGAGAGATATAAGACGTTAAACATTCAGAGGTGTCATTCAAGCTTTCAGTCGCAACACCTCCGGAGCAGTCCTACCATCTGAAGATGCAGCTTGTTTTCTTGCTTGTTGCCTTCGCCTGGGTTACGACCTCCGTCCTGCCAGATGGTGAGACCGCTTACGTTCACAATTACTTGCTTTATATCTTAATTTAGGGGGCGGGGTAATCCCAGTGTTTATTCAGCTGCAAAGTTTGAAAAAGAATCAGTATTCGCCCTTGGGATGTGGACTTCACTGGCAAAGGCCGACAATTATTGTCCGCCCCCTAATTATAGTCATAGAGTCATAGTCATAGAGTTATACAGCACAGAAAGAGGCCCTTCGGCCCATCGTGTCCGCGCCGGCCATCAAGCCCTGTCTATCCTAATCCCATTTTCCAGCACTTGGTCCGTAGCCTTGTATGCTATGGCGTTTCAAGAGCTCATCAAAATGCTTCTTGAATGTTGAGGGTTCCTGCCTCCACCACCCTTTCAGGCAGTGAGTTCCAGATTCCAACCACCCTCTGGGTGGAAGAAGTTTTTCCTCAAATCCCCTCTAGACCTCCTGCCTCTTACCTTCAAACTATGCCCCCCTGGTTATTGACCCCTCTACTAAGGGCTAACTTAGAACTTGCTGGGCCACGTCACAACGCAGTTAAGAGTCAATCATGTTGGTGTAGGACTGGACTGGAGTCACACTGGGTGAGGTTTCCTTCCCTATTAATGAAGCGGTTGGGTTTTTAGGACAATCCGACAGCCTCGTGGTCACTTCTTGCTGGCGCCAGCTTTTTATTCCCAGGCACCTTTTTAAGCCGAATTCCAATTCTTAATTTCTGCAACTGTGGGATTTGAACTCACGTTCTTTGGATTACTAGTCCAGTAACGTGAACACTGGTAAGAAAGAACTTGCATTTGTACAGCGCTTTTCATGTGCTCAGGACGTTCCAAAGTGCTTCACAGCCCATGGAGTGGAGTCGCTGTTGTAATGTCGGAAACGCGGCAGCCAATTTGTGCACAGCAAGATCCCGCAAACAGCAATGTGATAATGACCAGACAATCCGGTTTTTTTTTAGTGGATGTTGATTGAGGGATAAATATTGGCCCCAGGACACCGGGGATAACGCCTCCCCCTGCTCTTCTTCAAATAGTGCCGTGGGATCTTTGATGTCCACCTGAGAGGGCAGACGGGGCCTCGGTTTTAACGTCTTATCCGAAAGACGGCACCTCCGACAGTGCAGCGCTCCCTCAGCACTGTACTGGAGAGTCGGCCTAGATTAGGTGCTCAAGTCTCTGGAGTGGGACTCGAACCCACGACCTTCTGACTCAGAGGTGAAAGTGCTACCCACTGCGCCACGGTCGACACCCATACACTATCACCTGAAGTCTGCATAACAAATTCAAATCCATTGTCGGAAGCAGGGGCATCCTGATTGCTTGGTCAAGCCTGTTTGTCTTGCACAAGCCCACCCAGCTCCTGTAAGGGATGAGGGACTTCAGTTATGCTTAGAGACCAGAGAAGCTGGGATTGTTCTCCTTAGAGCAGGGAAGGTTAAGGGGAGATTTAATAGAGGTGTTCAAAATTATGTGGGGTTTTGATAGAGTGAATAAGGAAAAACTGCTTCCACTGGCAAGAGGGTTGGCAACCAGAGGACACAGATTTAAGATAATTGGCAAAAGAACCAGATGGAGGAGATGAGAAGACTTTTTTTCTTAACGCAGCGAGTGGTTATGATCTGGAATGCACTGCCCGAAAGGGTGATGTAGGCAAATTCAATAGTAACTTTCAAATGGGGAATTGGATAAATACTTGAAAAGGAGAAATTTGCAGGGCTATGGGGAAAGGGCAGAGGGAGTGGGACTAATTGGAGAGCTCTTTCAAAGAGCCGGCACAGGCACGATAGGCCGAATGGCCTCCTCCTGTGCTGTAGAATTCTTAAAGGCTCGGCTAGGTATAGCAGTGAGTAGCTGGATCTGTACAGACAACCAGCTCCGTCACAATGCCCTGTCTGTACTGAGGTACTTAATTAGAGTTGGGATGGCCCCGCCCGGTCTGTGGGCTGCGTACCACACCAGGCAGTCGCTGTACCCTGCGATTTGTCGATCAGCCCTGGCCGCCACACGGAACTGTTTCCTTGTAATATGCGGTGGAAAACAACTTATCTGATCACGTTACGGTCCTTGAATTCTCCAGTCAAGTGGTCCACCTTACTCAGTACACATCTGGGATCAAACCTGGCATCTTGCTACCTGTGTGGGTGTGTGCACAATGTGGCCTCTTAGCATTTAGTAATAAATCTCTAGGGGGGCAACAACTGAGTCGTGCCCCCTTTGGGACGTTAACTTCGCTGGGGCGCTACTCCGAATAAATTAGTGCCCCCGTGGCCGAACTTCATCGGTAACGCCCCAAGATGGAAGCCGGGCGCTACTGGACGTGCCCCGCCTCCATCTTGGGGTGCTGTGAGCAAATATCGCGGCGCTAGCTGCCGCAGCGCCACGGTACTGCAGGCCTTCCTCCCCAGCTGGGCCACCAGGGATCGGCGTGCCGGTAAAAGAGCCCGGCACTCAAGAGGAAAGGTGCCGATCAGGAAAGTCCCAGGTACAATTCCCAATCTGAACATTGGCACATGATATTGCCCCACCAATAAAGATGAAGGTGCATCTAGTTCTCCTTCCACCTGGTACCCTGGTAGTCGCACGACACAACGATAATGGAGTTGTTGACGAAATACAGCGATCAATCTCTATCAATGAGTCTACAACAGACCCAGACATGAGGCGAGGAAAACCCCAGTGGTGCAGAACTTCGGGAACCAGAGGTCCAAAGTCACTTGTTCTTCCCAAGCATGCTTCACTCGCCACATGTTAGGATGGTTAATAGTTTTCAACCAGGAGCCGAGTAGGGAATGTCTGATTTCCTTATCTACTCCTGGGTTAGAGATGGGGAGTCAGTCAAGGTTCCCTTTTGTGATCCCTCAACAGCGACAAAAACAACTTGCATTTATATAGCACCCTTAAGATAGTAAAACGCCCCAATGAACTTCACCGGAGTGTTATGAAACATAATTTGACATCGAGCCACATAAGGAGATATTAGGACAGGTGACCAAAATCTTGGTCAAAGAGGTAGGTTTTCAGGAGCAACTTAAAGGAGGAGAGAGAGGTAGAGAGGCGGAGAGGTTTAGGCGGGGAATTCCAGAGCTTAGAGCCCAGGCAGCTGAAGGCATGGCCGCCAATGGCGGGGCGGTGAATATCAGGGATGCGCAAGATGCCAGAACTGAAGGAGCGCAGAGATCTCCGAGGGTTGTGGGGCTGGAGGTGGTTACAGAGATAGGGAGGGGCGAGGAGGCCATCGAGGGATTTGAAAGCAAGGATGAGATTTTTGAAATCGAGGTGTTGCCGGACCGGGATCCAATGTAGGTCACCGGGCACAGGCAAACTGCAAGCAAGCAAGCAAACAATTGTCAACAAGGTACCAAGAGAAGCTCAGACGAAGTACCGATTCAGTTAGTGACCTCTCTACAGATGGAGAGGTCTGTTTCACGTGTTTTAAAGGAATGCCATAATGACAACAAAAGACCGTGAAGTTTGCTTTGATTGTAAACGTAAGTTGCCAGACGCTGCATTTTTACAGACAGATCATTTATTTTCAGATGTAACTGAGCAGAAGGAGGAGTTGACCAAGAGGGAGTTGTCCACAGCGAGGGCGAACTCTCCATCGAGTGATGCGACCGACTGTGTTTGTAAAGGTAGAGAGAAATCACTTGGGCCTCGATTCACGGCAAACTTGGGACTAGTTAAACCAGGGACTGGGCAAACACTGGAACAATTAAACCAGGGACAGGACAAACACTGGAACAATTAAACCAGGGACTGGGCAAACACTGGAACAATTAAACCAGGGACTGGGCAAACACTGGAACAATTAAACCAGGGACTGGGCAAACACTGGAACAATTAAACCAGGGACTGGGCAAACACTGGAACAATTAAACCAGGGACTGGGCAAACACTGGAACAGTTAAACCAGGGACTGGGCAAACACTGGAACTGTTAAACCAGGGACTGGGCAAACACTGGAACAGTTAAACCAAGGATTGGGCAAACACTGGAACTGTTAAACCAGGGACTGGGCAAACACATGGAACTGTTAAACCAGGGACTGGGCAAACACTGGAACAATTAAACCAGGGACTGGGCAAACACTGGAACAATTAAACCAGGGACTGGGCAAACACTGGAACAATTAAACCAGGGACTGGGCAAACACTGGAACAGTTAAACCAAGGATTGGGCAAACACTGGAACTGTTAAACCAGGGACTGGGCAAACACATGGAACTGTTAAACCAGGGACTGGGCAAACACAGGAACAATTAAACCAGGGACTGAGCAAACACTGGAACAGTTAAACCAGGGACTGGGCAAACACTGGAACAATTAAACCAGGGACTGGTCAAACACGACAGGCTGATGTCCGACTGGGATTAGGGCCCCCGGTCGCTGTTTCCGTGTTCACTGTGTTCAATATGTCTCTGAGTCACGGCATGAATTATTGACTGCAAATGATTAACTTTTCTGCAGTTGGCCACCTGCACTTTGGATACAAATTGAAGGAGTCCCGCGATAAGAATGCGAAAAAGTGCCAGTGTGAGAAGGCTTTAAAGATCATCAGGAAGAAATGGGGTGCAGGTAATTTCAGAAAATAACATTTGGGACACAGTGTATGAGCCATTTGAGATCTGATGTGTGGTGTGCACGCTTGGGAGGAGCGGGTGACTTTGGACCTATGGTCCCCAAAGATCTCCACCACTGGCGGCTTCACTCACGTTGTGTAGCTGTCAGCCGTGGCTCAGTGGGCAGCACCCACACCCCTGAGGCAGAAGGTCGTGGGTACAAGTCCCACTCCAGAGGCTCGAGCAAGTAATCCAGGCTGACACTCCCGGTGCCAGTGCTGAGGGAGTGCTGCACTGTCGGAGGTGCCGTCTTTCGGATGAGACGTTAAACCGAGGCCCCGTCTGCCCTCTCGGGGACGTAAAAGATCGCACGATACTCTTTCGAAGAAGAGCAGGGGAGTTCTGGCCAATATTTATCCCTCAATCAACATCACTAAATTATCCAAAAAGAAAATACTACAGATGCTGGAAATCAGAAATACAAACAGAAAATGCTGGAGAAACTCAGCAGGTCAGGCTGCATCTGTGAAGAGAGAAACAGAGTTAACGTTTCAGGTTGAAGACGAAAGGTCATCGACCTGAAACGTTAACTCTGTTTCTCTCTTCACAGATGCTGCCTGACCTGCTGAGTTGCTCCAGCATTTTCTGTTTTTATTTCACTAAATTATCCGGTCATTATCACATTGCAGTTTGTGGGACCTTGCTGTGTGCAAATTGGCTGCCGTGTTTCCCACAACATAAGAACATAAGAAATAGGAGCAGGAGTCGGCCATTTGGCCCTTCGAGCCTGCTCCGCATTCAATAAGGTCATGGCTGATCTTCGACCTCATCTCCACTTTCCTGCACTATCCCCATATCCCTTGATTTCCTTAATATTCAAAAATCTATCAATTGAACAGTGACTACACTTCAAAAAGTACTTCACTGGTTGTGAAGTGCTTTCTGATGTCCTGCGGGCATGAAAGGTGCAATATAGATCTTGCTCTGAATGCCCACGACCTTCTGACTCAGAGGCGAGAGTGCTACCCACTGAGCCACGGCTCACTGACTGACGCAAAGCCTGACTCACACTCCTGCCTCGAAGCCAAAAGCCGGTTTATTCCCGGACGGGACGCTACAGTTGACCATAGATTCCTGAGTCGAGGAAGAGAAAGGTCAACCATGTCCGTGGCTCCTGATTACTTTCAGTGGCCCTCGTGGAAAAGAGCACTTGGGTAAATGTTGGGTGAGGACAGGATCCGATTGGACTGTGATGCCTGCCATTGTTGAATAGCCTGTCAAGACTCACCTTTTAGTCTCACACACAAAGACCAGCTGAGGTACCAGAGGCAGATGCCGCACGTTCCCATGTGCCCCACTAAGGGTCAGTGCCCTGGGACAGGACAAGATCTCACCCATTCCCATGTTTCCCAGTAAGGGTCAGTGCCCCAGGACAGCACAAGATCTCACCCATTCCCATGTACCCAAGTAAGGGTCAGTGCCCCAGGACAGCACAAGATCTCACCTATTCCCATGTTTCCCACTAAGGGTCAGTGCCCCAGGACAGCACAAGATCTCACCCATTCCCATGTATCCCACTAAGGGTCAGTGTCCCAGGACAGGGCAAAAATGTCACCCATTCCCATGTATCCCACTAAGGGTCAGTGCCCCAGGACAGCACAAGATCTCACCCATTCCAATGTTTCCCACTAAGGGTCAGTGCCCCAGGAGAGGACAAGATCTCACCCATTCCCATGTATCCCACTAAGGGTCAGTGCCCCAGGACAGGACAAGATCTCACCCATTCCCATGTACCCCAGTAAGGGTCAGTGCCCCAGGACAGGACAAGATCTCACCCATTCCCATGTATCCCACTAAGGGTCAGTGTCCCAGGACAGGACAAGATCTCACCCATTCCCATGTATCCCACTAAGGGTCAGTGCCCCAGGACAGGACAAGATCTCACCCATTCCCATGTACCCCAGTAAGGGTCAGTGCCCCGGGACAGGACAAGATCTCACCCATTCCCATGTATCCCACTAAGGGTCAGTGCCCCAGGACAGCACAAGATCTCACCCATTCCCATGTTTCCCACTAAGGGTCAGTGCCCCAGGACAGGACAAGATCTCACCCATTCCCATGTATCCCACTAAGGGTCAGTGCCCCAGGACAGGACAAGATCTCACCCATTCCCATGTATCCCACTAAGGGTCAGTGCCCCGGGACAGGACAAGATCTCACCCATTCCCATGTATCCCACTAAGGGTCAGTGCCCCAGGACAGCACAAGATCTCACCCATTCCCATGTTTCCCACTAAGGGTCAGTGCCCCAGGACAGCACAAGATCTCACCCATTCCCATGTTTCCCACTAAGGGTCAGTGCCCCAGGACAGGACAAGATCTCACCCATTCCCATGTATCCCACTAAGGATCAGTGCTCCTGGACAGGACAAGATCTCACCCATTCCCATGTACCCAGTAAGGGTCAGTGTCCCAGGACAGGACAAGATCTCACCCATTCCCATATTCCCCAGTAAGGGTCAGTGCTCCGAGGGGAGGAGAAAGGATGAAAGCTAAAGAAAATTGGAAAGAAAAAGCAAGTAGGAGGAGCCCCGTCAGTGAATGGTGATAGCCAGCTGCAGTGCAGGAGTGGCTGTGGACCTGCAACCCAGGCATCATGGGTTCAAATCCCACCATGTCAAGTGGCTCCATCTAGTCAATGTTTCACACCCAGGCAGGTTCGACAGTTTCAGTTACAGTCCTGCTCCAAGCAAGTCGGGCCGGATTCTTCTGGGTGCTGAGCATTCACCCGAGGGAGCAACTTGACATGGTGGGATTTGAATTTAATAACTTGGGGGTGCTGGCATGAGAGAATAACGATTGTCATTAAAAGAAAAAAGCGCACTGGTTCACCAATGCCCTTCAAGCAAGGGAATCTGTCACCTCTACTCGGTTTGGCCTACAATCCAAGCAGATTCTTCCCATCACCTTCTCAGGGCAACTGGGGGAACGGGGCACAAAGGCAGCCACATCCCAAGACCAACTATAAACAACCGCTAAAGCAACAGGGAATGGCCTGGATGCAGGTCCCTTGCCCATCCTGTCCACAGCGTAAATGGTGCCAACATGCGGGCAACAACAACAACAACTTGTATTTATATAGCGCCTTTAACGTAGTAAAACGTCCCAGGGCGCTTCACAGGCGTTTTATCAGAAAAAATTTGACACCGAGCCACAGAGAGATATTAGGACAGATGACCAAAAGCTTGGTCAAAGAGGTAGGTTTTAAGGAGCGTCTTAAAGGAGGAGAGAGTGGTGGAGAACAGAAGAGGATTAGGGAGGGAATTCCAGAGTTTAGGGCCTTGGCAGCTGAAGACATGGCCACCAATGGTGGAGCGATTAAAATCAGGGACGCGCAAGAGGCCAGAATTGGAGGACGAAGGGAAGCATAGAATGTGATGGCTGAATACTATTTGCTGCAGTTCAATCTTTCGCTGAATGTTTGCAAATGTTTTGTCTTTTGCAGCCGTCGCTTCAAAGAAGAGAAGTAAACCCCACCGCGGGGAGAAGAGTAAGCGTTACTGCCTGAAACCAGGCAAAACCATCTGGAGAGGAGAGAGACGCTTCTACTGTGTGGAGACGTGGAACCGAGTCAAGAACTGCAACCCCTGCAACCCGGTCAACTTCATCCCCACGCCACTTTAAACAGAATCGACCCTCCGCCCCCCCCCAACCCCGCCCCGCAAAGAATTAAAACAGGGAGCCTCTGCGGCCGGTTAAAGAATCCCTGTGGAGAGTATTGGCATTCCCGGAAATTCACTCCATTTGTCCCACTCACCCAGAGAGATTCCCCTGGAGTCAACCATGGCTCCCAGTCAGAAGGTTGTGGGTTCAAGTCCCTCTCCAGAGACTTGAGCCCATAATCCAGGCCGGCCCTCCCTCCCAGTGCCAGTACTGAGGGAGCGCCGCGCTGTCGGAGGTGCCGTCTTTCGGATGAGACGTTAAACCGAGGCCCCGTCTGCCCTCTCAGGTGGACGTCAAAAGATCCCACGGCCACTATTTCGAACTTGTCCTGGGCCAGTATTTATCCCTCAACCAACATCACTAAAAAAAAAAAACCCAGATGATCTGGTCAATTAGCACATTGCTGTTTGTGGGAGCTTGCTGTGCGCAAATTGGCTGCCGCGTTTCCTACATTACAACAGCCCCATTGCAATTCTCTCAATATAACAAACTCTGGCATTACGCGCTTATCAGTGCAAGAAACTCTCTTGTCATTATTGGCAACCGATGGCAAATTAGGGTCAAAACACCGCCGATTTTCCAATAAGCTGCATGAAAGTTCCCATCCATGATGCGGAGCCATGGAAAATTCTGGCCATTATTCCCAGTCCCATGTTTGTAATGGTAACCTACCCAATCTCTTAATGACATCACACTCCTATCAGCCAGGATATAGCTGGGATCACTTTAATGATCAATACATATTGGTAGCTTTAACTCTGACAGTGGTGAGTCCCCTTGGATAATAATTAGTGCGTCAATATTGCCCGCTCGGGCCTGTTACATGAGAACAGGAGGAGGCCTTTCAGTCCCTCGAGCCTGTTCTCGGAACAGGAGGAGGCCTTTCAGTCCCTCGAGCCTGTTCTCGGAACAGGAGGAGGCCTTTCAGTCCCTCGAGCCTGTTACACAGGATCAGGAGGAGGCCATTCAGCCCCTCGAGCCTGTTACACAGGAACAGGAGGAGGCCATTCAGCCCCTCGAGCCTGTTACATAGGAACAGGAGGAGGCCATTCAGCCCCTCGAGCCTGTTACATAGGAACAGGAGGAGGCCATTTAGCCCCTTGAGCCTGTTACATAGGATCAGGAGGAGGCCATTCAGCCCCTCGAGCCTGTTATATAGGAACAGGAGGAGGCCATTTAGCCCCTTGAGCCTGTTACGTAGGAACAGGAGGAGGCCATTCAGCCCCTCGGGCCTGTTACATAGGATCAGGAGGAGGCCATTCAACCCTTCGAGCCTGTTACATAAGAAGAGGAGGTGGCTATTCAGCACCTCGGGCCTATTACATAAGAACAGGAGGAGGCCTTTCAGCCCCTCGAGCCTGTTACATAGGAACAGGAGGAGGCCATTTAGCCCCTCGAGCCTGTTACATAGCATCAGGAGGAGGCCATTCAGCCCCTCGAGCCTGTTACACAGGAACAGGAGGAGGCCAGTCAGCCCCTCAGGCCTGTTACATAGGAACAGGAGGAGGCCATTTAGCCCCTCGAGCCTGTTACATAGCATCAGGAGGAGGCCATTCAGCCCCTTGAGCCTGTTACACAGGAACAGGAGGAGGCCCATTCAGCCACTCGAGCCTGTTACACAGGAACAGGAGAAGGCCATTCAGCCCTTCGAGCCTGTTACATAAGAAGAGGAGGAGGCCATTCAGCCCCTTGGGCCTATTACATAAGAACAGGAGGAGGCCTTTCAGCCCCTCGAGCCTGTTACATAGGAACAGGAGGCGGCCATTTAGCCCCTCGAGCCTGTTACATAGCATCAGGAGGAGGCCATTCAGCCCCTCGAGCCTGTTACATAGGAACAGGAGGAGGCCATTCAGCCCCTTGAGCCTGTTACATAGGATCAGGAGGAGGCCATTCAGCCCCTCGAGCCTGTTACATAGGAAAAGGAGGAGGGCACTCAGCCCCTCGAGCCTGGTACATAAGAAGAGGAGGAGGCCCATTCAGCCCCTCGAGCCTGTTCTGCCATTCGGTTACAACATGGCTGATCTGTGCTCAACCCCATTTATCCACCTTTGCTCATATCCCTTGATATCCTTACCCGACACAAATCTATCGACCTCAGTCTTGAAAGCTCCAATTGACCCCCCCAGCATCCACAGCCTTTTGGAGGAGAGAGTTCCAGATTTCCACTGCCCTTTGTGTGAAGAAGTGCTTCCTGACATCACCCCTGAACGGCCTGGCTCTAATTTTAAGGTTCTGCCCCCTTGTTCTGGACTCCCCCCACCAGAGGAAATATTTCCTCTCTATCTACCCAACTAACTCCTTTAATCATCTTAAACACCTCGATTGTATCACCCCTTAATCTTCTATACTCAAGGGAATACAAGCTTAGTCTGTGCAACCTGTCCTCATAATTTAATGCTATAAGCCCGAGTATCATTCTGGTGAATCTGCTCCACGGTCTAGATATCCTTCCTGAGGTGCGGTGCCCAGAGCTGAACGCAGTGTCCAGATGGGGTCTGACCAAGTCTCTATACAACTGAAGCATAACTTCCTCCCCCTTGTAATCCAGAACCCTCGAGTTCTGGGTAGAGTCTTTCGACAAACAAAATGTTATCCACGGAGACTCACCGCTCTCAGCCCACACTAACAAATCTTTTCCCGCCAATGTGATGTTTGCCCATTGAATGCAACCTGTAAGCTTCAGGTTCTAACGTGCTGTACTAACGGGTTTAAACAGGGAGCCTTTACCAACAGGTCTGCATGAGGATCTTAAATCTGATCGAGGAGCTCCTCCAATAGCCCACTGTTCGCAAAACTCACTCAAAATGACCGTCGGCACGACAGAAAAGGTCAAACTGATGCATTCCTGTTTTAGCGGGAGGCAAGGGGTACATCTCAAAACAAATTGGGCTAGATTCTCAACTTTATCCCCTGGGCATTAAACATTGAGTGGACAGAGAAAGAAAGGACTGTCGGATGAGGAGAGATTGGGTCGGCTAGGCTTGTATTCACTCGAGTTTAGAAGAATGAGAGGGGATCTCATTGAAACGTATAAAATTGGGACAGGGCTAGACAGACTGGATGCAGGGAGGATGTTTCCCCTGGCTGGGGGGTCTAGAACGAGGGGTCACAGTCTCGGGATACAGCGTAGGACATTTAGGACTGAGATGAGGCGAAATTTCTTCACTGAGAGGGTGGTGAACCTGTGGAATTCTCCACCACAGAAGGCTGTGGAGGCCAAGTCACTGAATATATTTAAGGCGATAGATAGATTTCTAGACGCAAAAGGCGTCAAGGGGTATGGGGAGAGAGCGGGAATATGGTATTGAGATAGAGGATCAGCCATGATCATATTGAATGGCGGAGCAGGCTCGAAGGGCCGAATGGTCTACTCCTGCTCCTATTTTTCTATGTTTTATGTTTCTAAGAGGAAAATTGAGTGTGAGCACCTGTTACTGAATCCACCTGATATCTGTTCCATTAATTTTTTAAAAATGTATTCATTCACGGGATGTAGCAGGGCCAGCATTTATTGCCCATTCCCTAATTGCCACGTGAGAAGGTGGTGGTGAGCCACCTTCTTGAACCGCTGCAGTCCGTGTGGTGAAGGCACTCCCACGGTGCTGCTAGGGAGGGAGTTCCAGGATTTTGACCCAGCGACGATGAAGGAACGCCCGACATATTTCCAAGTCAGGATGCTGTGCGACTTGGAGGGGAACTTGGAGGTGGTGGTGTTCCCACGCGCCTGCTGCCTTTGTCCTTCTAGGTGGTAGAGGTCACGGATTTGGGAGGTGCTGTCGAAGAAGCCTTGGCGAGTTGCTGCAGTGCATCTTGTAGATGGTACACACTGCAGCCACGGTACGCCGGTGGTGGAGGGAGTGAATGTTTAAGGTGGTAGATGGGGTGCCGCTCAAGCGGGCTTGATTGAAATTGAAATGGAAGGAATATCAAGTCAGTTCTATTAGGGAAATCCAATCCTCCCAGGTGAAACTCAATGCCCAGACAGTAATCTACCCCTATACTTTTCACAGAAACATTACATCTTAAAATGTTATCAACTGGCCCATGCTGGATGTGGGTTTTGAGCGCGCCCCATGGACCAGTTGGGTTTCCATATCAATGCTCACAAAGGAATGTTTCACCTTAAAACGCAAAGGCAGCCAAGTCATAGTCATAGAGTCATAACGGCACAGAAGGAGGCCATTCGGCCCATCGAGACCGTGCCAGCTCTCTGTAGAGCAATCCAGTCAGTCCCATTCCCCCGCTCTATCCCCGTAGCCCTGCAAGTTTATTTCTCTCAATTGCCTATCCAGTCTCCCCTTGAAAACATTGAGTGTCTCCACTTCCACCACTTCCGTCGGCAGCGAGTTCCAGGTCCTCACCACTCGCTGCATAAAAAGTTTTTCCTCACGTCCCCCCTGTATCTCTTGCCCAAAACCTTAAACCTGTGTCCCCTAGTCCTTGTACCGTCAACTAGTGGGAACAGCCTTTCCCCATCTAGCCTATCCAAACCGTCATATCTTGTACACCTCTATCAAGTCACCCCTCAACCTCCTTTGCTCTAATGAAAACAAATCCAGCTTCTCCAACCTGTCCTTGTAACTAACATCCCCCATCCCCGGAACCATTCTGATAAATCTCCTCTGCATCCTCTCAAGGGCCTTCACATCCTTCCTAAAGTGTGGTGACCAGAACTGGATGCAATACTCTAGTTGTGGCCTAACCAGTGCTTCATAAAGGTTCAGCATAACTTCTCTACTTTTGTACCCAATACCTCTATTTATGAAACACAAGATTCCATATGCTTTGCTAACCACTCTCTCAATATGTCCTGCCACCTTCAGGGACCTATGCACATTAACTCCCTGGTCCCTCTGTCCCTGCACACTCTTTAAAACTGTGGGCAACAGATAAAAGCAGGATGCAAGTTCGCCACGATAGTGATTGCAACCAACGCTACAAATGCTGGCCAATAGTCTGTGGAGCCCTTGGCCGAAACCTTGGGGCGCAGTTACAATGGAGTCATTTCAGCTTAACACACCGAGCGGAAAACCCACGGGATCTGGTAGAACGCCGGTTTAACACCCCGCCCAATATTACAATCCAGTGCCTTCATTGGAGTACAATTGGGCAGAGCTTAAATCCAGCGTTGCACCCGATCCCGTCAGTTTTCCGAAAAGTGGGTTAAGGTTAAAGTTGCCCCCAGTGAGTGAGTACAGGGTTGAAAATGACCTGCCATTTCTAGAAGGGGATTTATAGTGAGTCTGTCAATTTATAGGGTGCCCTGATTTCAGGGGATGGACAGGGTCGATGCTGAGAGGCTGTTTCCCCCTGGCTGGGGAGTCTAGAACTAGGGGGCACAGTCTCAGGATAATGGGTCATCCATTTAAGACTGAGATGAGGAGGAATTTCTTCACTCAGAGGGCTGTGAATCTTTGGAATTCTCTACCCCAGAGGGCTGTGGATGCTGAATCATTGAGTGTATTCAAGGCTGAGGTAGATAGATTTTTGGACTCTAGGGGAATCAAGGGAAATGGGGTCGGGCAGGAAAATGGAGTTGAGGTCGAAGGTCAGCCATGATGTTATTGAATGGCGGAGCAGGCTCGAGGGGATTGTAGGGCCTAGTCCCGCTCCTAATTCTTATGTTCTTATATTCCCTCCTTAAAGTGGATCCTGATGGTGAGGCTCTCTCTTTCAAGGGGTGCCTGGTTGCTGAATGTAGCCTAAATGTAGTTAAACATGTATTGCTTGTGCTGCTAAAATAAATGTAGCCACTATCACTTATGTATCGCAAACCTGCTGTCAATTAAAGAGTTGTTCATTCATTAATAAGCGGCAAACTGTTTGTGTGTTGATGTGGCATTTGGAGTGTTTGCTTTTGAAGGGAGACTGGGTGCAGATATTGTAAAAGGCTATATTGAGTCCTCAGTTATAAGCGAATCCTTCTGTAAACCAAAGAGCTCATTTGGGTTTAACCATTTAATCGGGCTTCCCCCTTTAAGATAAAACGTTTCAGGAAATTCACCAGGTTCTCAGAATTTCTTAATGCAGTGATGGTTCTGAGGTAATGTTGTACAATCACCAGCTGCTGGTACAAATGCAAGGAAGTTATGTTAAACTTTTGTAACTCACTGGTTCGGCGCCAGCTGGAGTATTGTGTCCAATTCTGGGCACCGCACTTTAGGAAGGATGTCAAGGCCTTGGAGAGGGTGCAGAGCAATGTTCACTTTAAGCCGCGCAACTCTCTGGCGCTCCCGTGCAGCCGGCTCACCGGCTTTTAAATGGAAAAACTGCGCAGGCGTGGAATTTTGGAGTAGGCCCGTTAAAGGGGCCGCGCGGCCGCCCAAAAAATTAGAGGGAACATTGGTGCGGAGGAGATTTACTGGAATGGTAAAAGGGATGAGGGACTTCAGTTACGTGGAGAGATCACGCCACGGCGCACCATGGAAGGCCGACCTGGAGGTCGTCCAAAAAAAGAAATTGGCGGCGCGGGTCGCCTTTAAATACCCCTTTAAATACCGGCCCCGCGAGCGGAGGTCGGCCCGACTCGCGACCCGCGACCTCGCCTGCGGCAGCCTCACAGGGAAAAGACGAATTTCTGCCGCGGGGTTGTAAGGGGACGTGGCGCACAGCAATGATGTCATCGCCAGCGGGGGCGTGGCGCTATCGGGTAGCGCCTCAGCAACGTGTCGCCGAATTTCTCGGGAGGCGCTTTTTTCGCCCTCCCCCGGGCGATAAGCCCTTTACGCCCCGCTAACGCCCCCCGGAGGCGCTAACGGCAGGCGCAAAGGTAACGAATTTCCGGCCCTGTGATTCTAAATCTAGGAGGCATCACACAAGGAGCCCAATGCTGATCTCCTCAGCGTCTGTCCCATTCACAGCTGGAATCACTGGTTAGTGGCCCAGGGTCGCAGAAGGTGGTTACAGCGCGCCCAGTCCTACATCAGCTGGGATCAACTATGTCACCAAGGGACAGGGATTGATCCTCTGACTTTCCCCCCACTCTGCGTGATTCCGTTCAGTTATCCCTCAGGTTACTGTTGGAGGTGCCGTCTTTCGGATGAGACGTTAAAACTTGGTCCGTAGCCTTGTATGCTATGGCGTTTCAAGTGCTCATCTAAATGCTTCTTGAATGTTGTGAGGGTTCCTGCCTCTACCACCCTTTCAGGCAGTGAGTTCCAGATTCCAACCACCCTCTTGGTGGAAAAGTTTTTCCTCAAATCCCCTCTAAACCTCCTGCCCCTCACCTTGAAACTATGCCCCCTAGTTATTGACCCCTCTACTAAGGGGAAAAGTTCCTTTCTATCTATCCTATCTATGCCCCTCATAATTTTGTACACCTCAATCAGGTCCCCCCTCAGCCTTCTCTGCTCTAAGGAAAACAACCACAGCCTGTCCAGTCTCTCTTCATAGCTGAAGCGCACCAGCCCAGGTAACATCCTGGTGAATCTCCTCTGCACCCTCTCCAATGCAATCACATCCCTCCTATAGTGTGGCGACCAGAACTGCACACAGTATTCCAGATGTGGCCTAACTAGTGTTTTGTACAGCTCCATCATAACCTCCCTGCTCTTATATTCTATGCCTCAGCTAATGAAGGCAAGTATCCCATATGCATTCTTAAGCACCTTATCGACCTGTCCTGCTGCCTTCAGGGACCTATGTACATGCACACCAAGGTCCCTCTGATCCTCTGTCCTTCCTAGGGTCCTACCATTCATTGTGTATTCCCTTGCCTTGTTAGTCCTCCCAAAATGCATCACCTCACACTTTTCAGGGTTAAATTCCATTTGCCCAACCCGTCTATATCGTCCTGTAGCCTGAGGCTTTCCTCCTCGCTATTTATCCCTCAACCAACATCATTAAAAGCAGATTACTGGCCAATTAACATCACTGAAAACAGATTATCTGGTCATCGTCACATTGTTGTTTGTGGGAGCTTGCTGTGCATAAATTGTCTGCTGCATTTCCTACAATACAACAGTGACTTCTCTTCAAAACGTACTTAATTTGCTCTGCAGCACTTAGGGACAAGGCACTATAGAAATGTAAGTTCTGTCCATCCAATTACCCAGTTGCTGATAACGCTGATCTGTGGAGGTCTCAAGTGAGGACAGGTAAGGGGTCCAACTGTGATGCTGTCCATCGGGGAATAGATGGGAGACACTGAGCAGGCTCACGCATAATGAATGGCAACCAATGTCCTGGGAACTGTGAGCGCCCGCTGAAGGGTCCCACAGGTATGCTCCGCTGGGAAGAAGACCGTAACGTGGTTAACCCCCGCATGTGGGAAACCTGGCTTCCATTCCTTGCTTCTCTCTCTGATGTGCAATCAGTATGCAGTTGCAACAAGCTGTCCGGACCTGTCTGTGTTTTCCTAGTGAGTTGTTTACTTTGCCGGTAACCTGTTTACCCAGTTTCAGAAATGAAAGGTTAATGAACCCATTCCAATCACCAATAAATCACTTTGTGATCACCCCTAGACAGGGCTTCAACTCGCTGCAGGTTCCAACACATTAAGCATGAAAACTCTTGTGTGGATTTAGCCACTGCCACTGCGAGGTGATACACCTTAGAGAAAGATTCATAGAAACATAGAAAAAAGATATGAGCAGGAGTAGACCATTCGACACTTCGAGCCTGCTCCACCATTCAATATGATCATGGTTGATCCTAGGGCACCACTCCTGGTGCAAACCAAGAGCACCTATTAGGAAATTGTGGACTCTCGGCCCATGATTGTCCATCTATTAACATTAACTTTATCCAACAACAACCACAACTTGCATTTATATAGCGCCTTTAACGTAGTAAAATGTCCGAAGGCGCTTCACAAGAGTGATTATCAAACAAAATTTGACACTGAGCAACGGAAGGAGATATTAGGACAGATGACCAAAAGCTTGGTCAAAGAGGTAGGTTTTAAGCAGGGTCTTAAAGGAGGAGAGAGAGGTAGAGAGGTTTCGGGAGGTATTTTTTTTTTATTCGCTTATGGGATCTGGGCGTCGCTGGCAAGGCCAGTATTTATTGCCCATCCCTAGTTGCCCTTGAGAAGGTGGTGGTGAGCCACCTTCTTGAACCGCTGCAGATCGTGTGGTGATGGTACTCCCACAGTGCTGTTAGGTAGGGAGTTCCAGGGTTTTGACCCAGCGACGATGAAGGATCGGCGAAATTGGGCCAGAAATTCAGCTCTCCGGCTTCCTGCGGGTGCAAGGATCGCGCGCGTACTTACCTATCGCGCCTGCTGTTGTGCTCTGGGCCCGCGAGGACTTTGGCTCCTGGGCCTCCTGCAGCTGCCGGCGCGCAGTGCTTGCGTATCCCAGGGGCGCAGTTAGTTCGAAGCGTCCCCTGGGATCACGTGGGCCATGGAGAGCCAATCGTAGCAGGGCATTTTCATTCATAGATTTGACAGGAAGACCTGTCAAATCTATGAATAAGATCGGCCCTAAAACCACACTTAAACTTCAAATAATTTTTTAAAAAAAACATCACATTTTTAAAATAAGTATAAGTTACATAAATTAACTACTTTAAACAAAATTTTAAAATTTTGAAAAAATTAATTATACTTTTTAACGGTGCTAAAAATAAACTTACCTTTCTTTAAAGTATCTAAAAAAGATAAACCTGTTGAAAAAATATTTAAATTGTAATTAATTAACCACTTTCCTTGTTAAAAACGGGTCCTGCGCCTCCTTTTTAAAAGTGCAGCTTCTCCATACTTACCCTCTCGGAGAAACCTGAAAAAAACCCCGAAGTTCGCTGCGTGCGCGCAGCCTCTCCCACGCACGTGGTTCACCTCTGAACCCCTCCCTTCAGGGGAAGGGAAGTTCCGGTTTCCCGGGCATGCGCAGTGCATGCAGGAAACCGGCACTTCAGGTGGCCTTACGGGTGAGTACACAGCACGTACTCACCCGGCAAGTGCTGAATTTCTGGCCCATTGTTTTCCCCCCCAATCCTGTTCTGTTTTAATATTCACTATTGTTCCTTTCATGCTCCCTGTCAATGACTTACATGTCCTGATTGATTTATCAATCAAATCCTTAGGATAAAGTCAGTTACAGAATGAATCAAAAGCATTGATTATAAGAGTAAAGAAGTCTTACTGCAATTATATAGGGCCTTGGTGAGACCACACCTGGAGTATTGTGCACAGTTTTAGTCCCCTTACCTAAGGAAGCATGTAGAGAGAGTGCAATGAAGGTTCACCAGACTGATTCCTGGGATGGGAGGATTGTCCTATGAGGAGAGATTAAGGAGACTAGGCCTTTATTCCCTAGAATTTAGAAGAATGAGAGGTGATCTCATTGAAACATATAAAATTCTTAAAGGGCTTGGCAGGGTAAATGCTAGGAGGATGCTTCCCCTTGCTGGGGAGTCTAGAACCAGGACTCACAGTCTAAGAATAAGGGGTCGGCCATTTACGACTGAGATGAGGAGAATTTCTTTACTCAGAGGGTGGTGAATCTTTGGAATTCTCTGCCCCGAGGGCTGTGGAGGCTCAGTTGTTGAGTATATTCAAGACAGAGACCGATAGATTTTAGGACTGCAGAGGAATCAAGGGATATGGGGATAGTCCAGGAAAGTGGAGATGAGGTAGAAGTTCAGCCATGATCTTATTGAATGGTGGAGCAGGCTCAAAGGGCAGAATGGCCTACTCCTGCTCCTATTTCTTATGTCCTTATGCCCTGAGGCAGCGCCTGAAGGAATCAGGTAATTGGCAAACGCTCCCCTTTTCCGAATTACAGGCAACCCTGGTTGGCCTCTGGAACAGACAGAGGCAGGAGCAGGGATCGAAAAAGCCAAAAATGGGTGCATTTTGAGGATCCCCACCAGTGACAGTGCTTAAAGTAGAGGGGTGCTATTAGAACGATAATTCGGGAGGCAGGGGGGTGGGGGTTGGGATGTGGGAGCTTGAATCCACCTCCTCACAACCCCTGGTGGGATAAGGATGGTGGGAGAGGATGTGAGGTCCCGGCCTGGGAATGTAGAGAACAGAATCCTGGTGGCCAGGAGAACCCCGGCACCGATCCTCATCACCCACACATGCTTTCTGATCAATTAGATCCCATCAGAGACCGTGTCGAGCGCTGGCATCTGTCACATCGTGACGGGGGGGCTTTCTGGGAAGACCTGCCCGCATTGTGATGAGGGAGGGGTCTGATAGCCCCGCTCCAAGTTGATAATCACGGCAGACCATGTTATCTAGGTGCTGGGAAATTGTCGTCAATATGGAATGCTTGTAGATCCTGACCGTGTTAGCATTAAAGGGTGTTGGTGAGACCACACCTTGAGTACTGCATACAGTTTTGGTCTCCTTATTTAAGGAAGGATATACTTGCATTGGAGGCAGTTCAGAGACGATTCACAATGTTAATTCCAGAGATGAGGGGGTTGACTTATGAGGAAAGGTTGAGCAGGCTGGGCCTATACTCATTGGAATTTAGAAGAATGAGTGGTGATCTTATTGAAACATATAAGATGCTGAGGGTGCTCGACAGGGTAGATGCAGAGAGGATGTTTCCCCTCGTGGGGAAATCTAGAACTAGGGGGCATAGTTTCAGAATAAAGGGTTGCTCTTTTAGAACTGAGATGAGGAGGAATTTCTTCTCTCAGAGGGTCGTAAATCTGTGGAATTCTCTGCCCCAGAGAGCCGTGGAGGCTGGGTCATTGAATACATTTAAAAATGAGAAGTCGCACAACATCAGGTTATAGTCCAACAGTTTTATATAAAATTACGAGCTTTCGGAGTGCTGCTCCTTCTTCAGGTACAGGTAAAGCTCGTAATTTTAAATAAAACTGTTGGACTATAACCTGGTGTTGTGCGACTTCTCATTTTTGTCCACCCCAGTCCAACACTGGCATCTCCGCATCATGAATACATTTAAGGTGGAGATAGACAGATTTTTGCAAGATAAGGGAGTGAAGGGTTATGGGGAACGGGCAGGGAAGTGGCTTTGAGCCCAAACTCTGCCACGATCTTATTGAATGGCGGAGCAGGCTCGAGGGGCCAAGTGGCCGATTCCTGCTCCTGTTTCTTATGTTCTTATGTAAAACCAGGAAAACCCAGCTAAAAGAGCTTGCTCAGTTCGGGCAAGTCATTGTCCCCGCAGACACGTGTGCGGCATACAGTGGAGGCTTCCCTCTCTAAAAGGACAAGAGTTTGCAGTGCAGACCAGTTAAAGGCTGCAGCATTGCTTTTGTTTTTCAGTGGACTGTGCCTGTAAAAGCCTTGTGCGAGTTTTTTACAACATTGTGGCTGCTCCGGCCTCCTTTCTACGACTGCAATGTTACCCACTTTTGTGTAAGCCTTGACTTAATTAACATTTGGGCCCAGATTTGGATGCCTGCGAACTGCAATAAAACTACTCACCTACCTAATGGTCCTGGACCCACGGAGACTCGCTCTCCTGGGCCTCTATGCGTAGGCCTGCATAGAGGCCCACGTATCCTGGGGGTGGGGGCATACGCGGTTCGCAAGCCTCCCTGGGATCACGTGGGCCGGCCCAACCAATCAGAAAGGGGGATCCTCGTTATCCTTATGGGGGATACCATTTACGTAAGGAATCCCCATCAGCATGAATAAGAATCAAACAAAAAGTGCAATTCCACCACCTTGAAATTAAAAAGAAATCATTACATGTTTAAAATTAATTAAAATACAATTTCATGAAGCATTGAAAACAAAAATTTAATTTTTTGAACAATAAATGTAAATGTTTTTCAAGGAGCCAAAAATAACTTAAACTAATTTTAAATTAAAAAAAAAGAAAGACTTGCATTTATATAGCGCCATTCACGACCACCGGACGTCTCAAAGCGCTTTACAGCCAATGAAGTACTTTTCGAAGTGGAGTCACTGTTGTAATATGGGAAAAGCGGCAGCCAATTTGCGCACAGCAAGCTCCCACAAACAGCAATGTGATAATGACCAGATAATCTGTTTTTGTTATGTTGGTTGAAGGATAAATATTGGCCCAGGACACCGTGGATAACTCCCCCTGCTCTTCTTTGAAAGAGTGCCTTGGGATCTTTTATGTCCACCTGAGAGAGCAGTGGGAGCCTCGGTTTAACGTCTCATCCGAAAGACGGCACCTCCGACAGTGCAGCACTCCCTCAGCACTGCACTGGAGTGTCAGCCTAGCTTTAATGTACTCAAGTCCCTGGAGTGGGACTTGAACCCACAACCTTCTGACTAGGCTAGGCTTGTATCCGCTGGAGTTTAGAAGAGTAAGAGGTGACTTGATTGAAACATATAAGATCCTAAGGGGTCTGGACAGGGTGGATGTGGAGAGGATATTTCCTCTTGTGGGAGAATCTAGTACTAAGGGTCACTGTTTAAAAATAAGGGGTCGCCAATTTAAGACAGAGATGAGGAGGAATTTTTTCTCACAGAGGGTCGTGAGTCTTTGGAACTCTCTTCCTCAGAGGGCGGTGGAAGCAGAGTCTTTGAATATTTTTGAGGCAGAGGTAGATAGATTCTTGGTAAGCAAGGGGGTGAAAGGTTATCGGGGGTAGGCGGGACTGTGGAGTAATCAGATCAGCCATGATCTTATTGAATGGTGGAGCAGGCTCAAAGGGCCGAGTGGCCTACTCCTGCTCCGAATTCGTATGTAACCTTCTGACTCAGAGGCGAGTGTGCTACCAACTGAGCCACAGCTGTTTAAATAATTTTAAAAAAAATTATTTGAATATTTATTGAAATTCTTACGCTGGTAACAGAAGGCCCAATGCCTGCTTCTACCAGGCGTAAAAGTTTCACGGGCATTCGCTGGGCAGCAGTCGGACAAACAGCCCAACTCTCCGCCAGCGGATGTCCATTTCCCGAGGATGCGGAGAATCTGTCGAGCTGAAACCTAACAGATCGCAAGTTCCGGGGGTTTCGCCAATTCGGCGTGCAATTCGGAAAAGGAGAGCGTTTGCCAATGACCTGACCCCTTCAGTATGCGGTCATAGACCCCGGCAAATCCGGGCCATTAAGAATGCTGCAAAGATTTCAATCTTTGTTTAACGGTTAAATGCACGACAATCTTTACAAATAAAGTAAAAGGGAGTTTGAAGAATCACGCCGTTAAAGGACGATGTTCTGTTTTATTACCAGGCTTGGTGCTGTACACTGGAGGCCGGAATTGGAGGAGCGCAGAGATCTCAGAAGGTTGTAGGGCTGGAGGAGATTACATAGATAGAGAGGGGGCAAGGGCCATGCACGGATTTGAACACAAGGATGAGAGTTTTAAAATCGAGCCGTTGCCATACCAGGAGCCACTGTAGGTCTATGGAGTTAGCCATGACCTCATTGAATGGCTATCTCCTGAGGGCTCGAGGGGCTGAATGGCCTACTCCTGTTCCTATGTTCCGAACACAGGAGGTGATGGGTGAACAGGAAGTGGTGCGACTTAGGTTACAGGCAGCGGAGTTTTGAATGAGCTCAAGTTTATGGCTGGTGGAAAATGGGAGGCCGGCCAGGAGAGCGTTGGAATAGTTGAGTATACAGGTAACAAAGGCATGGATGAGGGTTTCAGCAGCAGATGAGCTGAGGCAGGGCCGGAGCGGGCCATGTTATGGAGGTGGAAAATAAACAAAAACGTAATTGATACGTTGGATCAAACTGGGAACTTTTACATAGAAACATAGAAGATAGGAGCAGGAGTAGGCCATTCGGCCCCTCGAGCCTGCTCCGCCATTCAATGAGATCATGGCTGATCATCCAAACTCAGTACCCTGTCCCTGCTTTCTCCCCATATCCCTTGATCCCTTTAGCCTTAAGAAATATATCTAACTCCTTCTTGAATATATTTAATGAATTGGCCTCAACTGCCTTCTGTGGAAGAGAATTCCACAGGTTCACCACTCTCTGGGTGAAGAAATTCCTCCTCATCTCAGTCCTAAATGGCTCACCCCTTATCCTTAGACTGTGACCCCTGGTTCTGGACTCCCCCGCCATCGGGAACATCCTTCCTGCATCTAGTCTGTCTAGCCCTGTTAGAATTTTATAAGTTTCAATGAGATCCCCTCTCATTCTTCTAAACTCTAGCGAGTATAAGCCCAATCGACCCAATCTCTCTTCATACGTCATTCCTGCCATCCCAGGTATCAGTCTGGTGAATCTTCGCTGCACTCCCTCCATGGCAAGAACATCCTTCCTCAGATAAGGCGACCAAAACTGCACACAATACTCAAGGTGTGGTCTCACCAAGGCCTTGTACAACTGCAGCAAGACATCCTTGCTCCTGTACTCGAATCCTCTCGCTATGAAGTCTATGTTTTAAGCAGAAATGATTTTTAGTTTATTGGAATGTAAGGTTCCTCCAGGACTCGTGGATGAGTAATATAATGGGACGTGTAAATGGGATGAGAGGAAGTGACTGAGGTATAAGATAGGAACAGGAAAATTACACCACTGAATGGGGTCTAAGGTCATCGCCGTATGGCCTACTCCTGCTCCTATTTCTTATGTTCTTAAGTGAGCCTGTGTGTATCTGACTGTGTACGTGTCATTGTGAGTGTGTGTATGTGGGCGAGTGTAAGTGTGTCCGTGTGTGTGTGTGTGTGTCTGCCTAAACCTGTCCGCCTCGCTACCGTTCTTTCCTCCTTTAAGACGCTCCTTAAAACCTACCTCTTTGACCAAGCTTTTGGTCACCTGCCCTAATTTCTCCTTATGTGGCTCGGTGTCAAATTTTTTGTCTTATAATACTCCTGTGCAGCGCCTTGGGATGTTTTACTATGTTAAAGGTGCTATATAAATACAAGTTGTTATTGTTGTTGTTGACTGTGCCTGAGTGCATGCGAGCCTCTGTGTGTGTGTGTATGTGATTGTGAGTGTGTGTATGAGTGTAAGGGGGAATAATTCGGTTGCTTAGCGCCTCCCGTTAGTGCCTCCGGGGGATGCTAAAGGGGCGCTAGGAAGTTAGCACCCGAGCACGGCAATTTTAGCGCTGCTCGCGCTAAACACTACCGCCATGATCTCCTGCGCCCGCAGATCGTGACGTCAGTTGAGCATGCAATGCCCCGGTAGCGCCCCGGACCGGATATTGAGTCACGCCCCCTGCCTTTCCGCCTGCCGCTAGCAACGACAGGTAGAGGGGAACGTTTTTGCAGTCGGGTAGGGGCTGGGTGAGCGCTATTTAAAGGCGGCCGCTTCCTGCCTTTTCTTGTCGGCACAATTTTTGGTACATGCAGGTTGAGAGGGAGAGAGACGTCTGGAGAGATTTAACACTGTCCTAAGAGTTTTGGCCCTCAGCACCACTTTTGAGGTTCCTAAGCGCCCTGGGCCTATTCATTAGTGCATCCAGCACAATTGTTTTAGAGGATTCTCCAGGCCGAGATTCAAGGCTGCAATGAGCAGGGAGTGGCTGGCCAGAAAGATGGCGCCTCCCCTTTAAGAACTGGAAGGCGCCAGTCTGTCATCGCCTGAGCTTCGGGAGCGTTCTGAGGTAGCGCCTCGCTCCCCGACGTTTGCGCCTTAAGAGAGGTGTGTAGCGCCTGATTTAGCGCTCAAATCACCTCCAGGGGCGATAGAAGCGAATTTTGCAGTCGGAGGCGATAATTAGCACTGGGAGCTAAACATTGCGCCCGGCCGATATTAGCGACCCGAAATGGGCGATACCAAATTTCTCCCAAGTGTCTCAGCGTGTGTGTGTGTGTGTGTGTGTGTGAACCTGTTTGTGTGCGATTGCGAACGTGTGTGTATGGGTGTGAGTGTGTTTGAGTGCGTGTGAAGAGATGTGCTGGGCTTTGTTTCTGGAATGTATTTATGTTTCAGTGGAGCAGTCAGGTGAAACTTTCAAACCCACAGACTCAAGGAGTGTTTCAGGAGACCAGCAAGTGTTGTGTTGCCCTGGCAGTGGCAAGGAACTGTGAGCCTGAACTTACACTGACAGAAGACATTTCCAATTACATTTTAGTTAACGCTTTCACTGATGTCTACTCTAGAGGTGAGGACGTGGACTCCAGCATTTTGGATGAGTTGTAACTTGGGAAGGTTTGCGGGGTGGAGCGGGGGGCTGTAGCTCAGAGAGTGGTGGAGTCTCAAGTTTAATGAAGCCTCGGACTAGGGCTTTGACAGTAGAGGGGGTGAGGTTGATGTGGAGGCAGTCAATGTTGTGGAGGTGGAAGAAAGCAGTCTTGGTAAAGGAGTGCAAGTAGAGTGAGGGGGGGAGACAGTTTTGGTCTCCTCACCTAAGAAAGGATATACTTGCCATAGAGAGAGTGCAGCGAAGGTTCACCAGACTGATTCCTGGGATGGCAGGACTGTCGTATGAGGAGAGATTGGGTCGACTAGGCCTGTATTCACTAGAGTTTAGAAGAATGAGAGGGGATCTCATTGAAACGTATAAAATTCTGACAGGGCTAGACAGACTGGATGCAGGGAGGATGTTTCCCCTGGCTGGGGGATCTAGAACGAGGGGTCACAGTCTCAGGATATGGGGTAGGACATTTAGGACTGAGATGAGGAGAAATTTCTTCATTCAGAGGGTGGTGAACCTGTGGAATTCTCTACCACAGAAGGCTGTGGAGGCCAAGTCACTGAATATATTTAAGAAGGAGATGGATAGATTTTGAGACACAAAAGGCATCAAGGGGTATGGGGAGAGAGCGGGAATATGGTATTGAGATAGAGGATCAGCCATGATCATATTGAATGGCGGAGCAGGCTCGAAGGGCCGAATGGCCTACTCCTGCACCTATTTTTCTATGTTTCTATGAGCTCAGGGTCGAACTAGATGTGGCCCATCCCAATATCAGACTAAAGTGAGATATGGGGAGGTCGATGGAGTCGAGACTGGAGGTGCGTAACTGTTGTCCAAAGTTGTTGGTTTTGCCGGCATTAATTTCGAGGAAATTTTGGCTTGGCGTTGCAGGCAGAGACATGTCGTCAACATGCGTGTGGAAGCTGACACCATGTTTCCCACCGATGTCCCCGCCACGAACTCTGTTCTCTAGCCATTGACTCCATCCCTCTCCCTGGCAACTATCTGAGGCTGAACCAGACTGTTTGCAACCTTGGTGACGTATTTGACCCCGAGCTGTGCTTCCGAACACATATCCGCTCCATCACCAAGTCCGCCTACTTCCCCCTCCGTAACATCACCCGACCCAGCCCCTGCCTCAGCTTATCCGCTGCTAAAACACTCATCCATGCCTTGGTTACCTCTAGACTTGATGATGCCCATGCTCTCCTGGCTGGCCTCCCAACATCCACCCTCCATAAACTTGAGCTCATCCAAAACTCTGCTGCCCGTATCCTAAGTTGCACCAAGTCACATTCACCCATCACCCCTGTGCTCGGTGACCTACATTGGGCAACACCTCGATTTCAAAATTCTCATCCTTGTTTTCAAATCCCTCCAAGGCATCCTCGCCCCTCCCTATCCCTGTAATCTCCTCCAGCCCCACAACCCCCCCCCCCCCGAGATATCTGCACTCCTCCAATTCTGGCCTCTTGAGCATCCCTGATTATAATCGCTCAACCATTGGCGGCCGTGCCTTCAGCTGCCTGGGCCCAAATCTCTGGAATTCCCTCCCTAAACCTCTCCGCCTCGCTACCTCTCTTTCCTCATGTAAGATGCTCCTTAAAACTTGTCTCTTTGAGCAAGCTTTTGGTGCTCCACCCTAATATCTCCTTGTGTGGCGCAGTGTCAAATTTTGTTTGGTAACGCTCCTGTGAAGCACCTTGGGATTACTACAACAACTTGTATTTCTATAGCGCCTTTAACGTAGTAAAACGTCCCAAGGCGCTTCACAGGAGTGTTATAAGACAAGAAATTGACACCTGAGCCACATAAGAAATTAGGGCAGATGACCAAAAGCATCTTAAAGGGGGAAAGAGAGGTAGAGAGGTTTAGGGAGGGAATTCCAGAGCTTAGAGCCTAGCCAGCAGAAGGCACGGCCACCAATGGTTGAGCGATTAAAATCAGGGATGCTCAAGAGGGCAGAATTAGAGGAGCGCAGAGATCTCGGGGGGTTGCAGAGCTGGAGGAGATTACAGAGATCGGGAGGGGCGAGAGGCCATGGAGGGATTTGAACACAAGGATGAGAATTTTGAAATCGAGGTGTTGCTTAACCGGGAGCCAATGTAGGTCAGCGAACACAGGGGGTGACGGGTGAACGGGACTTGGTGCGAGTTAGGACACGGGGCAGCAGAGTTTTGGATGAACTCAAGTTTACGTAGGGTAGAACGTGGGAGGCCAGCCAGGAGAGCGTTGGAATAGTCAAGTCTAGAGGTAACACAGTCAGCAAGACTGATTGGAGCCCTTAGTGGGCCCCAAGGCAATGGGATATTCAAGTCTAGAGGTAAACTACGGTAAAGGCGCTATAGAAATGCAAGTTGTTGTTGTTGTAAAGAGGGAAGACTCCAGTGTATAAAGACAGATCTAAGCTGTGCAGACTGCAAGGCATCAGGTTCCATCCCTGGTCTGTGTTGAGCTAACTGGTCTAAGTCCGGACAGTACTGGGTGCCTCAGTGCCCTTATAATAAGATGGTGAAAAATACAAACAGGGTTCCCGTTCCCGGTCCCTCCCCCAGTGACCACTGCTGGAAAGTGTGCAAATGCCCAGTGGCGGATGGTTGTGTTCGGCCGTGATGCCTCACACGGTGGAGCAGCCTACTGCCATTCACTGCCTCGCTTTGGCGGAGCAGGCTCGAGGGTCCGAATGGCCTACTCCTGCTCCTATCTTCTATGTTTATCTTCTATGTGAGGCACTGGGCCACTTGTTGGCGAGGCGCTGGAGGGCTCCCAGTGCACAACGGAGCTCCCCTCCCCCCAATCCAGCGCAACAGCTTCAGGGGGAGGAGGCGGGCTCTGCATTCTGAAACAACATCACTTGCATTTCGTTAACACCTGTCGGGGCACTCAGGGCACCCAGCGTATTGAATTACATTGAAGCACAGCCAGGGCTGGCGACTGCAGCAGCCAGTTTATGCACAGCAAGATCCCACACACTGCGTCGCGATCCATGCGCAAGCAGTTTGCTTCTGGCAGTGTAAGTTGAGGGATAAATGTCGGCCCGCACTGCAGGAGGACTCCCCTTGCTGTTCTTTGAATAGTGCCATGGGATCTCGAACATCCACCCGAGCCAGTGGAGCCAGCCTTTGCTCATTGAGTCCGAACGCCACTCCAGAAAGTTCCGGCAAGTGGAGACCAAAAATCCGGCTCCGAATTCCGGGTCGGCATCTGGCGGGATACTCGCGTCCGGTGGGAGTGGGTTGCAGAGCCCATAAAACCGTCCCGCCGTGTACGACTAACCATCCTCTCGGCTGGTATAAAGATGGTTATAGCCGTTGAATTCACATCACAGACTGTAAGGAGAAGTGCTATGACAAAAAATAGGCTGGTCAGGCCTCAGTTTAACATCTCATCTGAAAGACGGCATCTCTGACAGTGCAGCACTCCCTCAGTACTGCCCCTCCGACAGTGCAGCACTCCCTCAGTACTGCCCCTCCGACAGTGCGGCGCTCCCTCAGTACTGCCCCTCCGACAGTGCGGCGCTCCCTCAGTACTGCCCCTCCGACAGTGCGGCACTCCCTCAGTACTGCCCCTCCGACAGTGCAGCGCTCCCTCAGTACTGCCCCTCCGACAGTGCGGCACTCCCTCAGTACTGCCCCTCCGACAGTGAAGCGCTCCCTCAGTACTGCCCCTCCGACAGTGCAGCACTCCCTCAGTACTGCCCCTCCGACAGTGCGGCGCTCCCTCAGTACTGCCCCTCCGACAGTGCAGCACTCCCTCAGTACTGCCCCCCCTACAGTGCTGTGCTCCCTTAGTACTGCCCCTCCGACAGTGCGGCGCTCCCTCAGTACTGCCCCTCCGACAGTGCGGCACTCCCTCAGTACTGTCCCTCCGACAGTGTGGCGCTCCCTCAGTACTGTACCTCCAACAGTGTGGCGCTCCCTCAGTACTGACCATCTGACAGTGTGGCGCTCCCTCAGTACTGCACCTCCTACAGTGCGGCGCTCCCTCAGTACTGCCCCTCCAAGAGTGCAGCGCTCCCTCAGTACTGCCCCTCTGACAGTGCAGAGCTCCCTCAGTACTGCCCCTCCTACAGTGCGGCGCTCCCTCAGTACCGCCGCTCCAACAGTGCGGCGCTCCCTCAGTACTGCCCCTCCGACAGTGCGGCGCTCCCTCAGTACTGCCCCCCCTACAGTGCGGTGCTCCCTCAGTACTGCCCCTCCGACAGTGTGGCGCTCCCTCAGTACTGCCCCTCCCACAGTGCGGCTCTCCCTCAGTACTGCCCCTCCGACAGTGCAGTGCTCCCTCAGTACTGCCCCTCCGACAGTGCGGCGCTCCCTCAGTACTGCCCCTCTGACAGTGCGTCGCTCCCTCAGTACTGCCCCTCCGACAGTGCAGTGCTCCCTCAGTACTGCCCCTCCGACAGTGCGGCACTCCCTCAGTACTACCCCTCCGTCAGTGTGGCGCTCCCTCAGTACTGCACCTCTGACAGTGAGTCGCCCCCTCAGTACTGCCCCTCCGACAGTGCGGCGCTCCTTCAGTACTGCCCCTCCGACAGTGCGGCGCCCCCTCAGTACTGCCCCTCCGACAGTGCAGTGCTCCCTCAGTACTGCCCCTCCGACAGTGTGGCGCTCCCTCAGTACTGCCCCTCCGACAGTGCGGCGCTCCCTCAGTACCGCCCCTCCGACAGTGCAGCGCTCCCTCAGTACTACCCCTCCGACAGTGCGGCACTCCCTCAGTACTGCCCCTCCGACAGTGCTGCGCTCCTTCAGTACTGCCCCTCCGACAGTGCGGCGCTCCCTCAGTACTGCCCCTCCGACTGTGCGGCGCTCCCTCAGTACTGCCCCTCCGACTGTGCGGCGCTCCCTCAGTACTGCCCCTCCGACAGTGCAGTGCTCCCTCAGTACTGCCCCTCCGACAGTGCAGTGCTCCCTCAGTACTGCCCCTCCGACAGTGCGGCGCTCCCTCAGTACTGCAGTAGATTATGGGCTCAATTCCTGAAGTGGAACTGTGAAACAGAGGTGAGCTAAGTACAATTAAAAGTTTCCCGACAAGGTGTCACAATCTACCCGCATCTGTGAGTGAAAATGCCAGTTCTTTTCTTTCTTTAAAGCCAGAAGCACGTTTCACCTTTGTGATCCATCCGCATTTTATTGTCATGCTTACGTTTTCATCGAATCCTAGATAGAACTGCACAGAAGGAGGCCATTCGGCCCATCGAGTCTGCGCCCGCTCTTTCGAAGTTTTAGTCCCACTCCCCCGCTCTGTCCCCGTATCCCTGCAATTTTTTTCTCCTCCGAGTATATTCAATTCCCTTTTGAGGGCTTCTATTGAGTCTGCTTCCACCCCCCTTCCAGGCAGTGCATTCCAAATCCTAACCACTCGCAGCGTAAAAAAGTCTTTCCTCATGTCGCCTCTGGTCCTTTTGCCGATCACCTTAAATCTGCGTCCTCTGGTTATCGACCCTTCAGCCACTGGATACAGTTTCTCTTCATTCACTCTGTCTAAACCCTTCATAATTTTAAACAGCTCCGTCAAATCTCCTCTTAGCCTTCTCTGCTCTAAGGAGAACAACCCCAGCTTCTCCAGTCTATCAACGTAGCTGAAGTCCCTCATCCCTGGAATCATTCTTGGAAATCTCTTCTGCACCTTCTCTAAGGCCGACACGTCCTTCCTGAAGTGTGGTGCCCAGAATTGGACACAATACTCCAGCTGGGGCCGAAATAGTGTTTTATAAAGGTTTAGCATAACTTCCCCTCTCTGCCTCTATTTATAAAGCCCAGGATCCCATATGCTTTATTATCTGCTTTGATAACCTGTCCTGCCACCTTCAAAGATTTGTGTATAAACACCTCCAACTCTCTCTGTTCTTGCACCCCCTTTAAAATTGTACAATTTAGCATATATAATTTCACTCACTTGCACTTTAGTTTTAACATAGAGCCTCTGATAAAGTTGTGAACTGCAAATATTACAGCCTGCACACAAATGAAAACTAAGATGACAATATCTAACACCACAGCTCAGGGTGGTGCCTGAACATGTCAGAGGAGCTCCTCCTACTGGCCCCCAGTGATAACGCAGGCCGACAAAACCTGTTCAAGCTGTTTAATCTGCATTGATTCTCGGGACAGCGGTCAGGAAGTTGGGACCGATCTCCGCCTTGCACCACTCCAGGGACTCCCCATTGCACCGATAACACCTCGTTCACCCATTGTAATCTTCTGACCCGGGGCACCATGGCAGCAGTAACCCCTTGAGAGGCACCGCTTGGGACGGGACTTTCCCGTTCAAACTGGGGAGCAGCCTTCTTCTGTCGGAGACCTGCTTCTGGGACAACTCACCTTGAAGTACTATAGCAAAATACTGCGGATGCTGGAAATCCGAAATAGCAACAGAAAACGCTGGAAAAACTCAGCAGGCCAGGCAGCATCCGTGGAGAGAGAAACAGAGTTAACGTTTCAGGTCGAAGACCTTTCGTCAGAACTGGAAAAAAGCAGGAAATGGAACAGATTTTAAAGCAGGTTTAGGGGCGGGGAATTGGGGGAGGGGATGAAAGAACAAAAGGGAAGGTCAGTGATAGGATAGAAAGCATGATGCAGAGATGCCGGTGTTGGACTGGGGTGGACAAAAATGAGAAGTCGCACAACACCAGGTTATAGTCCAACAGATTTATTTAAAATTACAAGCTTTCGGAGCTGTTGCCCCTTCGTCAGGTAAAGGCACAATGAGCAGGAGAGAGTGAGAGACATTGAGAGACATTAAGAGATATTCAAGAGGAGGTGGTAATGAGACAGGTTAAGGAACAAAGGATGGCTCTAGATGAAGTGTGAATTGCGCTGGCAGAATGAAGGACAGCTGCCACGTGGGAGGGAAGAAAAAAAGGCCACACAAAAAGTATGGATAAAAAAAAAATATATATGATAGGGGCCGAGGTTATGATCTGAAATTGTTGAACTCAATGTTGAGTCCAGAAGGCTGTAGAGTGCCTAATCGAAAGATGAGGTGCTGTTCCTCGAGCTTACGCTGAGCTTCCGTGGAACAATGCAAGAGGCCGAGGACAGTGAGGTCAGAGTGGGAGTGGAGCGGTGAATTAAAGCGACAGGCCACCGGGAGCTCGGGGTCACCCTTACGGACTGAACGGAGGTGTTCCACAAAGTGGTCACCCAATCTGCGTTTGGTCTCCCCAATGTAGAGGAGACCACATCGTGAGCAGCGAATACAGTATACTAAATTGCAAGAAGTACAAGTAAATCGCTGTTTCACCTGGATGGGGTGTTTGGGGCCCTGGACAGTGGGAAGGGGAGAGGTACAAGAGCAGTAGGGCTGGCAAAGGACTCTGCGTGCACGCCCACTCGAAAGACAAAAAACTCTGGGACTCTCATTTACTTTCAATTTTTAGACATAGGAACTTGTCAAATAAATCTCACATGGAAGACTCTGAGAAATTAAGAAAGATCTTAGGCCTTTCAGAACCTCAGGACGTCCCATTGCGCTTTACAGCCAATGAAATAGTTTTGGAGTGTAGTCACTGCTGTAATTTAGGAAACACTGCAGCCAATTTGCGCACAGCAAGCTCTCGCAAAACAACAATGTGATGATCTGTTTTTGTTATGTTGACTGAGCGATAAATATTGGCCAGGACAACAGATATAACGTCCCTGCTCTTCTTCGAAATAAAGTCATGAGAATTTTTACATCTACCTGAGAGGGCAGATGGGGGCCTTGGTTTAACGTCTCATCTGAAAGACGGCAGCTCCGACAGTGCAGCACTCCCTCAGTACTGCACCTCCGACAGTGCAGCACTCCCTCAGTACTGACCCTCCGACAGTGCAGCGCTCCCTCAGTACTGCCCCTCCGACAGCGCAGCATTCCCTCAGTACTGCCCCTCCGACAGTGCGGCGCTCCCTCAGTACTGCCCCTCCGACAGTGCGGCGCTCCCTCAGTAATGACCCTCGGACAGTGCTGCGCTCCCTCAGTACTGTCCCTCCGACAGTGCAGCGCTCCCTCAGTACTGCCCCTCCGACAGTGCAGCACTCCCTCAGTACTGCCCCTCCGACAGTGCGGCGCTCCCTCAGTACTGTCCCTCCGACAGTGCAGCGCTCCCTCAGTACTGCCCCTCCGACAGTGCGGCACTCCCTCAGTACTGCCCCTCCGACAGTGCGGCGCTCCCTCAGTACTGCCCCTCCGACAGTGCAGTGCTTCCTCAGTACTGCCCCTCCGACAGTGCGGCGCTCCCTCAGTACTGCCCCTCCGACAGTGCGGTGCTCCCTCAGTACTGCCCCTCCGACAGTGCAGTGCTCCCTCAGTACTGCCCCTCCGACAGTACAGCGCTTCCTCAGTACTGCCTCTCCAACAGTGCAGCGCTCCCTCAGTACTGCTCCTCCGACAGTGCAGCCCTCCTTCAGTACTGCCCCTCCGACAGTGCAGCGCTCCCTCAGTGCTGCCCCTCCGACAGTGCAGCGCTCCCTCAGTACTGCCCCTCCGACAGTGCAGCGCTCCCTCAGTACTGCCCCTCCGACAGTGCAGTGCTCCCTCAGTACTGCCCCTCCGACAGTACAGCGCTTCCTCAGTACTGCCCCTCCGACAGTGCAGTGCTCCCTCAGTACTGCCCCTCCGACAGTACAGCACTCCCTCAGTACTGCCCCTCCGACAGTGCGGCGCTCCCTCAGTACTGTCCCTCCGACAGTGCGGCGCTCCCTCAGTACTGCCCCTCCAACAGTGCAGTGCTCCCTCAGTACTGCCCCTCCGACAGTGCGGCGCTCCCTCTGTACTGCCCCTCCGACAGTGCAGTGCTCCCTCAGTACTGCCCCTCCGACAGTACAGCGCTTCCTCAGTACTGCCCCTCCAACAGTGCAGTGCTCCCTCAGTACTGCCTCTCCGACAGTGCAGCACTCCTTTAGTACTGCACCTCCGACAGTGCAGCGCTCCCTCAGTACTGCCCCTCCGACAGTGCAGCGCTCCCTCAGTACTGCCCCTCCGACAGTGCAGCACTCCCTCAGTACTGCCCCTCCGACAATGCGGTGCTCCCTCAGTACTGCCCCTCCGACAGTGCGGCGCTCCCTCAGTACTGCCCCTCCGACAGTGCAGCACTCCCTCAGTACTGCCCCTCCAACAGTGCAGTGCTCCCTCAGTACTGCCCCTCCGACAGTGCAGTGCTCCCTCAGTATTGCCCCTCTGACAGTATAGCGCTCCTTCTGTACTGCACCTCCGACAGTGCAGCGCTCCCTCAGTACTGCCCCTCCGACAGTGCAGTGCTCCCTCAGTACTGCCCCTCCGACTGTGCGGCGCTCCATCAGTACTGCCCCTCCGACCGTGCGGTGCTCCCTCAGTACTGCCTCTCCGACAGTACAGCGCTCCCTCAGTACTGCCCCTCCAACAGTGCAGTGCTCCCTCAGTACTGCCCCTCCGACAGTGCAGCACTCCTTCAGTACTGCACCTCCGACAGTGCAGCGCTCCCTCAGTACTGCCCCTCCGACAGTGCAGTGCTCCCTCAGTACTGCCCCTCCGACAGTGCAGCACTCCCTCAGTACTGCCCCTCCGACAGTGCGGTGCTCCCTCAGTACTGCCCCTCCGACAGTACAGCGCTTCCTCAGTACTGCCACTCCGACAGTGCAGTGCTCCCTCAGTACTGCCCCTCCGACCGTGCAGGGCTCCCTCATTACTGCCCCTCCGACAGTGCGGCGCTCCCTCAGTACTGCCCCTCCGACAGTGCAGCACTCCCTCAGTACTGCCCCTCCAACAGTGCAGTGCTCCCTCAGTACTGCCCCTCCGACAGTGCGGCGCTCCCTCAGTACTGCCCCTTCGACAGTGCAGCTCTCTCTCAGTACTGCCCCTCCGACAGTGCGGCACTCCCTCAGTACTGCCCGTCCGACAATGCAGCGCTCCCTCAGTACTGCCCCTCCAACAGTGCAGCGCTCCCTCAGTACTGCCCCTCCGACAGTGCGGCGCTCCATCAGTACTGCCCCTCCGACCGTGCAGTGCTCCCTCAGTACTGCCCCTCCGACAGTGCGGCGCTCCCTCAGTACTGCCTCTCCGACAGTGCAGCGCTCCCTCAGTACTGCCCCTCCGACAGTGCGGCACTCCCTCAGTACTGCCCCTCCGACAGTGCAGCACTCCCTCAGTACTGATCTCCAACAGTGCAGTGCTCCCTCAGTACTGCCCCTCCGACAGTGCGGCGCTCCCTCAGTACTGCCCCTTCGACAGTGCAGCACTCTCTCAGTACTGCCCCTCCGACAGTGCGGCACTGCCTCAGTACTGCCCGTCCGACAATGCAGCGGTCCCTCAGTACTGCCCCTCCGACAGTGCAGCGCTCCATCAGTACTGCCCCTCCGACCGTGCAGTGCTCCCTCAGTACTGCCCCTCCGACAGCGCGGCGCTCCCTCGGTACTGCCCCTCCGACAGTGCTGCGCTCCCTCAGTACTGCCCCTCCGACCGTGCAGTGCTCCCTCAGTACTGCCCCTCCGACAGTGCGGCGCTCCCTCAGTACTGCCCCTTCGACAGTGCAGCTCTCTCTCAGTACTGCCCCTCCGACAGTGCGGCACTCCCTCAGTACTGCGCGTCCGACAATGCAGCGCTCCCTCAGTACTGCCCCTCCAACTGTGCGGTGCTCCATCAGTACTGCCCCTCCGACCTTGCAGTGCTCCCTCAGTACTGCCCCTCCGACAGTGCGGCGCTCCCTCAGTACTGCCCCTCCGACAGTGCAGCGCTCCCTCAGTACTGATCCTCCGACAGTGCGGCGCTCCCTCAGTACTGCCCCTCCGACCGTGCAGTGCTCCCTCAGTACTGCCCCTCCGACAGTGCGGCGCTCCCTCAGTACTACCCCTCCGACAGTGCAGCGCTCCCTCAGTACTGACCCTCCGACAGTGCGGCGCTCCCTCGGTACTGCCCCTCCGACAGTGCAGCGCTCCCTCAGTACTGACCCTCCGACAGTGCTGCGCTCCCTCAGTACTGCCCCTCCGACCGTGCAGTGCTCCCTCAGTACTGCCCCTCCGACAGTGCGGCGCTCCCTCAGTACTGCCCCTCCGACAGTTCTGCACTCCCTCAGTACTGCCCCTCCAACAGTGCAGTGCTCCCTCAGTACTGTCCCTCCGACAGTGCGGCGCTCCCTCAGTACTGCCCCTCCGACCGTGCAGTGCTCCCTCAGTACTGTCCCTTCGACAGTGCAGCACTCTCTCAGTACTGCCCCTTCGACAGTGCGGCACTCCCTCAGTATTGCCCGTCCGACAATGCAGCGCTCCCTCAGTACTGCCCGTCCGACAATGCAGCGCTGCCTCAGTACTGCCCCTCCGACCGTGCAGTGCTCCCTCAGTACTGCCCCTCCGACTGTGCGGTGCTCCATCAGTACTGCCCGTCCGACAATGCAGCACTTCTTCAGCACTGCACTGGAGTATCAGCCTAGATTTTTTTGTGCTCAAATGTCTGGAGGGGGACTTGAACCCACAACCTTCTGACTCAGGTGATGTGCCTTGTTGCTACAGAGGATGGACACTAGCCGTATCCTGTTAACATTAAGCAAATCAGGCGTTAACTTTTTACAGCCATAACTCAGTGGACCGCACTTTTGCTCTGTCAGTAGGTAATGGGTTCAATGTGCACACCTCTGCTGACACTCCTGGGACCTGGGTGTCCTTGTACATGAATCACAGAAAGTTAACATGCAGGAACAGCAAGCAATTAGGAAAGGAAATGATATGTTAGCCTTTATTACAAAGGGATTGGATTATAAGAATAAAGGAGTCATACTACAATTATATAAGGCCTTGGTGAGACCACACCTGGAGTATTGTGCACAGACTTGGTCTCCTTACCTAAGGAAGAATATACTTGCCTTAGAGGGAGTGCAACAAAGGTTCACCAGACTGATTCCTGGGATGAGGGGACTGTTCTATGAGGAGAGATTGAGTAGTCTAGGCCTATATTCCCTCGGGTTTAGAAGAATGAGGGGGGAATCTCATTGAAACATACAAAATTCTTACAGGCCTTGACAGGGTAGATGTAGGGAGGATGGTTCCCCTGGCTGGGCAGTCTAGAACCAGGGGTCACAGTCTCAGAATAAGGGGTCGGCTATTTAGGACTGAGATAAGGAGAAATGTCTTCACCGAAAGGGTTGTGAATCTTTGGAATTCTCCACCCCAGAGGGCTGTGGATGCTCAGTCGTTGAGAATATTCAAGACAGAGATCGATAGATTTTTGGATACTAAGGGAATCAAAGGATATGGGGATAGTGCGGGGAGGTGGAGTTGAGGTAGAAGATCAGCCATCTTATTGAATAGCGGAGCAGCCTCGAAGGGCTGTATGGCCTACTCCTGCTCCTATTTCTTATTTCCTAACTTACCTGACGAAGGAGCGAACTGCTTCGAAAGCTTGTAAAATTAAATAAATCTGTTGGACTATAACCTGGTGTTGTGCGACTTCTCATTTTTATTTCCTTAGAGCAGAGAAGGCTGAGGGGGGACCTGATTGAGGTGTACAAAATTATGAGGGGCATAGATAGGGTAGATAGAAAGGAACTTTTCCCCTTAGTAGAGGGGTCAATAACCAGGGGGCATAGTTTCAAGTTAAGGGGCAGGAGGTTTAGAGTGTATTTGATGAAAAACCTTTTCACCCAGAGGGTGTTTGGAATCTGGAGCTTACTGCCTGAAAGGGTGGTAGAGGCAGGAACCCTCACAACATTCAAGAAGCATTGAGATGAGTACTTGAAACGCCATAGCATACAAGACTACGGACCAAGTGCTGGAAAATGGGATTAGAATAGACAGGGCTTGATGGCCGGCGCGGACACGATGGGCCGAAGGGCCTCTTTCTGTGCTGTATAACTCTATGACTCTATGGGGGAGAAATTCAGTATCGCCCCATTTGGGGCGCAATTATCGGCCGGGCGCAAAGATTAGCACCTGGCGCTAATTATCGCCACCGACTGCAAACTTGACTTTTATCGCCCCTGGAGGTGATTGGAGCGCTAAATCAGGCGCTTCACACCTGTCTTAAGGCGCAAAGGCCGAGGAGCGAGGCGCTACCTCAGAGCGCTGGTGAAGCTCATGTAATGTCAGTCAGCAATGGAACACACACACAATGGCATGGGCCAGTTCTTAAAGGGGATGGTTAATCTTGCTTTCCATCCACATCCTGCTCATTGCAGCCTTGAATCTCGGCCTGGAGAGACCTGTACATCAAATCTGCTGGTAAGAACAATGGAGAGTACCAGGCAAAGAGCTCAGAGTGCAGCCCCCACAGTCTCTTCTAAATCGATACACGGAATGGCAAATCAAAATGAACCTGCAAAGTGCTGCCCAGTACCCAAAACTCCTTCACACAGCGTTGAATCTCTCCAGAAGTCTCTCTCTCAGAATGCGTAGTTAAAAAATGGCACCAACAATAAAAGGCAGGAAGCGGTCACCTTTAAATAGCGCTCCCCCTTTCCCTTCATGACTGCAGAACGCTCCCCTCAACCTGTCGTTGCTAGCGTCAGGCGGTAAGGCAGGGGGCGCCACTCAATATCTGCTCCGGGGCGATACTGGGGCGTTGCACACTCGACTGACGTCACGATCTGCCGGCGCAGGAGATCGTGGCGGTAGTGTTTAGCGCCGCCGCAAAATGTCTAGTTAATTTCGCGAGCGGCGCAAACTTCGCCGCGCCCGGGCGCTAGCTGCTTTGCGCCCCATTAGCGCCCTCTTAAGGCGCTAACGGGAGGCGCAACCAACTGAATTTTTCCCCCTATGACTCTATTATGTTCTTATGTTCTCTATTAAATCTCCCGTTAGCTTTCGCTGTTTCAGCAGAAACACAGCTGGTATCTCAAGTCTCTGTTCATAACTAGAGTTTCCAATCCCTGGCAATGTCCTGGTGAATCTGCGCTGTAAATTAAAGCATTAAAATCCTACCTATAATGGAGGTGCCTCATCAATGCCTTGTACTAATGCAGCATTTCTTTCCTTTTGTCCTCTGTGCCTCTAGTGATAAAACCTTTTTAACAGCCGAATTATCTATTCAAATGCTTTACTGCAGTATTGGAACAGTTGTCCTTTCCCCGACCTGCAATCGACTGAGAGGCTGATCGATACCGATAGTACTTTTAAAACCACACGCACACAGGTAGTCAAAGAAAGTCTGTTCCAAAGGTGAAATGCTTATCACTTTATTATGTAAATTTCAATGATAGACAATCAGGAAGTACATTGGAAGAATAACACAATTGAGGTTGAAAATCTTGGGTATACGACCAATCTTCATCTCAAACTAGATAATGCACACAGATCACATTACCACAGGATCGAGGAGAGATCATTCGCCTGGTGCCTAGCACCAAAGCAAACCACAGTGACAAATGAGTCATGGTGGCTACCTCACTAAACAATGTTTCATTAAATAAAGTTAGACCTCATGTTTATATATTAATATATTAAAATATATCACACCACAGATAACACTACGTGTTTGAACAGAAAGCCCCATAAGCAAAGCTCAATATCTAACTTCAAACTGCAAAAGTAATTTTAATAACATTGCTCGGGATTTGTACAATATATACAGTCTGCTCCCCCTTAGATCAAAGTTGCTTCATTCAAATTACGCGATAACTCTGTTTCTCAGCACCTTATGCCCACGCTGCTGTCTTGTTTATGGTCTTTCATTCAAATTATTGCACAGTACGTTTCTTTGCACAAAAATGACTGAATTCTCTGTGATACCAGAACACGACATTCACACGAACTACTGGACTCAAGTTAGCTGCGAAAACAGAACGTGAAACTAATATTCTAGAAATAGCTTGTGAGGCAACGCAAAGCGGAAGAGAAATGGCTTCACAAATCACAAGATAACTGCAGGTGAGACAGGCCTTTCAGCCCATCTTCGGCCCATCTTCGTCTATCCATCTTCATCTATCCGATAAGAATCACCCGACTGGCCCGTAGCATTTCTGGCCTCCACTGCTTTGTCTGGGAGTCTATCCCGTGCGTCAATCACTCTGTGTGTGAAGGAGAATTTCCTGATATCGGTCCTGATAGTGTCAGCTGTGGCTCAGTTGGTAGCACACTTGCCTCTGAGTCAGAAATTTGCTAGGCTGACACTCCCATTGCAGTGCTGGGGGAACGCTGAACTGTCGGAGGTGCCGTCTTTCGGATGAGACGTTAAACCAAGGCCCCGTCTGCTCTCAGGTGGACGTAAAAGATCCCATGGCACTATTTCGAAGAAGAGCAGGGAGGAGTTCTCCCCAGTGTCCTGGCCAATATTTATCCCTCAACCAACATAACAAAAACAGATGATCTGGTCATTATCACATTGCTGTTTGTGGGAGCTTGCTGTGCGCAAATTGGCTGCCGCGTTTTCCACATTACAACATTGACTGCACTTCAAAAGTACTTCATTGTAAAGTGCTTTGAGACGTCTGGTGGTCGTGAAAGGCGCTGTATAAATGCAAGTCTTTCTTTCTTAGTTTTACCATTTGTTAGTTTGAACTTGTGTCCTTTTGCCCGATTGCCGCAAGTTACGTATTATTCTGGGGTTACCTCGAAGTGAACGCTCTTTCTTGTTGTTTCCTTGATGCACTGAATGATAAAGCAGGGTAGAAAATCGACTTGCTCAGCAGCACAAAATGGACAGCATCGCAGTCTGTTAAACTCCCCGCCCGATATTCAAGTTCAAGTGAAGTCAATCAAGCTGAATAGCAGGCGGAGAGTATAACAACAACAAGTTGCATTTATATAGCGCCATTCATAGGATTACATCGGATATGCGGCACAGAAACAGGCCATGCTGCCCAACCAGTCCATGCCGGCGTTTAAGCTCCACTCGAGTCTCCTCCCGTCTTTCCTCATCTAAATCTATCAGCGTAACCCTCTATTCCCTTCTCCCTCATATACTTGTCCAGCCTCCCCTTAAATGCATCTGTACTATTCGCTTCAACTCCCTGTGGTAGCGAGTTCCACATTCTCACCACTCTCTGGGTAAAGAACTTTCTTCTGAATTCCCTATTGGATTTCTTGGTGACTATCTTCTATTGATGGCCTCTTGTTTTGCTCTTCCCCACAAGTGGAAACATTCTCTCCGTATCCAAGCTAGCAAAAGCTTTCATAATTTTAAAGACTTCTATTCGGTCACCCCTCAGCCTTCTTTTTTCAAGAGAAAAGAGACCCAGTGAGTTCATCCACATAGTAAAATGACCAGAAGTGCTTCGGGGAGCTTTACCAAAGAAAATTTGACACCGAGACACATAAGGAGATATTCGGACAGGTGACCAAAAGCTTGGTCAAAGCGGTAGGTTTTAAGGAGCGTCTTAAAGGAGGAGAGAGAGGTAGAGAGGTGGAGAGGTATAGGGCCTGGGCAGCTGAAAGCACGGCTGGCAAAGGTGAAAGAAAGAAAGACTTGCATTTATGTAGCGCCTTTCACGGCCTAAGGACATCCCAAAGCCAATGAAGTATTTTTGAAGTGTAGTCACTGTTGTAATGTAGGAAACGTGGCAGCCAATTTGCGCACAGCAAGCTCCCACAAACAGCAATGTGATCACGACCAGATAATCTGCTTTTATTGATGTTGGTTGAGGGACCAATATTGGTCAGCACACCGGGGATATCTCCCCTGCTCTTCTTCAAAATAGTGCCGTGGGATCTTTTACATCGACCAGAGAGCAGATGGGGCCTCGGTTTAATGTATCATCCGAAAGGCAGCACATCTAACAGTGCAGCGCTCCCTCAGCACTGCACTGGCGTGTCAGCCTGGATTAAACTAGGGGACGCGCAAGAGGCCAAAATTGGAGGAGCGCAGAGACCTCGGAGGGGTTGTAGGGTTGGAGGAGGTTACGGAGATATGGAGGGGCTACAGCCCAAGCCGAAATTTTAGCCCTAATTGTCAATCAGTTGTTTAGTCCTTGAAATGTGAAGGGGGTGCATGAACAGAGAGACCTGGGGTATGTGTGCACAATTCGTTGAAGGTGGCAGGGCAGGTTGAGAAAGCAGTTAAAAAAAGGCTTACGGGATCCTGGGCTTCATGAATAGAGGTATAGAGTACAAAAGTGTGGAAATTATGATGAACCTGTATAAAACACTGGTTCGGGCCCCAACTGGAGTACTGTGTCCAATTCTGGGCGCCACACTTTAGGAAGGATGTGAGGGCCTTAGAGAGGGTGCAGAATAGATTTATGAGAATGATTCCAGGAATGAGGGACTTCAGTTGCGTGGATAGATTGGAGAAGCTGAGGTTGTTCCCCTTAGAGCAGAGAAGGTTGAGAGGAGATCTGATAGAGGTGTTCAAACTCATGAGGGGTCTGGACAGAGTAGATAGAGAGAAGCTGTTCCCATTTGTAGAAGAGTCGAGAACCAGAGGACACAGAGTTAAGGTGACTGGCAAAAGAACCAAAGGCGACGTAAGAATAAACTATTTTACGCAGCGAGTGGTTAGGATCTGGAATGCACTGCCTGAAAGGGTGGTGGAGGCAGACTCAATCACGGCTTTCAAAAGGGAGTTGGATAAGTATCTGAAGGAAAGAAATTTGCAGGGCTACGGGGAAAGGGCGGGGGAGTGGGACTAGCTGAGAGCAGGCAAGGGCTTGACGGGCCGAATGGCCTTCTTCCGTGCTGTAACCATTCTATGATTCTAATGTAAATACCCCTCTAGCACAGTCAAGCTTTGCTTCCAGTCAAGGTTACAGAAATGAGACAGATATAGTCAAACATTTCTTTTGTTTAAGTTACGGTTATCAGACAACAAAGAACAGTGGCAAATTCAATCTGGAGAAGTGTGAGGTAATGCATTTGGGGAGGACTAACAAGGCAAGGGAATACACTATAAATGGTAGGATAGAAGAAGTGCAGAAGATCAGAGGGACCTTGGAGTGCATGTCCACAGATCCCTGAAGGCAGCAGAACAGGTAGATAAGGTGGTTAAGAAGGCATACGGGATACTTTCCTTTATTAGCCGAGGCATAGAACATAAGAGCAGGGAGGTTATTCTTGAACTGTATAAAACACTAGTTAGGCCGCAGCTAGAATACTGCGTGCAGTTCTGGTCACCACATTACAGGAAGGATGTGATTGCACTAGAGAGGGTGCAGAGGAGATTTACGAGGATGTTGCCTGGGCTGGGGAATTTTAGCTATGAGGAAAGATTGGATAGGCTGGGATTGTTTTCTTTGGAACAGCGGAGGCTGAGGGGAGACCTAATTGAGGTGCATAAAATTATGAGGGGCCTAGATAGAGTGGATAAGAAGGAGCTATTTCCCTTAGCAGAAGGGTCAATAACCAGGGGGCATAGATTTAAAGTAATTGATCAGAAGTTTAGAGGGGATTTGAGGAGAATTTTTTTCACCCAGAGGGTGGTGGGGGTTTGGAACTCACTACCTGAAAGGGTGGTAGAGGCAGAGACCCTCACCACATTTAAAAAGTACTTGGATATGCACTTGAAGTGCCGTAACCTACAGGGATACAGACCAAGTGCTGGAAAGTGGGATTAGGGTGGATAGCTCTTTGTCGGCCGGCATGGACAAGATGGACCGAATGGCCTCCTTCTGTGCTGTAAATTTCTATGATTCTATGATATGAATGTGTGTAGAGAATACAAGTGACTCCAATAAGTAGCTGAGGACACAACATCAATGCAAGACCGAGAAGTGTGTTGGCCTGTAAAAGGTGCAACATCTGAAAGATTGTGGTGCGCACCCATATATTGTCTCCTCCTTCCTGATACTGATAGTTGAATTCAAAGAGTCAGACGGGGTAGCGCTCACATGGGTGACGGACGTGGAAGATGCAAAGTAAATCATTGTTTGTGAAAGAATATGCTGATGATTACACGGAACTGCACAAATTGGCTTTCGAGTGAAGTAGCTGGCATTAGATTCATGTCTCTTCATTTGAAGCTGCCATTTCTAGTTAGCTCATCGGGGTAGACGCTTGCTTAAATATTCCCTGAAAGGATGAAAAGAGTAAGTGTTAAGTCAACAATCATTCTGTCCTTACTTTTATAGAATGCTTTTATTTAATATTCTTACTCGTCAGTCTCTTGTGGCATTATACATGTGGAGTCAAGATCAAGTGTCATCTTTGGGTCAAGATGTAAAGGCCTGAGAAAGGGCACAGAGGAGGTTTACCAGGATGTTACCGGGGATGAGGGACTTCAGTTATGAGGAGAGGTTGGAAAAGTTAGGGCTGTTCTCCTTGGAACAGAGAAGGTTAAGAGGTGACCCAATTGAGTTTTTCAAGATGATGAGAGGTTTTGATAAAGTAGGTAGAGAACATCTATTCCGTCTGGCCAGTGGGTCAATAACCAGAGGTCATAGGTTTAAAAGCAATGGCAAAAGATCTAGAGGGGAGACGAGGTGAAACTTTTTCCACTCAGAGAGCTGTTGGGATCGGGAACGCTCTGGGATCTGGAACGTTCTACCTGAAACGGTGGTGGAAGCCGAATCCATCAATAATTTTAAAAGGGAGTTGGACAGGTACTTAGGATGTGGAACTTACAGGGATACGGACAAAAAGTGGGGATGTGGGACTAAGCACGGCTGTTCTTTCAAAGAGCCAGCACAGGCACGATGGGCTGAATGGCCTCCTTCTGTGCTGTAAGCTTCTATGATTCTAAGCAGGGTTAGAGGGTGAGGTAAAATCAGACCAGGACACACAAACGTAATATACTCAACAATTTAAAGTCGTACATTCTGTCCCTTTTATATCATACTTAACTGTTATACTATTGAGAGTTGAATTGAAAAACTGGTGTCAATTTGAGAAAGTGAAATCAGGTAGGGGTTTAAAACAAGCGGCCGATTGGATTCCATCGGTTGCCCGCCAGGCAGTTAAGAGTAAAATTACCCTCGGAGAATCAGATTTGTTTGGAGGATTGGCGTTTCTCTGGATTACAGGCCGAAGAGTTGGGTGAGGTGAAACAGAAGTGCCAAAGCGCCACCACTGGTGGGAGGGTGGAATTACAGTGTGATTAGTTTACATAGGTCCTTTCCATTTTAAATGTGGGCATCAGAACTAATAATGGAAAAAAGTGAGGCAAACATGTGAAAAAAAACTTGGCAATGGGAAGTAAGTTTTGTAGGTATGAAATGCATATATATATATATATTATGTAAGAATGCCGATTGGTTTAACGGAGACTGGATACTCTTTAGGCATTTCCTTTTCGAAAGATCAGTGACCATTCAGAGAAATAAATCTTTGTTCTTTTTCTTTCATGGGAAAAGTCTATTTTTGCCTATTTTTTAAATTCATTCACAGGATGTGGGCATCGCTGGCATGGCCATTTATTGCCCATCCCTAATTGCCCTTGAGAAGGTAGTGGTGAGCCACCATTTCAGAGGGTAGTTAAGAGTCAACCACATTGCTCTGGGTCTGGAGTCACATATAGGCCAGACCGAGTATGGACGGCAGATTTCCTTTCCTGAAGGACATTCGTGACCATGAATCTGGTAGTTTCATGGTCACCGTTACTGATATTAGCTTTTTTTTGAAATTCCAGATTTATTTAATTAACTGAATTTAAATTCCCCAGCTGCCGTGCTGGGATTTGATCTTGCGTCTCCTGATCATTAGTCCAGCCCTCTGGATTACCAGTCCAGTAACATAACCACTATGCTTGTGTGTGTGTGTGTGTGTGTGTGTGTGTGTGTGTGTGTGTGAGTGTGAGTGTGAGTGTGAGTGTGAGTGTGAGTGTGAGTGTGTGTGAGTGTGAGTGTGTGTGTGTGTGAGTGTGTGAGTGTGTGTGAGTGTGTGAGTGAGTGAGTGAGTGTGTGAGTGAGTGTGTGAGTGAGTGTGTGAGTGAGTGAGTGAGTGAGTGAGTGAGTGAGTGAGTGAGTGAGTGAGTGAGTGAGTGAGTGAGTGTGTGAGTGTGTGAGTGAGTGAGTGTGTGTGTGTGATCTTTTTGCTTCTCCCAGGTGATTACATAGCTGCGGGATTGTATTGGAAGTGGGGGGAAGGAAGAAATGGTTAGGCTTGGTGGTGTGGGGCAGGCTTGATGGACGAGATAGTCTTTGCTTGCCTGTCCCTTTCATATGTCTGTACGCATACAGAGATATACACACTCATAGCTAGATACCGATAAATATAAATGTTAATGATTTCCCCGATGGTGTTGCCACAGTTAGATAATGAATACAAGTTAATTTTCATTAACTAGTGGTAGAAGTCATGCTGCAGCGATACAAAACCCTGGTTAGACCACACCTGGAGTACTGTGAGCAGTTCTGGGCACCACACCTTCGGAAGGATATACTAGCCTTGGAGGAAGTGCAACGTAGGTTTACCAGAATGATAACCGGACTCCAAGGGTTAAGTTACGAGGAGAGATTACACAAATTAGGATTGTATTCCCTAGAATTCAGAAAGTGAAGGGGTGATCTGATCGAAGTTTTCAAGATATTAAGGGGAACTGATAGGGTAGATAGAGAGAAACTATTTCCGCTGGTTGGGGATTCTAGGACTAGGGGGCAGAGTCTAAAAATTAGAACCAGACCTTTCAGGAGTGAAATTAGGAAACACTTCTACACACAAAGGGTGGTAGAAGTTTGGAACTCTCTTCTGCAAACAGCAATTGATGCAAGATCAATTGTTAATTTTAAATCAGAGATTGATAGTATTTTGTTAACCAAAGGTATTAAGGGATATGGGTAAAAGGCGGGTATATGGAGTTAGGTCGAAGATCAGACATGATCTCATGAGCGGAACCGGCTCGAGGGGCTCAATGGCCTCCTCCTGTTCCTATGTTCCTTTGTTCATTGAAGTCAATATTAGGCGAGATAGATAACAGGCAACTGATCTGCACCCCACTGAGATTGAGTTTCACCCCCCGTGTTTCAACAGGTGCTGGTGGCGGGGACGGAGTGACAGCTGAACCCAATAGGCTCACTCTCTGTTTGCAAGAGGTGTTAATGAAGAGTCCTCTGGAAGGCACCATGCTGATATTCCCTCCGGCCACCAGGTGTGGCTCCATAGGGTACTGAGGCCAGTTGTGGTGCTGTGCCGGTATCAGCATCACCGGGGCCCTTCCAGTCAGTATGGCTCCGTACCTGACTGAGCTCTACTTCTAAGCATTGTCAGGAATAAAGAACTTTTATTTTTACAGAGAGCACTTAAAGAAAAATCAAAAGAAGGCTACAAAAGTGAAAATAATGATAAAATACCTTTAGTTCTTCCCTCCTCGCTCCTGTTGTTATTAAAGAGCCATGCAGATTGTGCTTCAAATAAAAAAACGTATTGTTTATGGAAAATTAATCACTAATTATGTTGTTGTTTCTTGTATCTATTTATTTATGGTCAGAACGAAATCACGCCATAATGACTATCCTTTAATATGGATTGCAAAGGCAGTATTAAGAGTCTTTCCCATACACAGGAAGGTCACTTATTTGGATTTCTAAGTTGCATATTTATAATAACTCTAAATATATCAAGACGGAAAGGGGTAGATGCTCAATGTGCCACAATGCTTTAAAACTAGCCTTGTGATTCAGCCGCCCATTATAAGAAGCAGTCAATCAGCATCGGCTGTTTTATGTCTGTGCAGGGTGTTGAAACTTTACCCAAACAGACTTGAGCACAAAAAAATCCAACATTTAATTGTTGCCGTCCCACCCAGCATAGAGAACATAAGAAATAGGAGTAGGAGTCAGCCATACGGCCCTTCGAACCCTATTGGGTTCAGCTGTCACCCCGTCTCCGCCACCATTCAACAAGATCATGGCTGATCTTCTACCTCAACTCCACCTTCCCGCCCTATCTCCATATCCCTTCATTCCCTTCGTTCCCCGAAATATATCCACCTCAGTCTTGAATATACTCAATGATTGAGCCTCCACTGCCCTCTGGGGTAGAGAATTCCAAAGATTCACAAGCCTCTGGGTGAAGAAATTCCTCCTCATCTCAGTCCTTAATGGCCGACCTCTTATTCTGAGACTGTGACCCCATCTTCTAGATTCCCCAGACAGGGGAAACATTATCTCAGCATTAACCTTGTCAAGCCCCTTAAAAATGTTATATGTTTCAATTAGATCACCTCTCATTCTTCTAAACTCTAGGGAATATAGGCCTAGTCTACTCAATCTCTCCTTATAGTGCAATCCCCTCATCCCAGGAACCAGTCTAGTGAACCTTTGTTACACTCCCTCTACGGCAAGTATGTCTTTCCTTAGGTAAGGAGAGCAGAACTGTACACAGTACTCCAGGTGTGGCCTCACCAATGCCCTGTATAATTGTAGTAAGACTTCTTTACTCTTACACTCTAATCCCTTTGTAACAAAAGCTGACATACCATTTGCTTTCCTAATTGCTTGCTGTACCTGCATGTTAACTTTCTGTGATTCATGTACAAGGACACCCAGGTCCCTCTGAATGCAAACATTTCCCAGTCTCTCACCATTCAAAAAATATTCTGCTTTTTTTTGATTTTCCTAACAAAGTGGACAACTTCACTCTTCCCCACATTGTATTCCATTTGGCATGGTCTTGCTCACTCAGTCAACCTGTCTATATCTCTCTGCAGCATTAGCATGCTCTATCATTAGCATTTAGAAAATGAATGAGGAGAAATAATTGCATGATCTGGAATGCACTGCCTGATATGGCGGTGGAAGCAGATTCAATAATAACTTTCAAAAGGGGAATTGGATCAATACTTGAAGGGAAACATTTTGCAGGGCTATGTGGAAAGAGCAGGGGAGTGGGACTAATTGGAGAGCTCTTTCAAAGAGCCGGCAAGGCACGCTGGGTCGAATGACCTTCTTCTGTGCTGTATGATTCTGCGATTTCTCTGATGTGCACACACCATGATTCTGTGATTCTATGGACCCCAACACCCCCTCCCCCCCAGCCTTCTATTTACTTGCTTTGGATAGTGGAATGTTGTCAGCTCTTCAAAATCATGAGGGGTCTGGACAGAGTAGATAGAGAGAAACTGTTCCCATTGGGGGAAGGGTCGACAACCAGAGGACACAGATTTAAGGCGATTGGCAGAAGAACCAAAGGCGACGTAAGAAAAAACTTTTTTGAGGCAGTGAGTGGTTAGGATATGGAATGCACTGCCTGAAAGGGTGGTGGAGGCAGATTTAATCGCGGCTTTCAAAAGGGAATTGGATAAGTACCTGAAGGAAAAAAAAATGCAGGGCTACGGGGAAAGGGCGGGGGAGTGAGACTAGCTGAGAGTTGGCATGGGCTCGACGGGCCGAATGGCCTTCTTCTCTGTGTAACCATTCTATGATTCTATGATTCTTTATCTCATAGCTTTGTCATCTGACATCAGATATCGGCTTTGTGGCTCTTCTCTGTACTTCTTCTCAGATTGGTGTGTTTTCCAGGTGTTTCAGTGACAAGAACTGAACACAACGGTTGACATGAATCTTGTCATTCATATATGAAGTAATACTGGGCGGCCTGCTGATGGCGCTGTCCAGGGAGAGTATAAATACTCGGGCATGGGCCCAGCTTGCTCAGGACATTCCTCAACAGGAACTAGTGAAGGACACAACTAGTTCTCCATGTTGAAAAACAGTTGATTAAAGCTTTGTTTAATGCTTAGACCAAGTGCCTAGTAGTTTCTTACGTCAATGGTACTGTCTAATCAGAACTTTATCAATGGCTTTTGGGAAATCTACGTGGTAGGGCAACTTGGAGTGTCACTTCCTCCAACAAGTCATGGTCATTGGTCAGACAGGAACTGTATGTTGCCTGTGGTTGTGTTAAGCAGTTTTCATAGAGGCAATGTATTACGGAAAACCATCTTGGTCATCATCCGAAAACATCATCCGAAGACACGGCGTCAGTTTCCACATGTACGCTGATGACACCCAGCTCTACCTCACCAGCACTTCTCTCGACCCCTCCACGGTCTCTAAATTGTCTGCTTGTCCGACATCCAGTACTGGATGAGCAGAAATTTTCTCCAATTAAATATTGGGAAGACCAAAGTCATTGTTTTTGGTCCCCGCCACAAACTCCGTTCCCTAGCCATTGACTCCATCCCTCTCCCTGGCAACTGTCTGAGGCTGAACCAGACTGTTCGCAACCTTGGTGTCATATTTGACCCTGAAATGAGCTTCCGACCACATATCCGCGGCATAACAAAGACCGCCTATTTCCACCTCCGTAACAGCGCCCGTCTCCGCCCCTGCCTCAGCTCATCTGCTGCTGAACCCCTCATCCATGCCTTTGTTACCTCTCGATTTGAATATTCCAACGCGCTCCTGGCTGTCCTCCCACATTCTACCCTAATTTAACTTGAGGTCATCCAAAACTCGACTGCCTGTGCCCTAAATCGCACCAAGTCCTGTTTGCCCATCACTCCTTTGCTCGCTGACCTACATTGGCTCCCAGTTAAGCAACACCTCGATTTCAAAATTCTCATCCTTGTTTTCAAATCCCTCCATGGCCTCACCCCTCCCAATCTCTGTAATCTCCTTCAGCCCCACAACCCCGCGAGATATCTGCGCTCTTCTAATTCTGCCCTCTTGAGCATCCCTGATTATAATCGCTCAACCATTGGCGACCGTGCCTTCTGTTGCCTAGGCCTGAAGCTCTGTAATTCCCTCCCTAAACCTTTCCGCCTCTCGACCTCTCTTTCCTCCTTTAAGACGCTCCTTAAAACCTACCTCTTTTCTGCCCTCATTTCTTGTGTGGCTCGGTGTCAATTTTTTTGTCTTATAATTCTCCTGGGACGTCTGCACCTTGGGACGTTTTACTATGTTAAAGGCGCTATATAAATACACGTTGTTGTTGTTGGTCAGGCAGGTCAATATTACGTTACATTTAATATGCTCTTATGGAATTCCTCTGGTGTTTTATCAGAAGCGCTAACCCATTTAACTTAATTACATTTAAAACCACTGGAGTGTGAAATAAATGGGGTCTTGCCTACAGATTTGCTGCAGGATTTTCGCACCCTAATAGGAAGAGCTCAGGGGATAGGGTGCGGATATTGTCAGAGTTCAAGCTGGGGGTGAGCAATAGGTTTGGGATGTGAGCTCCAGTATCATCCAGAACAAGAAAGAAAGAAAGGAAGAAAGAATGAAAGAAAGAAAGAAATAAAACATACAAATACAGGAGTCGCAAAGTACTTTACAGCCAATTGAGCACTTTCGCTGTGTAATGCAGCAGTCATATTGTGCACAGCAAGCTCCCACAAACAGCAATGAGATATTGACCAGATAATCTGTTTTTAGGTGAGGGATCAATATTGGGGAAAACTTCCCTGCTCTTCTTCCAATAGTGGTATCTTTTACGTCCACCTGAGAGGGCAGACGGGGCCTCGGTTTAACATCTCATCCGAAAGACGGCACCTCCGACAGTGCAGCGCTCCCTCAGCACTGCACTGGAATGTCAGCCTGGATTACATGCATCAAGTCTCTGGATAGGGCTTGAACCCAAAACCTTCCTGGCTCAGAGGTAAGGGTGCTACCCACTGAGCCGTGGCTGATACCACTGCATTTGCCCAATTATCTGGAGTTAGAATGAATTTTCTTAACATCTCAGATTTTGCAAAGCGATGAACCATAATTGAACAAAATGTAAGTAACCACGATGGGAGAGATTTCTTTTGGCTCTCATGTTTTCGTGGAATGAGAAACATTTTCTCTGAATATTATTTCCAACACAATTGATTTTTTTTTAACATTTACTTACAAACAGGATTCTTCTGCCATGTGAACTAAACTGCACCAACCAGTGGGAATCTTTCCGAATATATCTAGAATAACTCCAGCTTATTCCACTGCCATTGTACGCAATATTCACAGTTGTTCATTATTACCTACCTGCAACTTTGCCTTTGTGTGGCTTGTTTACTCGGGCATATAAATCGTGGGGAACATCTGCACAATGTGGAATCAAATCCAAAGAAAAGTTTCACCGAAAATACACGACAATATTGAATTTGTCAAATCACGATTTATTAATCACACGGAAAAGTCCTTTATTTGAATTTGCCTCAGACTGAGGGAACACGAGTGTAACCAATCATTGAAGTTAATGGCACAGGAGGAGGCCATTCGGTCCAACTGGTCCATGCCGGTGTTTATGCTCCACACGAGCCTCTCCCACCACCTTCATCTCACCCCATCAACATATGCTATTCCTTTCTCCCTTGTGTGTTTATCTAGCTCCCCCCTTCAATGCATCTGTGCTATTCGCCTCAACTACTCCTTGTGGTTGCGAGCTCCCCATTCTCTCCACTCTCTGGGTAAAGAGGCTTCTCCTGAATTCCCGATTGGATTTATTAGCGACTGTCATAAATTTATGGCCCGATGTGTATGCTATATTAGGGGAGGTGAGAACCCGTTTATAATAACCAGGCTAATGCTTACATCAACAGAAGAACAGAAAAACATAAGCAATAGGAGCAGGAGTCGGCCATTCGGCCCCTCGAGCCTGCTCCGCCATGCAATAAGATCATGGCTGATCTGATCTTGGCCTCAACTCCATTTTCCCGCCCGCTCCCCATAACCCTTGACTCCCCGATAGCTCAAATATCTGTCTATCTCCACCTTGAATATATTCAATGACTCCGCCTCCACAGCTCTCTGGGGTAGAGAATTCCAAAGATTCACGACCCTCTGAGAGAAGAAATTCCTCCTCATCTCCGTTTTAAATGGGTGCCCCCTTATTCTGAAACTATGGCCCCTAGTTCTGGATTCCCCCATGAGGGGAAACATCCCCTCAGCATCTACCCTGTCAAGCCCCCTCAGAATTTTATATGTTTCCATAAGATTACCTCTCATTCTTCTAAACTCCAATGAGTTTAGGCCCACCCTGCTCAACCTTTCTTCATAAGACAACCCCTTCATCTCAGGAATCAACTTAGTGAACCTTCTCTGAACTGCCTCCAATGTAAGTATATCTCTCCTTAAATAAGGAGACCAAAACTGTACGCAGTACTCCAGATGTTGTCCCACCAGCACCCTGTACAGTTCTAGCAAGACTTCCCTCCTTTTATACTCCATCCCCCCGAACACTAAGGGCCAACATTCCATTTGCCTTCCTAATTACTTGCAGTAACTGTACGCTAACTTTTCGTGTTTCATGTACGAGGACCCCCAGATCCCTCTGTATCGCAGCATTTTGTAGTCACATTTCATACTTGGTTTTAAGTAACCCTGAAATCATAATGCACGGGGTTATATTGAGGCTGATATTTTATTACCATTAAAGCAATTTGTCAGCCCCAAAGTTAATACGATCCTGAGAAAATTAATTCGCAATTTCTTATCATCAGTTGAGTTAGCCCAATTTTGTACATTCTTTGGCATATGGTTCTATATTGATGTTGAGAAAATCAATGTGAAGCTTAAGATTTAAGAAGCATTTTGCTTTCTAAGCATGCAAATCTGAATACATGATTCGGCATAATATTTCACAATTACCTACCTGTATTCGCCGGTTTATTGGACTTATTCACTTGAGCATATAGATCTGCTGGGTTGGCTGCAGGACGAGAAAGAGTGAAAAACGTACTTTTGGCAGCCAAATTTAAATTGCCAGTACTCAGATCAATAATATTCTCACTACCCGCACCCCCCGAACACCCCACCGCCACCAAATAAATCAAATGGGTTACTCGGGAGCTGAGCTATTTTTAGCTAAACCGTTGCTATAATATCCCACATTCGCTTTATCAATATCCATTAAACTTTAACACTGAAGATGTACTTTATGTACCCATCTATTTGTACACATGTGAATACAAATGTCAGTATATTTTTCATACTTACATACCTGCATTTTTCATTTTATTGGGTTTGTTGACTTGAGCATATACATCTGCCGGAGCACCTACAGGATGAAGAAAAAAGATAGTCTGACATTTTAGAAAATTTCGACATAAATATTGTGACATTTGGTAAAAATGTGGAACTTGCTACCAAAGGAATAGAAGGATATGTTGATAAGAACATAAGAAATAGGAGCAGGAGTAGGCCATTCGTCCCCTCGGGCCTGCTCCCCCATTTATAAGATCATGGCTGACCATCGACCTCAACTACACTTTCCCGCCCGATCTCCATATCCCTTGATTCCCCTAGACTCCAACAATCTATCTATCTTAGCCTTGAATATAATCAAAGACTCAGCATCCCCTGCCCTCTGGGGCAGAGAATTCCAAAGATTCACAAACCTCTGAGTGAAGAAATTCCTCCTCATCTCAGTCCTAAATGGCTGACCCCTTATCCTGAGACTATGCCCCCTAGTTCTAGACACTCCAGCCAGGGGAAACAACCTCTCAGCATTTACCCTGTCAATCCCCTTCAGAATCTTCTATGTTTCAATGAGATCACCTCTCATTCTTCTAAACTCCAGAGAGTACAGACCCATTCTACACAATCTCTCATCATAGGACAGTCCTCCCATCCCAGGAATCAATCCAGTGAACCTTCGTTGCACCGCCTCCAAGGCAAGTACATCCTTCCTTAGATAAGGAGACCAAAACTGTGACAGTATTCCAGGTGTGGTCTCACCAAGGCCCTGTACAATTGTAGCAAGACTTCCTTACTCTTGTACTCCAACCCCCTTGCAATAAAGGCCAACATGCCATTTGCCTTCCTTATTGCTTGCTGTACCTGCATGCTAGCTTTCTGTGTTGCTTACACGAGGACACCCAAATCGCTCTGAGCACCAACATTTAAAAGTTTCTCACCATTTAAAAAAATATTCTGTTTTTCTAGTCTTCCTACCAAAGTGAATAACCTCACATTTCCTTACATTGTACTCGATCTGCCACCTTACTGCCTACCCACTCAGTCTATCTATATCCCCTATGTAAAGGGTGCAAAAAAAGTAGGGTGGGAGGAGGCTCAGGTGGGGCATAAACATCGGCATGGACCTGTTGGGCTAAATGGCCTGTTTCTGTGCTGTACATTCTATGTAATATGTAACATTAAGCAAGGAATTCCCCAGTAATTTATTAGCAGACAGTGCTCAGTTAAGCCTACACAACAGCAACTTGTATTTATATAGCGCCTTTAACGTAGTAAAACGTCCCAAGGCGCTGCACAGGAGTATTTTAAGACAAATAATTTGACACCGATCCACATAAGGATAAATTAGAGCAAGGAACAAAAGCTTGGTCAAAGAGGTAGGTTTTAAGGGGCGTCTTAAAGGAGGAAAGAGAGGTAGTGAGGCGGACAGGTTTAGGCAGGGAATTCCAGAGCTTAGGGCCTCAGGCAACAGAAGGCACGGCCACCAATGGTTGAGCGATTATAATCAGGGATGCTCAAGTGGGCAGAATTAGAGGAGTGCAGATATCTCGGGGTGTTGTGGGGCTGGAGGAGATTACAGAGATAGGGAGGGGCGAGGCCATGGAGGGATTTGAAAACAAGGTTGAGAATTTTGAAATCGAGGCACTGCACATTTAATAAAGTGTCTTTATACATCTAATTGTTGAAGTAATCAATGAGCATTTATTTGGGTGGCGGGCTGATTTACAATACGAGGAGGGGGCAGGATCCACAAGACACAACTATTGAGCAGGATGCACGCATAATCGAAGCCCGCTATACACTAAAAATGCAAGCCCCACACTCCGTCCCCACCCCATACCGACAAGGTGCAACACACAGCTGAAGCAAACCCAAGAGCTCCGTTCAACCGCTCTGAGCTCTCCTTGTTTCCTTTGCACGCTTGTATACGGTTACACATGGGGAGTATTGGTCCGGTTCAAACTTCTCGGGGAATTGGAGAAGTCTGCCTTCTGATTGGTCCATTCAGGGCAACAAACAAGCGACATTTTGTGAACCAATCAGGGAGTTTAAAAAAAAAGTTTGTTGATGTTTTTCTCCGCCCCACTCCCACTCTGACCTCTCTCTGTCCTCGGCCTCCTACACTCTTCCAACAAAGCTCAACATAAGCTCAAGGAACAGCCCCTCATCTTCCGACTAGGCACTTTACAACCTTCTGGACTCAACATTGAGTTCAAGAATTTCAGACCGTAACCTCGGCCCCTATTTTTTCAGATGGCAACTGTTGATGGTTCTGCTATTCCCATTTACACCTCTTCTAAATCCATCTTTCGTCTCTTTACTTGTCCCATTACCATTTCCTTTTACTTTGTACAATCATGCCTTTTGTCATTTAATCTCTCCTTTCCCTTCCACCTGATCAGGGACCTTCCCTTTTGTTCTTTCCTCCCTTCCTCCTTTCCCTGCCTCTGTACTTGCTTAAAACCTGTTACATTGCTAATCTTTTCCAGTTCTGATGAACGGTCATAGACCTGAAACTTTACATCTGTTTCTCTCTCCACAGATGCTGCCCGACTTGCTGAGTGTTTCCAACATTTTCTATTGTGGTTGTTTTGCTATCCTCGTGCCCTTTCACTCGGGGAATGGAGTGACATAGTGGAAGGATTACCAGGCTGATTAACAGTCTGCCAGGGTGGTGTTGTTATTGTTTTAGTACCTTCACACTCTTACCTTGCAGAATAGTAGAACAGGAGTAGGAGGAAAGAGCTCATTACACCAGGCCAGGAGGAGCAATAGATAATGTAAATCTCTGCTGAGAAATGGGGTTAGATTCTTAACATGTGGTGGCTACAGGTCTATAGCATAAGAGAGCAGTGCCCAATCTTTCAGAGCAGGTCATATCCACATGGCATCACTATTGAGTGGACAACCTCGAAAATGCAAGGCCCCCATGCTTCAAAATTTATGGTTGCTGTACATTCAAAATCTATTCACCCCCACGACAGTTCCTTACTGTTTGGCTTTTCCTGGTTTTGTATTCATGCCTCCGCTGAGATCTTTTTACTGCCTGGCCTGGTTCACATCTGCTTTCACCTACTGTCTTGTCTTGCCTGATGTTACCTTTATTGCTTTACTTTACTTTGCCTAGTCAAGTCAAGCCAAGCCAATTCCAGCCAAGACAAGTCAAGTCAAGTCATGTCAAGTCAAGTCAAGCCAAGCCAAGCCAAGTCAAGCCAAGTCAAGTCAAGTCAAGCCAAGCCAAGCCAAGTCAAGTCAAGTCAAGCCAAGTCAAGCCAAGTCAAGTCAAGTCAAGTCAAATCAAACCAAGTCCAGTCAAGTCAAGTCAAGTCAAGTCAAGTCAAGACATAACAAGTCAAGTCAAGCCATGCCAAGTCAAGTCAAGTCAAGTCAAGTCAAGACATAACAAGTCAAGTCAAGCCATGTCAAGTCCAGTCAAGTCAAGTCAAGTCAAGTCATGTCAAGACATGACAAGTCAAGTCAAGTCAAGTTATGTCAAGTCAAGTCATGTCAAGTCATGTCAAGTCAGTTCAATTCACGTCAAGCCAAGTCAAGTCATGTCAAGACAGGACAAGTCAAAGTCAAGTTAAGTCAAGTCAAATCAAGTCAAGTCAAGTCAAGTCTTGCAAAGGCGATTGTTGCAGCAGAGACTATAAATTCTTCTAAAAGGGGATTATATGTGTTTCCAAAGGGGGGAGGGTTAAAGGTCAAGTGAAGTGGACTTGAGAGTCGAATTAAAATAGATAGCTCATATGGAGATAAAAAACACAATAACTTACTGAGCTACAGGCCTGTCTGTGTGCTGTAAGACTGGTAGTGACTGAGCGACATGCAAATACTGCCCATCCTTTCTGGGTGCGTGATATAAGATTGGCCTCATGAACTTCCTTATTTGCAGTTATCTTGTGATCTAGCAAACCACCTGCCAAAGGTCTCCTGGTGACGTTCCAAGAACACCAGGTTGTTTCCCGGGACTCATTTAACCAGAGCCACAATAAACAAATGAAGTGGTTATTAATCAGTCAGCAATTTGTGGGGCATTTACACAGTCAGCACACTTCCAAAGCACTTCATTATCTAAAGAGTTTTCATGCGTTTCTATGCCAGGCCCTAAGTGAATCCAGATGTTCATTATCATTACTGTATTATTCTGTCCACTATTCACCATCACATAGCTGCAGTTTTACCTTTGTTTGATTTATTCACGTTTGCATAGACATCTAAAAAAGAAAGAAAGACTTGCATTTATATAGTGCCTTTCACGACCACCGAACATCTCAAAGCGCTTTACAGCCAATGAAGTAGAGTCACTGTTGTAATGTGGGAAACGCGGCAGCCAATTTGTGCACAGCAAGGTCCCTCAAACAGCAATGTGATAATGACCAGATAATCTGTTTCTGTTATGTTGGTTGAGGGATAAATATTGGCCCCAGGAGACCGGGGAGAACACCCCTGCTCTTCTTCAAAATAGTGCCATGAGATCTTTTATGTCCACCTGAGAAAGCAGACAGGGCCTCGGTTTAACATCTCATCTGAAAGACGACACCTCCAACAGTACAGCAATCCCTCAGCACTGCACTGGATGTCAGCCTAGCTTTCATGGGCTCAAGTGTCTGGAGTGGGACTTGAACCCACAACCTTCTGACTCAGAGGCGCATGTGCTATCAACTGAGCCACAGGTGACACATCTAGGGGACCATCTGGACTGAGAGAATTAAAAAATAAAAATGGGTTCACTGATATTCTGCTCAACATGTGAAAACTGAACTTGAAAAATAGTGATTTATTAATCTCCTTGATGAATCGAATTATTGCGTTAATTTGGTTACAACCTCCTGACTCCCCAAAGCCTTTCCATCATCTACAAGGCACAAGCCAGGAGTGTAATGGAATAGAATCATAGAATTATAGAATGGTTACAGCACGGAATAAGGCCATTCGGCCCGTTGAGCCCGTGCCGACTCTCAGCTAGCCCCACTCCCCCGGCCTTTCCCCGTAGCCCTACAATTTTTTTCCTTCAAATACTTATCCAACTCCCTTTTGAAAGATAAGATTGAGTCTTCCTCCACCACCCTTTCAGGAAGTGCATTCCAGATCTTAAACTCTCGCTGCGTAAAAAATGTTTTTCCTCATGTCGCCTTTGGTTCTTTTGCCAATCACCTTAAATCTGTGTCCTCTGGTGCTCGACCCTTCTGCCAATGGCAACAGATTCTCTCTATCTACTCTGTCCAGACCCCTCATGATTTTTAACACCTCTATCAAATATCCTCTCAATCTTCTCTGCTCCAAGGAAAACAAACACAGCTTCTCCAGTCTATCAACGTAACTGAAGTCCCTCATTCCTGGAATCATTCTCGTAAATCTTTTCTGCACCTTCTCTAAGGCCTTCACATCCTTCCTAAAGTGTGGTGCCGAGAATTGGACACAGTACTTCAGTTGGGGCCGAACCAGTATTTTATACAGGTTCGTCATAATTTCCACACTTTTGTACTCTATACCTCTATTTATGAAGCCCAGGATCCCATAAGCCTTTTAAACTGCTTTCTCAATCTGCCCTGTTGCATTCAACGATTTGTGCACACATACCCCCAGGTCTTTCTGTAGTGTACCAACTTTAGGGTTGTACCATTTAGTTTATATGTCCTCTCCCCATTCTTTTATCAAAATGTATCAATTCACTTTTTTCTGCATTAAATTTCATCTGCCCGTGCCCGCCCATTTCACCAGCCTTTCTATGTCTTCCTGAATTCTATCACTCTCCTCCTCACTCACTGTTCACTATAATTCCAAGTTTTGTGTAATCTGAAAATTTTGAAATTGTGCCCTGTACACCCACATCCAAGTCATTAATATATATCAAGAAAAGCAGTAGTCCTAGAGCCGACCCCTGGGAAACGCCGCTGTATACCTTCCTCCAGTCCGAAAAACAACCGTTCACCACTACTCTCTGTTTGCTGTCACTTTTTTTTATTCGTTCATGTGATGTGGGCGTCACTGGTAAGACCAACATTTATTGCCCATTCCTAGTTACCCTTGAGAAGGTGGTCAGGAGCCATCTTCTTGAACCGCTGCAGTCCGTGTGGTGAAGGTACTCCCACAGTGCTGTTAGGTAGGGAGTTCCAGGATTTTGACCCAGCGACGATGAAGGATCGGCGATATACTTCCATGTCATGATGGTGTGTGACTTGGAGGGGAACTTGGAGGTGGTGGTGTTCCCATGCGTCTGCTGCCCTTGTCCTTCTAGGTGGACGAGGTCACGGGTTTGGGAGGTGCTGCCGAAGAAGCCTTGGCGAGTTGCTGCAGTGCATCTTGTAGATGGTACACACTGCAGCCACGGTACGCCGGTGGTGGAGGGAGTGAATGTTTAAGGTGATGGATGGGGCGCCAATCAAGCGGGCTGCTTTGTCTTGGATGGTGTCGAGCTTCTTGAGTGTTGTTGGAGCTGCACTCATCCAGGCAAGTGGAGAGTATTCCATCACACTCCTGACTTGTACCTTGTAGATGGTGGAAATGCTTTGGGAGTCAGGAGGTGAGACACTCGCCACAGAATACCTAACCTCTGACCTGCTCTTGTTGCCACAGTATTTATGTGGCTGGTCCAGTTAAGTTTCTGCTCAATGGTGAACCCCAGGATATTGATGGTGGGGGATTCAGCGATGGTAATGCTGTTTAATGTCAAGGGGCGGTGGTTAGACACTCGCTTGTTGGAGATAGTCATTGCCTGGCACTTGTGTGGCGCGAATATTAGCTGCCACTTATCAGACCAAGCCTGAATGACATCCAGGTCTTCAGAAATTCTTCCCCTTCTCTGCCGTTTACAATATTACGATCCCGGTCTATATTAGGATAGTTGAAGTCCCCCATTATTACTATGCTATAGTTCTTGCACCTCTCTGTAATTTCTCTGCAAATTTTCTCCTCCATATCTTTCCCACTATTTGGTGGTCTATAGGAAACACCTAGTAGTGTAATGGCACCTCTATTATTTTTTTACTCTAGCTATATAGATTCTGTCCTTGACCCCTCTAGGACATCCTTTCTCTCCAGCACTGTAACATTCTTCTTAACCAATAATGCCACACCACCTTCTATCTTTCGTGCCCTATCTTTCCTGAACACCTTATAACCAGGAATATTTAATACCCAATCCTGCCCTTTTTTGAGCCAAGTCTCAGTTATTGCCACAACATCACATTTCCATGTGGCTATTTGTGCCTGCAGCTCACTTACCTTGTTTACTACGCTTCGTGCATTCACATACATACACTGTAAGCCCATCTCAGACCATCCTGTATTCTCTTTTAGTTTGAATCCACCTAATACCTTATCATTTCTTATTGTAGTGCTCTCTGCCTCTCCCAATCCTTTGAGCACTTTATTTTCCCTTTCTAATGTTGCATCCTGGTGCCCATCCCCCTGCAACATTAGTTTAAACCCACTCCAACAGCACTAGCAATCCTCCCCGTGAGAATATTGGTTCCGGCCCTGTGAGGTGCAACCCGTCCGGTCTGTACAGGTCCCACCTCCCCCAGAACCGGCCCCAATGCCCCAGGAATCTGAAGCCCTCCCTCCTGCACCATCTCTCCAGCCACGCATTCATCTGCTCTATCCTCCTATTCTATATTCACTCATGTGTGGCACCGACAGTAATCCGGAGATTACTACCTTTGAGGTCCTGCTTTTTAATCTCTTTCCTAGCTCCCTAAAATCTGCCTGCAGGACCTCATCCCCCTTTCTACCTATGTCGTTGGTACCGATATGGACCACGACCTCTGGCTATTCACCTTCCCCCCTCAGAATGTTCTGCATTTGCTCAGAGACATCCTTAATCCTGGCATCAGGGAGGCAACATACCATCCTGGAGTCATGTCTGTGGCCGCAGAAACACCTGTCTGTTCCCCTAACTATCGAATCCCCTCCCTTTCGGATCTGCTGTCCTCGGGCCCCGTGCTCTTTTTCCTGAGCTGCCACCTCTGCTGCCGATTCCTTTCAGATCCACCGCCTCGGACCCCGCGTTCTTTATCCTGTGCTCCCGCCTCTGCTGCAGAATACTCTCCACTTGCCTGGATGAGTGCAGCTCCAACAACACTGAAGAAGCTCGACACCATCCAGGACAAAGCAGCCCGCTCGAATGGCACCCCATCCACCACCTTAAACATTCTCTTCCTCCACCACCGGCGCAACGTGGCTGCAGTGTGTACCATCTACAAGATGCACTGCAGCAACTCGCCAAGGCTTCTTCGGCAGCACTTCCCAAACCCTCAACCTCTTCCAACTAGAAGGACAAGGGCAGCAGGCACATGGGAACACCACCACCTCCAAGTTCCCCTCCAAGTCACACACCTTCCTGACTTGGAAATCTATTGTTGTTCCTTCATAGTCGCTGGGTCAAAATCCTGGAACTCCCTCCCTAACAGCACTGTGGGAGCACCTTCACCACAAGGACTGCAGCGGTTCAAGATGGCGGCTCACCACCACCTCCTCAAGGGCGATTAGGGATGAGCAATAAATGCTGGCTCTTGCCAGCGACACCCACATCCCAGGGACGAATTAAAAAAACAACAATGTAATCGAACTTGCTTCATCTCAGTTTGATTTCTGTGCTAATTGGATGCTTTAACTTCGAATATATTCGGCAGCAAATTCGTAGCCATCCAGCGTATGGAGTAGGGGCTGCGGAAGGAATGGGTCTCGTTCAACACCGAGTGCCGGCCTCCAACGAGACCCAGACATGATTTGAACTGTGGGTAATAGGGGGCATTGTAGGTCTCAGCACAGAGTTGTAGCGATTTACTGAATCGTCAGGGACTGATTCCTATTAAGAAAAACATCTCTCGACATCTAATCTCTCAGGTTGTGCCGTGGCCACGTAAATTCCAAAATCTAACGAAATTCACTTGAAATTCCTCCCTCCGCTATTTATCACTAATTTGAGTCAATCCATCCGACAAAGTAGAGGAAGGAAAGGATTTGACGGGAACCCTTACTGGACTACCCCATCGTGTTGAAAAGTCACACAGGTTAAATGCAAATTGAGCGAATATCCTAATGTCATCGATTGTAATGATATCAAAATCAAGTTTTCTGAAGGGAACGAATAGTTTCAGTTTAATCTAGACACGTGCAACGATACCACCATTGGCATTAGGGAGACACGTGGGTGCAACATGGCATGTCACTTATCTTTGTTAGTTTCATACCTGCAGGTTTGGAGCTGTTTGGTTTTGTGACTGTCAAATATGGATCGATCACCTCATCTGCAGAGGGAGGAAATTGAAAAGTCAGTTGCGATGAAGAGGACACACCTTCAGCGAGCATTTTTAACCTCACCCGCCCATCGGGAAACAAACCGGGATCGAAAGCAAAGCTGGCTTTACACCCCATCCGAGCTCTCTACGCGGGAGTCTTCCCTTATTCTATTGGGGACTTGGCCTGGAGGGTGTTGCACGGAGCAGTCCCGTGCAATAGGATGTTAAATAGGGTCCGTGTTTCACATTTATACAGAGTGTGAGAGGTTGCAGCCCCTCTTTCATTACTTGAAGGGGCTGCTCCTCAATTTCTGGTTGCACTTCAGCCCCACGCTCCTGATCTACGGTCACCCGGTGCAGAGGGGAGTGGGCAGGTCGGAGGACCTCCTCGTGGGACTGCTCCTGGGCCTGGCCAAGAAGGCCATTAATTGGTCCAGGCAGCGGGCGGTCGAGGGGGTCGTTCGGCCCGATTGCCTGCCTCTCTTCCGCGGCCATGTTCGCGCCCGGGTGGCCCTGGAGATGGAGCACGCGGCCTCCGCCGGCACGCTTGAGTTTTTCCGCGACCGGTGGGCGCCGCGGGGACTGGAGTGCATCGTCACCCCGGGCTACCAAATTTTAATTTGATTGGTTAAGGTTTATTTAAAGTTTTACTGATTTACAGTTCATCTGGTTAACCGTCCACACAAAAGAGTACACCCCATCCGATTTTTCTCTTCAAGATAGGACTGCCAGCACCTGCCCTCATTCCCATTTTTTTTTCGGGGTGCCGGCCGCGATCGCTCAAGCCTGTTTTCAAGGCTCCCCCGTGGTCCAGCAGGGCTCCTCCTCTTTAATCAGGGGAGGATTAGTGCAGTTCCAACAACACTGGAGATGCTCGACACCATCCAGGACATAGCAGCCCGCTTGATTGGCACCCCATCCACCACCTTAAGCATTCTCTCCTGTGGCTGCAGTGTGTGCCATCTACAAGAGGCACTGCAGCCACTCGCCAAGGCTTCTTCGACAGCACCTCCCAAACCCACGACCTCTATCACCTAGAAGGACAAGGGCAGCAGACGCATTGGAACACCACCAAATCCAAGTTCCCCTCCAAGTCACACACCTTCCTGACTTGGAAATCTATTCTTGTTCCTTCATAGTCGCTGGGTCAAAATCCTGGAACTCCCTCCCGAACAGCACTGTGGGAGCACCTTCACCACAAGGACTGCAGCGGTTCAAGACGGCGGCTCACCACCACCATCTCAAGGGCGATTAGGGATGAGCAATAAATACTGGCTCTTGCCAGCGACACCCACATCCCAGGAACGAATTAAAAAAACAACAATGTAACCGAACTTGCTTCATCTCAGTTTGATTTCTGTGCTAATCGGATGCTTTAACTTCGAATATATTCGGCAGCAAATTCGTAGCCATCCAGCCAACTATTCCGAGGACTCGGGAGCAGGACAGAACATGCACAGGGCAGATGTAAAGCACTAGAAGAGATCGCATTGATTGGAACCCACCACTTGCATTGGTGAACAATCCCAATAAACGGATTAATGCCTTAATAGGGGATAGAGCAACGTCCTTGGGACGCAGTAACAGCTGGTCTGCCACTTTCTCCAACAGTAACTCAAAACTTTGAGCCCGAGCCCATCGTTTTAGTGGGACCACACGCACTTTTCCGTATGGAGTAGGGGCTGCGGAAGGAATGGGTCTCGTTCAACACCGAGTGCCGGCCTCCAACGAGACCCAGACATGATTTGAACTGTGGGTAATAGGGGGCATTGTAGGTCTCCAGCACAGAGTTGTAGCGATTTACTGAATCGTCAGGGACTGATTCCTATTAAGAAAAACATCTCTCGACATCTAATCTCTCAGGTTGTGCCGTGGCCACGTAAATTCCAAAATCTAACGAAATTCGCTTGAAATTCCTCCCTCCGCTATTTATCACTAATTTGAGTCAATCCATCCGACAAAGTAGAGGAAGGAAAGGATTTGACGGGAACCCTTACTGGACTACCCCATCGTGTTGAAAAGTCACACAGGTTAAATGCAAATTGAGCGAATATCCTAATGTCATCGATTGTAATGATATCAAAATCAAGTTTTCTGAAGGGAACGAATAGTTTCAGTTTAATCTAGACACGTGCAACGATACCACCATTGGCATTAGGGAGACACGTGGGTGCAACATGGCATGTCACTTATCTTTGTTAGTTTCATACCTGCTGGTTTGGAGCTGTTTGGTTTTGTGACTGTCAAATATGGATCGATCACCTCATCTGCAGAGGGAGGAAATTGAAAAGTCAGTTGCAATGAAGGGGACACACCTTCAGCGAGCATTTTTAACCTCACCCGCCCATCGGGAAACAAACCGGGATCGAAAGCAAAGCTGGCTTTACACCCCATCCGAGCTCTCTACGCGGGAGTCTTCCCTTATTCTATTGGGGACTTGGCCTGGAGGGTGTTGCACGGAGCAGTCCCGTGCAATAGGATGATAAATAGGTTCACGGACTCCCAGGTCGCTTGTCATTTCTGCGGCCTGGAGGAGTCCGTGTTTCACATTTATACAGAATGTGAGAGGTTGCAGCCCCTCTTTCATTACTTGAAGGGGCTGCTCCTCAATTTCTGGTTGCACTTCAGCCCCACGCTCCTGATCTACGGTCACCCGGTGCAGAGGGGAGTGGGCAGGTCGGAGGACCTCCTCGTGGGACTGCTCCTGGGCCTGGCCAAGAAGGCCATTAATTGGTCCAGGCAGCGGGCGGTCGAGGGGGTCGTTCGGCCCGATTGCCTGCCTCTCTTCCGCGGCCATGTTCGCGCCCGGGTGGCCCTGGAGATGGAGCACGCGGCCTCCGCCGGCACGCTTGAGTTTTTCCGCGACCGGTGGGCGCCGCGGGGACTGGAGTGCATCGTCACCCCGGGCTACCAAATTTTAATTTGATTGGTTAAGGTTTATTTAAAGTTTTACTGATTTACAGTTCATCTGGTTAACCGTCCACACAAAAGAGTACACCCCATCCGATTTTTCTCTTCAAGATAGGACTGCCAGCACCTGCCCTCATTCCCATTTTTTTTTCGGGGTGCCGGCCGCGATCGCTCAGCCCAGCACTCCTCCAGAGTGCCGGGCTGTTTTCAAGGCTCCCCCGTGGTCCAGCAGGGCCCCTCCTCTTTAATCAGGGGAGGATTAGTGCAGTTCCAACAACACTGGAGATGCTCGACACCATCCAGGACATAGCAGCCCGCTTGATTGGCACCCCATCCACCACCTTAAGCATTCTCTCCTGTGGCTGCAGTGTGTGCCATCTACAAGAGGCACTGCAGCCACTCGCCAAGGCTTCTTCGACAGCACCTCCCAAACCCACGACCTCTATCACCTAGAAGGACAAGGGCAGCAGACGCATTGGAACACCACCAAATCCAAGTTCCCCTCCAAGTCACACACCATCCTGACTTGGAGATATATCGGCCGTTCCTTCATAGACGCTGGGTCAAAATCCTGGAACTCCCTCCCTAACAGCACTGTGGGAGCACCTTCACCACACGGACAGCAGCGGTTCAAGAAGGCGGCTCACCACCACCTTCTCCAGGGCAATTAGGGATGGGCAATAAATGCTGGCCCTTGCCAGCGAAGCCCACATCCCCAGGAACGAATAAACAAACAACAATATAACCAATACGATAGCAAAATACTGCGGATGCTGGAAATCCGAAATAACAACAGAAAACGCTGGAAAAACTCAGCAGGCCAGGCAGCATCCGTGGAGAGAGAAAGAGAGTTAACGTTTCAGGTCGATGACCTTTCATCAGAACTGGGAAGAGCCGGAAATCAAATAGATTTAAGGCCAGGGTAAAGCTGGGAAAAGGGGGAGGGGATAAAGGAACAAAGGGGGAGATGGAGAGACATTAAGAGACATTAAGAGATATGCAAGGCTAGAGGTGGTGTTAATGTGACAGATTAAGGAATATAACCAAACTTGCTTCATCTCAGTTTGTTTCCTGTGCTAATCGGATGCTTTAACTTCGAATATATTCGGCTGCAAATTCGTAGCCATCCAGCCAACTATTCAGAGGACTCGGGTGCAGGACAGAACATGCACAGGGCAAATATAAAGCGCTGGAAGAGATCGCATTGATTGGAATCCACCACTTGCGTTGGTGAACAATCCCAATAAGCGATTAAGGCCTTAATAGGGGATAGAGCAACGTCTTTGGGAAGCAGTAACAGCCAGTCTGCTATTTTCTCCAACAGTAACTCAAACATTTGAGCCTGATCCCATCGTTGTGGTGGAACCACGCAAATTTTCCGTATGGAGTAGGGGCTGCAGAAGGAATGGGTCTCGTTCAACACCGAGTGCCAGGGTCAAACATGATTTGAACTGTGGATAATAGGGGGCATTGTATGTCTTCAGCACAGAGTTGTAGCGATTTAAAGAATCATCAGGGACTGATTCCTATTAAGAAAAAAACCCTCTCGACATCTAATCCCTCAGGTTGTGCCGTGGCCACGTAAATTCCAAAATCTAACGAAATTCGCTTGAAATTCCTCCCTCCGCTATTTATCACTAATTTGAGTCAAGCCATCGACAAAGTAGAGGAAGGAAAGGATTTGACGGGAACCCTTACTGGACTACCCCATCGTGTTGAAAAGTCACACAGGTTAAATGCAAATTGATCGAATATCCTAATGCCATCGATTGCAATGATATCAATATCAAGTTTTCTGAAGGGAACGAATAGTTTCAGTTTAATCTAGACACGTGCAACGATACCCCCATTGGCAGATAGGGAGACACATGGGTGCAACCTGGCATGTCACTTATCTTTGTTAGTTTCATACCTGCAGGTTTGAAGCTGTTTGGTTTTGTGACTGTCATGTATGGATCGATCACGTCATCTGCAGAGGGCGGAAATTGGAAAGTTAGTTGCGATGAAGGGGATCACCTGTAGCGAGCAATTTTAACCTCACCCGCCCATCGGGAAACAAACCGGGATCGAAAGCAACGCTGGCTTTAAACCCCGTCCGATTTTACTCTTCAAAATCGAGAGTAATATGGAGCGGGTTGTTAAACTGGCATTGCTCCCGATCCCATGGGTTACCACCCGAGGAGTTTGGTTATATTTGCCACCGACTGCAATCTTAACCTTTTCTCTCTTAGTTACTGGCTGTCTTGTTGTGCAATTTTTCGAGAGTTTCTATCTATCTTTCAAAAACCGGAAAATTCTTTGAGCGAAATGCCACAAAAACCACATTTCAGCGATGAGGGACTACAAAGATGTGGATGGACTGCAGAAGCTGGGGTTGTTCTCCTTCGAGCAGATAAGGCTAAGAGGAGATTTGATAGAGGTGTTTAAAATCATGAAGGGTTGAGATAGAGTAAATAAAGAGAAACTGCTCCCAGTGGCTGAAGGGCTGATAACCAGATTTAAGGTGATTGGCAAAAGAACCGGAGGCGACATGAGGAAAACTTTTTTACGCAGCGAGTGGTTAGGATCTGGAATGCACGTCCTGATAGGGTGGCGGATACAGATTCAATAATAATAATATAATAATAAATAGGAGCAGGAGTAGGCCATTTGGCCCCTCGAGCCTGCTCCACCATTTATGCGATCATGGCTGATCTGATCTTGGGCTCAGCTCCATTTCCCTGCCCGCTCCCCATAACCCTTCACTCCCTTATTGTTCAAAAATCTGTCTATCTCCACCTTAAATATATTCAATGACCCAGCCTCCACAGCTCTCTGGGGCAGAGAATTCCACAGATTTATGACCCTCTGAGAGAAGAAATTCTGAAATTATGCCCCTTAGTTCTAGATTTCCCCATGAGGTGAAACATCTCCTCTGCATCTACCCTGTCGAGCCCCCTCAGTATCTTATATGTTTCAATAAGATCACCTCTCATTCTTCTAAACTTCAATGAGTATAGGCCCAGCCTGCTCAACTTTTCTTCATAAGTCAACCCCTTCATCTCAGGAATCAACCTCCTGAACTTCCTCTGAACTGCCTCCAATGCAAGTATATCCCTCCTTAAATAAGGAGACCAAAACTGTACGCAGTACTCCAGGTGTGGTCTCACCAATACCCTGTACAGTAGTAACCTTCAAAAGGAAATTGGATAAATACTTGAAGGGTAAAAAATTGCAGGGATATGGGAACAGAGCGGGGGAGTGGGACTAATTGGATTGCTCTCCGAAAGAGCCGGCGTAGACTCGATGGGCTGAATGGCCTCCTTCTGAGCTGTTGTATTCTATGATTCTACGAAACAGGGAACTTGAGGATCTTGGGTAAGAATTTCACTGGTCGGTACTTGCTGCAAAATTGTTACCGCTTTTGTGATAGTATAAAATCAGGTGACATGTAAAACTGACTGTTGATTGGTTATCACCCATTTAACAGTACAGCACAAAGCCAAAATCTACCCTTAATTCAAATAGACAGACATAGATCATTTAATAGATACATAAATGGAGACATCACGAAATAGATATGGATCGGGACAAATAGATAGACTTAGAGACGTTAATAGTTGGATAGCTAGATAGCAAGAAATATATCGAGAAAAATACAGATAAAACCTAGATAGGTAGATGCTAAATATCGCTGACTATGACTATTTTTCACATACCTTCATTATTAGATTTATCCGACTCGTTAAGTTCTACAGTGTCAGCTTTCTTGGCTCCTATAGAAGAACAAAATGTAAACCATCTTATAAACCTAAAACAGATCAATATCATGCGATAACATTCAGCTTTGTGTCACGGGGATATGAAGAAATCCATATCTATTGTTTAATCGGAACAGCTGAAGGTATGGCCACCAGTGGTGGGCTGAAGGGAGGAGCAATGCACAAGAGGCCAGCGACCGAGGAGCGGAAAGGTGGAGGGTTGGGGGAGGCTACAGAGATAAACGAATACTTTGCCATTTGGCCAGTGTCACTTAATGGAGTGAAGGCATTCCTTAAAATATTTGGGAGTTGCAAACATGCTGTGGGATATTTGCAGGGATTGTCTTCCTACATTTTTCACAAAGTTCCCCAGCCTGTGTTTTTTTAATAAGAACGTTCATCATTTTGAAACAAAAGACTTGGGGGGAAAAGTTGGGTTGATTTGCAGCTCGGGGGTCACTAACGGGGCATAAAGCCCCAAGCGCCTGGGCACGGTGCCGCTAACGCCTCCCGCGAAATTCAGCGGGAGGTTAGCGGCGGCGGTAGCCACTCGCACCCCATGCATCCGACTTGCGCCCCGGCCGCAAACTTCGGTTGCGACCCCTGACCTACCGCCGGACGATGTATCCGACAGGGTCACGGGGCGTTTTTGCAGCTGCGGCGGCGCCAGTTAAAGGGCAGGTGTCGGGCGGCCATTTCTTTTTGGCTGACTGCCAGCACCTGCCCCCTTTGCCTTTTTTCCTCGGGGTGCCGGCCGCGATCGCTCAGCCTGGCGCTCCTCTTGAGTGCCGGGCTGTTTGCACAGCACCCCGCTCCCCCGTGTTCTAGCAGGACCCTGGTGCGTGCAGCACTAGGTCCCTCTCCTTTAATCAGGGGAGGAGGCCTGCAATGACTGGGCGCTACGTGCCGACATGCATGGCGCTGTTGCACATAGCGCCCCAAGAAGGATGTGGCATGCTTCCAGTAGCACCCCACCTACTGCTTGGGGCACTACAATGGAATTCTAGGTGGAGGGCGCTAATTTTTTCAGGGTGCTAAAATTAGTGCCCCAGCGACGTTAGCACCCCAAAAGAACATAAGAACATAAGAAATAGGAGCAGGAGAAGGCCATTCGGCCCTTCGAGCTTGCTCCACCATTCAATGAGATCATGGTTGATCTTCTGCCTCAATTCGATTCACCGGCCCTATCGCCATATCCCTTGATGCCCTTACTAGTCGGAAATCTATCGACTTCTGTTTTGAATATACCCAATGACTGAGCCTCCACAACCCTCTGGGGTAGACAATTCCAAAGATTCAGCAACCTGTGTGAAGAAATTTCTTCTCATCTCAGTCCTGAATGGCATACCCTTTATCCTGAGGCTGTGGCCCATGGTTTTAGACTCCCCTGCCAAGGGAAACATTCTCTCAGCAGCCACCCTATCAAGCCCTGTAATAATTTTGTATGCTTCAATGAGATCCCCGCTCATTCTTCTGAATTCAAGAGAATACAGGCCTAGTTTACTCAATCTCTTCTCATACGACAGTCCTGCCATCCCAGGAATCAATCTCGTGAACCTTCGTTGCACTCCCTCTATCGTAAGTATATCCTTCCTTATGTAAGGAGAACAAAATTGTACACAGTACTCCAGGTGTGGTCTCACCAAGGCCCGACATAATTGGAGTAAGACTTCTTTACTCCTGTACTCAAATCCTCTTGTAATGAAGGCCAGCATACCATTTGCCTTCCAAATGGCTTGCTGCACCTGCACATTCACTTTCAGTGACTCATGTACAAGGACACCCAGGACCCTTTGAGCATCTGCATTCCCCAATCTTTCACCATTTAGGAAATACTCTGCCTTTCTGTATTTTCTACCAAAGTGGATAACTTCACATTTATCCACATTATATTCCATCTGCCATGTTCTCGCCCACTCGCTAAGCCTGTCGAGATCCCCTTGAAGCCTCTTCACATCCTCTTCGCAACTGACACTGCCACCTAGCTTTGTGTCATCAGCAAATTTGGAAATTTTACATTTAGTCCCCTCATCCAAATTATTGATATAGATTGTGAATAGCTGGGGCCCAAGCACCGATCCTTGCGGTACCCCACTAGTCACAGCCTGCCATCCTGAAAAAGGGGCAACACCGAATTCTCCCCCTTGATGCCTTTGTTAAAGCATCAGGTAAAGACATTGAGGTAGAAAGTCATCTTGAGCATCATTGCATTGGCCGCCCATTATACATCCCATGACTTCAATGGAACCGATATCGGGCGGCGAGTTTAACAGACGGCCCATGAGATTGCGCCCATTTTGCACTCTGGCACAAGATGAACTTCTTCCTCAATGGACGCAAGCACATTAATCAGTGCACTATTTAGAGGGAATTAAATTCAGCAGAACACGATTACTGACGTTCGAAGTGGTGCCAGAATTACTCCTCGCTATGTTTCCTATTTTCAGTGGCTGATCCCTAGCACCAGTAACAGCTCCCCCTTAAATAGATTTCAAAATGGGAAAATATCCCAACGCGCTTCATCAGAAAAAAGGGGTTTGGACATGGAACAGGGGCTGGACGAGAAGCAGCGGAGCAGACCCAAAGTGTTGTGGAAGGAACAATAACAGAAAATGCTGGAAATGCTCAGCAGGTCAGGCAACATCTGTGGAGAGAGAAACAGAGTTAACCTTTCAGGTCGATGACATCGTCCTGAAACGTTAACTCTGTTGCTCTCTCCACAGATGCTGCCTGACCCGCTGAGTATTTCCAGCATTTTCTGTTCTTATTCCTTCCACAACACTCTGACATACAGTTCTGGATGAGCAGAAATGTTCTCCAATTAAATATTGGGAAGACCGAAGCCATTGTTTTCAGTCCCCACCACAAACTCCGTTCCCTAGCCACTGAATGCATCCCTCTCCTTAACATCTGTCTGAGGCTTAACAACACTGTTCACAACTGACTTATGATTCCCTGACAAAGTAGCTATCGTTTGATGTGCCAGAGCTCTAAGTATCTGCATGCTATATTTGTTTGAGTGTACTGCATACCAACTTCCTCCTGCACACTATTTGTTGGAGAGGTTAACCCATTTACTGTTAATGGGCAAATAACTCAGTAGATATAGCGCAAGGAATTTGATATGAATGTGTTCATCAGTCGTACCTAATATCACAACGCTATTTCAGCCTAATATTTGAAATTTGTCTTTTTGGCAAATTGCTTTCTCTAACCATGTAGAAAAAGCAGTAGGAGGCACATTAAAGGATATATTTCACTAACCTCGTTTTTTCTTCCTGTAAATGTAAAACACAAGCAGTGATATTATCACCAGCCCAGCCAATGCTCCGATAGTTGCTCCCACTATGAGTCCCACATTCACTGCTGAAAAGAAAAAGATATTCATTCTAGCAAGCTGACAAAAGCTGACGAGTGATAGATGAAAGAATAATGCACCATTCCGATAGTTATCTCCCCGTGGCCTAAAGAAGGAGGTGAGCTCGATCTCTGGGGGTAATATTGATTTTGTGCGATAGTGTAAATCTGGGGATATCAGACCGACCCATTGCACACCCCACTGATTTTCCTTCCTATTGGACATTGTGCACTTTGGGAAGTGTACACTGAAGGCGATGATTCTAAGTTTGGGCAATAATGTAAAACAGGCAATATCGGATTGGCCGCCCATGAGTAACCGCCCATTTTTCTTGTCTGTTGAAGTCAATGGAAGGGAAAATCAGGTGCGGCCTATAATGGACGGCCATTCGATACCGCCCATTTCACACCATATCGGCCAAAGTTAAAATGACCCCAGTAGTGCGAACATTGTAGTCTCCATATAAAAGAATGGATTTAGCATTTCATTGGAATCAGGGGTCAGAGGCAATCAGTGGGTTATGTGTTTTCAGGTCACTAACACACAGCGATAAGCAATAGGAGCAGGTCTAGGCCGTTCGGCCCCTCGAGCATGCTCCGCCATTCAATAAGATCATGGCTGATCTGATCTTGGCCTCAACTCCACTTTCCTGCCTGCTCCCCATAACCCTTGACACCCCTGTAGCACAAATATCTGTCTATCTCTGCCTTGAATATATTCACTGACTTCGCCTCCACAGCTCTCTGGGATAGAGAATTCCAAAGATTCACGACCATCTGAGAGAAGAAATTCATCCTCATCTCCGTCTTAAATGGGCGACCCCTTATCCTGAAACTGTGCCCCCTAGTTCTAGATTTCCCCACGAGGGGAAATATCCTCTCAGCATCTACCACGTCAAGCCCCCTCAGAGTCTTATATGTTTCAATAAGATCACCTCTCATTCTTCTGAACTCCAATGAGTATAGGCCAAACCTGCTCAACCTTTCCTCATAAGAGAACCCTTCAGCTCAGGAATCAACCACGTGAACCATCTCTGAACTGCCTCCAATGCAAGCATATCCCTCCTTAAATATGGAGACCAAAACTGTAAGCAGTACTCCAGGTGTGGTGTCACCAACGCCCTGTACAGTTGTATCAAGAAGACACCTTCAAACTCTCCAATGTATTCAAAACTGAACATGGATTGAGGGAGTGTCGCTGAATTTTGACGGGCTCACAGCCTGATTGGTAAATTTGTTCAAATCAAGGTTGGCCCGCCACCTCTATTAGTTTCCCAATTACAAGGCCTGGAGGGTTGAAATTGCCCTGTGCCACCTCATTACTTTAACCAAAATATTGGGGGTTATTTTAACTTTGGGCGATACTGTACAATGGATGATAATCAAATTGGCCATTCATTATGCACCCATTCAATTTCCCTTCTATCGACTTCAATAGAAGGATAAATCAGGTTGCCTTGTAATAAGTGGCTGATTCGCTATCACGCATTTTACACTATGGCATAAATCCAAGACCGACTCCAATGTGCTTAGTCTAAAATAGAGGACAATGGAATTTTATACAGTTGGCACAACGTCTCTAATATTGTGTGGCGGAATCTTCATTTGGTACAGTCAAATGAAAAATAAGTTACTTTTAAAGGGCCGTATATTCCAATGCCTACGTGTGTGTACGCGCTGTGCACACACCTGTAGGGACATCGGAAATGCCAGTTTCAGGCGTGCGAAGCGCATGCACTGAAAACCGGCATTTCCGATCTGTCAAGAATGCTCTTGACAGATTGGACGCCTGCCCTAGAGAAGGGTCTCTGCGGGCAGAGAGTTCCGCTTTCTGGAGATCCTCCGCCCACAGAAAACCCTTAGAAATCTTACGCCTGATAAAAGCAGGCGTAGGCCTGCATTTACCAGCATAAGAGTTGAAAAAAAGTTTTAAAAAAAGTTCACTCATTTATCATTTAAAAATACTTTACAAAAAGGTAAGTTTATTTTTAGCCCCGGAAAAAAGTTTATTTTCAAAAAAATTAAATTTTTGTTTAACATTTAATTTATTGTAATTTCAACTAATTTTAAAAAGGTGCTTTTTAAAAATGTATTTAAAGTTTTACTATGTTTTTGGGGTGATCTCCATTCATATATTTGACAGGTCCATCTGTCAAGTGTATGAAGAGAGATTCCTTCTCCTATTGGCTCCCCATGGCCCACGTGATCCCAGGGACGCTTGCGAACTGCACGCGCCTCTGGGATACGTGGCCCCTGTGAATTTCGAGTTTGGAGAGGCTCAGGAGCGGAAGTATCGGTGCCTCGGGAGCCCTCAGGGAAGTTCATAGATTTTTCCAGATCAGAGGCCTCCGCACGCAGGAAGCTTCTGATCGGAAAATATGGCCTAATTTTCGTCAGTATTTTACGCAGTTCTACATTCCTACAATTTACGAAGAAAGCACATAGACTAATAGTGACCATCGAATCTGCATCAAAAGTTCAGATATATTATGGCTCACATATATTAACTTACCTTCATTTTTCAAAGACACTGCAAATTCAAAGGCCTTTTCTCCAATTGCATTCTTCGCAAGACAGGTGTATTTCCCTGCATCCGCCGTTTCAAAACTCTTGATGGATAATTGCGAGAAGGTGTGGTTTGAATTGATGGTGAACTTGGTGTCGGACGCAGTGATCGGCGTGTTTGCTTTAGACCAGGCGAAGGTCGCAGGTAATAGTTCAGCAGCTGAGCCTCGCACCCGCTCGGTTAAGGACACCGCTAAGGCGACATCTGCATTCAAGGCCACCTCCAATTGGGGACTGGAGGGTGAAGACAGCTTGGGTTCATCTAAGTAAATCACACAGGGAAAAGCAGATTCAAATGTCAATGGTCTCACAGAATCTTACAGCACAGAAGGAGGCCAATCGGCTTAGCGTGCCCGTGCTGCCTCTTTGAAGGAGCTATCCAATTATTCCCACTGCCCCCTGCATTACCGCTGCAGTTCTGCATTTTTTCTCCTTTACAAGTATATATCCAATTGCTTTTTGAAAATTACTATTGAATCTGCTTCCACCGCCCTTACAGGCAGTGCATTCCAGATCATAACAGCCCACTGCGTAAAAAAATATCATTCTCCTCATCTCTCCCTCTGTTTTTTTTGCCAATTATCTTAAATCTGTGTCCTCTGGTTACTAACTATTCCATCAGCAGAAACAATTTCCTATTAGAGAAACGAGAAAGGACTATTAATGGTTATCGTCACACGTGGTACACGAGCAACGAAATGCACACTAAGGTAATCTGGGGAGAGGGAGTGAGAAAGGGGGCTTTGGTTTGGTTGAAGCCATTGCCCATATTTTAAAAAAAAATCATTCTCGGGATTTGGGCGTCGCTGGCATTGCTGGCATGGCTAGGATTTATTGTCCATCCCCAGTTACCTTTGAGAACGTGGTGACACAACTGAGGGGCTTGCTATGTCCTTTCAGAGGGCAACTAAGACTCAATCACTTTGGTGTGGGACTGGGGACACTATAGTCCCAGATCGGGTAAGGACAGTGGGCTTCCTTCCCTTAAGGAAGTGCCTGACACCATTTATGTACATGCTGGTATTTTTTCCTGATCAGTATAACGTGTGTCACTTGACAGGAACATGCACTGTCGATGTATTCCCTGCTCACTGTTTATATGTGAAAAATGTGTCCCACGCTTGACCGAGTAACCCAACAAGGAGGCAGCAAAAGATTCTGACAATGTACATTTAATTAGCGTACATCCACCGCATTCTACACATATATACAGGCGCGCATGTGTGAGTCAGTGACTAGCATTCTTGCCTCTGAGTCCAGAAGGTTGTGGGTTCGAAATCCCACTTGAGACTTAAACACAACAATCTAGGCTGACTCCAGTGGAGTCCTGCCCTGGCGGAGGTGCCGTCTTTCGAATGAGACTTTAAGCCGAGGTCCCGTCTGCTCTCTCAGATGGGTGCAAAAGATCCCATGGCACTATTTCGAAGAAGAGCAGGGGAGTTATCCCCGGTTCACTGGCCAATGTTTATCCCTCAATCAATGTAACAAAAATAGATTATCTGGTTTGTGGGAGCTTGCTGTGTGCAAATTGGCTGTTGTGTTTCCTACATTACAGCAGTGGCTTCACTTCAATATATTGTCCATAAATCAATGACAGAAAGGTGCAATGTCATTTTACTCACCTAAAACCAATTTGCAAGTCACTTTAGAGATTACATGCTGTCCAGTGCATAGTAGTTCCGTTAGCGGGCTGAGATCTTTCTTTGCTATGGTGTAATGTTGTTCATTTGATCCAGTTAGAGTGACCGATTCAACCGTGAGCGCAATGGTAGTGTTCGGTACTCCACCCGCCCAGGAGCAGGACAAGTCAATTTGGTCTCCTTTTTCAATGGCACCACACATGATCTCTCCTGAAGGTTGCTCTGGGTACAAGACAGAAATAAATTCATCGTCGATTATTCATGGTTTATGCTTAATTTATTTTAAAGAAATGTGACCTTTGAAGGGACAGAATATAGGTTTCCATAGTTGCGTGCAGTCAGTTGCCTCAATGCCACAGAGTCTGGGCTGAAGATTGGACCACACTAGGAGTACTGCGTGCAGTTCTGGTCGCCATATTATAAAAAGGATATAGAGGCACTGGAGAGATGTAAAGAAGATTTAGAAGGATGATACCAGAAATACGAGGGTATACATATCAGGAAAGGATGAACAGGCTGGGTTTCTTTTCTCTAGAAATTAGAAGGCTGAGGGGTGACCTAATAGAGGTCTTTAAAATTATAAAAGCTTTTGATAGAGTGGATACAGAGAGAATGTTTCCACTTGTGGGGAACAACATAACTAGAGGCCATCAATATAAGATAGTCACCAAGAAATCCAATAGGGAATTCAGGAGAAACTTCTTTAACCAGAGAGTGGTGAGAATGTGGAACTCGCTACCGCAGGGAGTGGTTGAAGCGAATAGTTTAGATGCATTTAAGGGGAGGCTGGACAAGCATATGAGGAAGAAGGGAATAGAGGGTTATGCTGATAAAGTTAGATAAGGAAAGACGGGAGGAGGCTCGAGTGGAGCATAAACGCCGGCATGGACTGGTTGGGCCGAATGGCCTGTTTCTGTGCTGTCTATCCTATGTAATCCTTTGTAAAAGATTATCACAGCACTCGGAGCACTTAGACCTAAAATGAAAAGGGTAAAGCGAGATCTGGAGGAGGAGTTTATAGTTCTGAAGCGTTTTGATAATGTAACTAGGGAGAAAGCTATTTTCATTGGTCAAACACGCCGGCGATCAGAGGGCATCAACTGAAAATCGTGATCAAAGGAGCAAAGGGGGAGGTTGGGAGACTTTTGTTTAACACAGAGGGTTGTTAGGACGTGGAATACAAGAAACAGTGTGGTGGAAGCAAAATCCCTACTGACTTTTAGAAAGGGAATGACTAAATATCTGATAAAGAAATGAGTGGAAGATTGGGAAAGCGGACGGGATTGGACTAGGTGTTTTGCTTTATGAGAGAGCCGCACAGTACCATGTCAATGGCCCCTTCTGTGCTGTCAAATATGATTCAATGAGAAGGAACATGCAGTAGGTTTTGATAACCTCAGAACATAAGGCTGCAGAGATTTGCTGGGAAGATTGAAGATACAGAACAGAGCGCAGTGTAAACTAGAGTACTGTGTGCAGTCCTGGGCGTCACCCTATAGGGAGGGTATTGAGGCCTTAGAGGCAGTATGGCACAGAGTCCGTAAGATCTTTCTTAGCATCAGAAAATGCAAATACGAAGACAGACGTGAAAACAGAAGCCTCTTTTCAGTAGAACAGGTATTACAGGGCGATATGATAGAAGTGTATAAAGTTCTGAAAGAATGAGACAGGGTGGATAGATGCAGACTGTTTCAGGTAGTCGAGGCGTCAAGAACGAGGGGACATAGATACAAGACTAAATAAGAGATTTCGAACAAAGGGCAGCACATTATTCTTCACACAGAGAGTTGTGGGATTAGTTGTTGAGACGGAAACTAAGTCAGAATTCAAGATTAAATTGGATAGGTGGATGACGGAAAAAGAGTGGAAGAGAGATATGGTTAAATGTGATTAGGACTATTTCCTCGCATGGATGGTAAACACCAACAGGGACAATCGAATAGCCTGTTTCGACTGTAACTTCTATGTATTTCAAACAGCTGTCTGCATAGAGAGCGGCGGAAACAATGAATGACGAAAGAGGTTGGGAAAACAAACATCTTGTGCTTGAAGCTGTCAGAATGCCGTGCCTGAAAGGGTGGTGGAAACAAATTCAATGGCAACTTTCAAAACGGAATTGGACAAATATTTGGAGGGAATAAATTGGAGGGCTATGGGAAGAGAGCAAGTGAGTGGGGCTAATTGCATAACTGTTTCAAAGAGCCAGCACTGGCACGATGGGCCGAATAGCCTCCTTCTGTGCCGTATGATTCTATGAATCTATACGATAAATGCCACGTTGTGTCTTAAAATGCCAGATGTTCTTATGGTTTTACTGCTTTGGACCCACATGCTTGCAGAACTGGTGAGTTGCATTACACGATTTCCTATGCTGGATTCGAATGTGTGGGCTTTTAACATTCAAATGTTGGTTTTCAGAGAGATTTGGGTGTCTTCGTGCAAGAAACACGGAAAGCTAATATGCAGGTACAGCAAGCAATAAGGAAGGCAAATGGCTTGTTGGCCATTATTGCAAGGGGGTTGGAGTATAAGAGTAAGGAAGTCTTGCTACAATTGTACAGGGCCTTGGTGAGACCACACCTGGAGTACTGTGCACAGTTTTGGTCTCCTTATCTAAGCAAGGATATACTTGGCTTGGAGGCAGTGCAACGAAGGTTCACTAGATTGATTCCTGTGATGAGAGGGCTGTCTTATGATGAGAGATTGAGTAGATTGGGCCTATACTCTCTGGAGTTTAGAAGAATGAGAGGTGATCTCATTGAAACATACAAGATTCTGAAGGGGATTGACAGGGTAGATGCTGAGAGGTTGTTTACCCTGGCTGGTGTGTTTAGTACTAGGGGGCATAGTCTCAGGATAAGGGGTAGGCCATTTAAGACTGAGATGAGGAGGAATTTCTTCATTCAGAGGGTTGTGAATCTTTGGAATTCTCTGCCCCAGACTGCTGTAAATGCTGAGTCTTTGAGTATATTCAAGGCTGAGATAGATAGATTTTTGGACTCTAGGGGAATCAAGGGATATGGAGATGGGGCAGGAAATTGAAGTTGAGGTCGATAATCAGCCATGATCTTATTGAGTGGAGGAGCAGGCTCGAGGGGCCGTATGGCCTACTCCTGCTCTTATTTCTTATGTTCTTATGTTTTTATGAGATATCGTGTGAGTGAGCGAGTGAATGCGGGCCTTTTAAACACCATCCCTTGTGGGCAGAACCCTGACTCCCAATTTGTTATCAATTGATAATCTGACTCAGGCTGGCTGTTGCAATGAAAGACGTTCTTCTCAGTTAGAGGGGAAAGTATTTGCAAAATCAATCAAAAATACATTTAGGACTGAGATAAGGAGGAATTTCTTCACTCAGTGGTTGGTGAATCTTTGGGATTCTCTACCCCAGAGGGTTGTGGAGGCTCAGTCGTTGAGTATATTCAAGGCTGAGATCAATAGATTTTTGGATATTAAGGGAAGCAAGGAATATGGGGATAGTGCAGGAAAGTGGAATTGAGGTAGAAGATCTGCCATGATCTCATTGAATGGCGGAGCAGGCTCGAAGGACCGAATGGCCTACTCCTGCTCCTATTTCTTATGTTCTTATATTCTTATTAATAAAGTCCACGGTCAGTCAAAGCCGCATTCTGGGAATTTCTAAAGTAGAGTTCACATGGGCTGGAGTTATCTCAAACTATCGCCTGAGTTCCCAACTTTCATGTATTCGAGCAGGGTGCCCATCACTGCTGCGGATTAGAAAGGGGAGGTGATGCCGACAATGCTTAGACCTGACGATCCCGCTCGGTGTAATGTTCAGGCTTCAGTGAGCTGCGGGATCGCATGGAGACTTGGCGGGCGATTAATGGCCTTTTCCCGCGAATTTAAACTGATTTAGAAATATTGTAAAGCAGATCAAAGTTAGTGCAAACTTTCGCCCAGATTCAACAACAACGAACTGCATTTCTCTAAAATGCCTTTTTTTTTTACACTAAATTTAGCGCTATGAGGATAGGGCAGGAAAGTGGAGTTGAGGTCGAAGATCAGTTGTGATGTTATTGAATGGCGGAGCAGGCTCGAGGGGACTTATGGCCTACTCCTGCTCCTAATTCTTATTTTCTAATGTTCTTAATGTAGTAAAACGACTCAAGGCGCTTCACAGGAGCGATTATCAAACACAATTTGAGACCGAGCCACATATGGCGATATTAGGACAGGTGACCAAAAGCTTGTTCAAAGAGGTAGGTTTTAAGGTGCGCCTTAAAGGAGGAGAGAGAGGCGTAGAGGTTTGGAAAGGGAATTCCCGAGCTGAGACCTTAGGCAGCTGAAGGCACGGTGGCCAATGGCAGAGCGCTGAAAACTGGGGATGCTGAAGATTCGAACCTATTGATACAAGAAGAGTGACAAAGAGAGAGAGAGAGAGAGATACCAATCAAGGGACTCAACACAACAAACACAGACGATACCGAGGAAGAAGCTTTCTTCATGTCAAATAACTTACTGTATACAAGGATTGAAACGACTGAATCGTTGCTTTTCTTGGTATAACTGTTCTCTGCAAAGCAGGTATAATTCCCTGTGTTGCTGAACGCCGCGCTTTGTATCACATGAGTGGGTTTTTTGCCCGTTGTGTCTCCATTGTGCAGCCAGGTGTAGTTACAGTCTGGAACAGACTGAGTCTGACAGAGCAGAGTCACTGCAGCCCCTTCCTTCACACAATACTGTCCCGGGAAGTTGCTACCGCACCGCTCGGCGGTGGTACTTGTCTGGGCTGAGTCGGGTCCATCTAAATCGGAAATAGCGATGGGATTAATGCAGATAGATAAATAACAGGTAGATGAAAATCCGTGAGGAACGTAAAGATGTAGAAATTTGTCCTGGGCCGTAGTGGAAAGCGGGCGATGGCAAATCCTGGCCCGTGTTATACTCTGGGGGATTGAATGGAAAATAAATTTGGGCGGAGTGTATGACGGGCTGGACTTGGTCGGTAGCGCATGGGCCGCCCCTTACACTTCAATTACCCTCAATGGAACTGAAGATCAGGCGGGGCGCATAAGATTTGCGCACCCACCCAAAACCAATTTCTACAATTACCCAGATTAACATTGCAAACATTTCTTTGTACCATAAGAGAAGCGACACAACAAAACATCCAAACAGCTCTTCATTCACTTTCGCTTAAGTCAAATTTAAGCACTGCTGGTCGAGCAACAGGGCAGGGGAGAACTTTTTTCACCCAGAGGGTGGTGGGGGGTCTGGAACTCACTGCCTGTAAGGGTGGTAGAGGCAGAAACCCTCTTCACATGTAAAACGTACTTGGATATGCCCTAGCCTACAGGGCTACGGACCAAGAGCTGGAAAGTGGGATTAGGCTGGATAGCTCTTTTTCGACCGGCGCAGACACGTTAGGCCGAATGACCTCCTTCTGTGCCGTCAATTCCTATGATTCTGCGATCAAAAGAAGTATTCAGTTGCCACCAACTTGCTTTCTTCCTAATTTCCAATCGGAACGGTAATCTAAATAAATGGTGCAGTTTCTACAGTATGTGAATTATATGTTTTGTTTTATTTGCGGTTTTTAAAATATAGTTTCACCGACTTCTAATGGCATTATTTGAATTTACTCACAATAAATCGTTAAATTGACTGATTTGCTGCGATCACTGCTCACGGCATTCGTGGCTATGCAGATTAACCCTTCACTGTCGGATCTGAGCACGGGTTTGATTGTCAGGCCGCTGTGATCTGCAGAAAGTGTATATCGTGGGTTTTCTGGTAAAGGTTTTTCAGCAGCGCTCCAGGAGTAGGTTGGGGTGGTTCCCCCGGCTGCACACTTCAGGGTCACAGTATCTTTATCCTCCACAAATCCAACTGAAGTTGGACTGATACTGACACTCACATTGGATATCCGAGCTGTAAAGAAATGAATACAGGAAAATGTCATGGGCTGCATTGATATTTACATCGCATTTAGCTTTGCTTTTGATGTAACTACAATAGACGGATAGGGAACGAAAAAGAAGAGGGGATTGTCAGTACTGATCGAAGATACAGTTACAGCACTGGAAAGGGGTGATGTGATTGAGGGCTCTAGGACAGAATCTATTTGGGTAGAGTTAGAAGCAAAAGAGGAGCTGTTGTGCTGCTAGGTGTGTACTATCGACCGCAAAGAGTGGGAAGGAGATGGAGGAGCAAAACTGCAAGCAAATTTCGGAAAGATGTGAGAACAATGGAGTCGTAGTAATGGGGAACTTCAATTATCCTGACACATATTGCAGAACAAAGACAGTGTAAAGGGCAAGGGTGTGCGTGTGTGGGAGTGTGTGAGCGGGGTGGACAATGCTGAAATGTGTACAGGAGAACTTTCTTAATCAGTGTGTTTCCCACCCAACGAGGAAGGAAGCGGTACTGCATCTAGTCCTGGGAAATGAAGTGGAGCAGTTGGAGGCCTACAAGGAGGAGATAGCTCGGGTGCAGACTAAACACATTCCCAAGAGGGGGGAAGCAACGGCGTCCAAAGGTCGGGCTCCCTGGCTGACGAAAGAAACTGAGATTAAAATTACAGGAAAAAGAGGTTGTGATAAACTTCAGGTCCATATTGCAGAAGAGAATGAAGGCGAATGCAAAAAGTGCAGAGGAGAACTGAGAAAGAGACTGAGAGGGGCAAAGTTTACATTTTTCTCATTAGCAAACGTAGCAGAAAGAGAACACTAAAGTCTTTGATGAACATGTAAAGAGTAATAAAGCCTTTCCACCATCTACAAGGCACAAGTAAGGAGTGTGATGGAATACTCTCCACTTGCCTGGATGAGTTGCAGCTCCAACAACAAAGAAGCTCGACACCATCCAGGACAAAGCAGCCCGCTTGATCGGCACCCCATCCACCACCTTAAACATTCTCTCCCTCCACCACCGGCGCACCGTGGCTGCAGTGTGCACCATCTACAAGATGCACTGCAGCAACTCGCCAAGGTTTCTTTGGCAGTGCCTCCCAAACCCACGACCTCTTCCACCTAGGACAAGGGCAACAGGCGCATGGGAACACCACCATCTCCAAGTTCCCCTCCAAGTCACACACCATCCTGACTTAGAAGTATATCGCCGATCCTTCATCGTCGCCGGGTCAAAATCCTGGAACTCCCTAGCTAACAGCACTGTGGGAGTACCTTCACCACACGACTGCAGCGGTTCAAGGAGGCGGCTCACCACCACCTTCTCAAGGTCAACAAGGGATGGGCAATAAATGCTGGCCTTGCCAGCGTCGCCCAGATCCCATAAGCGAATAAAAAAAACAGTAAAAGTGTAGTCAAACGAAGGGTGAGCCGATTCGAGATCAAAATGGGAATGTTCGTGTGCAGGCAGAGGACACTAAATGATTAGTTGTTAGAAGCTCCTGTTATTTGTTGATTAATACTCTGTCCAACGGTATAGCTACTATTTGGAGGCCGATATACTACTCCCACCAGTGTTTTCTGTCCCTTGTTATTTCTTATCTCCATCCATACTGATTCTACTTCCTGATGTTCTGAGCCATGATCATTCCTAATTACTGTCCTTAGGTTATCCTTTATTATCAGGGCTACCCCTCCTCCCCACCTCCTGTTCCAGTCTGCCTGTCTTTTCTAATCGTCAAGTACCCTGGAACACTTAGTTCCCAACCTTGGTCACCTTGCAACCACGTCTCTGTAATGTCTATTAGCTCAAAGCCATTTATCGCTACTTGTTCCACTAACTCATCTATCTTGTTATGAATGCTTCGTGCATTCAGATAAAGAGCCTTTAATTTTGACTTTTTACCATTATTCCTTGCTTTCGTCTTATTCACTGATGCACTTTTACCGTTAAACTCTCTGGGTGAGAAATTCATGTGTTTACCGCCACTCCGTAGCGCCATGAAATGACGATAAAATGGTGGCCGCCAATCTTTCGCCAGCTGGTAGCAGTTTCCGCGGCAGCCACCATATTCCTCTTCCCCTTTGCGCTGTCATTAACTGGCAGTGCCCTGCAAAAAAATGGTGGCGTGGTGACATCAATCAGCGTGTAATGCCGACTTAACGTCACCAACACGAACTGTGACCCAAGCGCTGAATTCAGTGCTTGGGGCCTAAGCACACCAGGTAACCTAATGTGCAAGCAGACTGACAGTGGCTGACAGTGGCGAAGTCTGCAGCTCTTAATGGGACACACACATAATTCAGGTAAGTTTGAATTTAAGGATTTGCACTGATTTTTTTTATTTTATTGAAGTGGTGGCTTGCTGCAATAGATGTGAAACGTTTTTTTAAGTGTGTAGGCAGTGCTGCTGGACAGTTGCAAGGGCTCGGATGGTAAATGAAGGCCTTTGAGAAGACAGAACATGCTGCGAAATCTCAGCAGGTCACACAACATCCATGGAGAAAGAAACAGAATTCACGTCTCAGGTCGACATGCTGCCTGACCAACAGAGTATTTCCAGCATTTTATGCTATAATTTCAAATTTACAGCATCCGCTTGCAGAGGGTAGAGGATGACGTGAAAGAGGAGGCAGCTGAAGAGGAGGAATCAGGTGGAAGGATGCATCCCAGACAGCCCCTTTGTGGCCGGGATATCCGTGATGGAATTATCCGCCTGCAGTCCCACTGGCTGGGCAGGCTGCCTTTTCATGTTGACCCAATGGCTGGGCAGGCTGCATTTCTTGGGTGTGTGAAATGAGGAAGGCATAATGGCGGAGTTGTACTGATGGGTGGGCGCGAAAGCGAGAGGTGCATACCAGAAGGAGGATAACGTACGAGGACACCCGCATTTTGTATCGTTGCAGCCCCGCCGCTGGCCAATGGCTTAAACATGCCCCTTCCAAAAATGGTCTGCTCCGCCTCCTCCACGAGGGTGAGGTGAGTCTAGGAATGGGAGATGTGACTCGTGATTGGTGCAGAATATTGGTAGGTGAGTGATTGGGGGGGGGGGCGGTGCAGGGTGGCAGTTGTGCATACAGCAGTGTGTGAGACTAATTGTACAGTTGGTAGGTGACGGCTTTTGAAGATGCATTCATTGACCTTGACCAGTGTCTGAGGTGATGAAACTTCTCTGGGCACAAGAGCCAGGTGGTGGGGGCGATACTGCTGGCAGTGATGGCCTCGGTGATGTGGTCGCACATCATTCTTTCTGGAGGGCCTCCTGGCTCCTGTGGGTAGAGGACCACTTTTGCAGTGTTGACGCCCCTGCACAAAGTTGGACTGCTGTATGTGAGAACCTCGGTGCCCCTTCCTTGGCTTGCTGACCCATTTCTGCTAGTGCTGAGGCAGTTTTTAGGTTAGGAAGGTAATTCAGCTTTAACAGCTGAATATTCACATTTCGAACGTCTTTTAAATATTGAATATTTCTTAAAAGGTAGAAAGGGCTGCAAACTGTATTGATTTTATGCATTTTTTGTGTGGTGGTTCAGAGTGCGTGGGCCCTTTAATTCTCAGACCTCTTCATTACCCACAATTCACTGCGAGCTCCACAACTTCGCTCAGAAGCTGTGGGAAGCTGCAACGCCGCACCTGGACAGGAACTTCGTCCTGGATCCCTCCAGCAACATCACGAGGACGGCGTTGCATTGCAGCTAAGCACTGCGCCACCTATCTCCATGCCCCCCAGACACATTTCACTCGATTAGCACTGTGGCCATTTCTATCAACCGTTAACTGCAGTTGCCGGTGAACCTTGCTGGGGTCACCGGTTACTTTGCTGGCGAACACGAATTTTCCCATCTTGCTCCTCCTGTCACACTCTGTTTATCTTTACCCAAATCGCTGCAGTGCTCCATTGCCTTGACTTTTCTCTTTAGATTTCTAAATTTCTTCTCACCTGACCGGCCCCCCCCCCCCCACTTTTTAGTTTAAAGCCCTATCTACAGCCCCATTTATTCGATTCGCCAGAACACTGATGCCAGCCCGGTTCAAGTGGAGACCGTCCCAACCGAACAGCTCCCTCTTTCCCCAGTAGAGGGGCCAGTGCCCCATGAATCGAAACAATCAGAAGTTGTCCTGCCACCTTCAAACCTGGGCAGAACACAGCGAAAGGCACAAAACACAAACATTACTTAACATATTGACATGCTAAAGAGGCAGATTCCCAGGACTCTGTGTCTGTCAATGAATCTCATCCTAACAAAGAGGTGGACAACTACACATTGATATTCTTACAAAGGAAAAGGAATACTAGGTGTGATCACATGCTACTGGTATTAAAATTGTCTTCTGTCTATTCTCTACAGTTACGTTAACTCAAAAGTACTTTGAAAGCCTTTTGAGAGAAAGAGCCTTCAGTATAGTTCAAATTATTACAATAAATTAAATATGGAAATCGTTAAGTAAATGTTGCTCACAAATGTGACTGGAACTGTCACCCCTAAAATTAGGTTCTATATTTTAATGGGCAGGATAAGTATAGAATATTGAAGTCAATTTAAATTAAACAGTATTATTACACTACTGGATTTACTCAGGGTGAAAGGGCTGCGGGTAGGAGGACATTGAGGCGTGAAGTCCAGAGAGAGGTCGGCCGGTGTAACTTGTCAGATCCCTACCCGGACATTCTTCAGCTTCTGATCACTGGCGAGAATAGGATCCCAATCCGCTGTGATTAACCCCTACCCCGCACACTGGCATGAGTAAGGTTGGAAGACGGGTGAACGATCACTCCTAAATTTACTGCTTGGGTGCATTGTTTACAGAACTGAAAAGCCTTCTGATCGTAAAGATTGATGCACTTTTCAGCTTTTGAAAATATCACTGCCGCTGGACTGAAACTCAATCTGTGTTCATTTAGCAGGGCTATTAATGGACCGAATCGCAGGTACAAGACAGTAACTTTATTATACTCTTTCCGACTGATCTGCAGAAAGGCACTCTGATGTACAGGGCTTTGGTGAGACCACACCTGGAGTACTGTGCATAGTTTTGGTTGCCTTATCTGAGGAAGGATATACTTGCCTTAGAGGCGCTGTAACGAAGGTTCACTAGATCCCTGGGATGAGAGGGCTATCCTATGAGGAGAGATTGGGTCGATTGGGCCTATACACTCTGGAGTTTAGAAGAATGAGAGGTGATCTCATTGAAACACATAAGATTCTGACGGGGATTGACAGCGTAATGCTGAGAAGTTGTTTCCCCTGGCTGGAGAGTCGAGAACTAGGGGGCATAGTCGCAGAATAAGGGGTCGGCCTTTTAAGACTGAGATGAGGAGGAATTTTTTCACTCAGAGGGCAGCAAATCTTTGGAATTCTCTACCCCAGCGGGCTGCGGATGTTGAATCGCTGAGTACATTCAAGGCTGAGATAGATAGATTTTTGGACTCGAGGGGAATCGAGGGATATGGAGATAGGGCGGGAAAATGGTGTTGAGGTCGAAGATCAGCCATGATCTTATTAAATGGCGGAGCAGGCTCGAGGGGCCGAATGGCCTACTCCTGCTCCTAATTCTTATGTTCTTAAAAGGCCGCTTTGAATCAATTGCCAAAGTCTAATATTTCCCCACTTACCGAAAATATTTAAAGTGACCGCTTTGCCTTGAGCGCTATTCACAGCGTTGCTTGCTGTGCAGGCAAACGCTTTGCTGTCGGTTGTGTGCACGGGTTTGATTGACAGGCTGCTGTTATCTGCAGAAAGTGTGTACCGCGGATTCTCCAGTAAAGGCTTCCCATCGAAGTTCCAGGAATAGATGGGATCAGTTCCGGTTGCTGAACATTTCAGAGTCACGTCATCTACATTTTCAGTATATGTGTCCTTCGCTGGACTGACACTGATTACCACGTTCGATACTCGGGCTGCAAAATAAAGTATTTGTGAAAAATGTTTTCCTGCTGCATTAATATTAACCGCAGTACTTGTTTCTGGTGGGTAGGCGTGTTGTTGGAAAGCATTGTTTTAAAGGATAATATACACGATTATGATTTGGGACAGAAATATAACTGAATACGATATAATTCTTCCAATAGGAACCTGCATAAGGAGCGGGACCAGATGTATTTGTTTGGGAAAAGTTGATGAAATATTCTTTGCACCGTGATGGTCTTGAGGATGGGACCAGAAGAATGTGATTATTAACAAGCAGTTTTAATGCTGGAATGTGGGAGATATTGAAAGATTTTCTCTTGAATATTATTGGGGTTAGGAAGTAAAAGATCGCGATCTCTCTCGCGGTTCAATAATTGGGACAGAACACTCGAAGGCTTGAATTGTGTGTGAAACTTGATGGGCGTTCAAAGGGAAACTGGATTTCAGAGCACAACCTTGTAGGAAACGCGGCAGCCACTTTGCGCAAGAACATCAATGAGATACACATAATCTGCTTTTGTATCCTCTTGAGGGATGAAGCAGGAACTCGTCTGTTCAGGAACAGCGGCAGCGCAGAGAGGATAAGGAGCGGCCGCAGAGCGGTTCTGAATTGAAGCAGCGGCAGTGAGAGGCTCCGATTCAAAAACAACATCAAATAGTGACGTCACAGGAGAGCAGGTAGGTGATTGGTTGGTGAGTATTACAGCTACTTTTTGCCCTCTAAGTCAGGGAAGGGGGCTAAATTAAGAGCTGAGAAATTTTAACTTGCTAGAACTTATTAAATGAATAACTTAAACTAAATAAAATAATCAAAGAATAAACCAAACATATCAATTGAATAAAATCTTTAATTAATACATTAATAAATAGATAAAACAAGGTTAGAGATGGCAGGGCAGGTGGTGTGTCGTAACTGCAGCATGTGGGAGTCTGTGGAGAGCATCGCGATCCCGAGCAAGCACATCTGCAGTAAGTGTCTGCAACTCGAGGAACTTCGGCTCAGAAATGTTGAGCTGGAGTACGAGCTGCAGACATTGCGATGCATCAGGGAGAGGGAGAGTTACCTGGACACTTTTGTTCCAGGAGGCAGTCACACCCTTTAGGTTAAGTAGTACTTTAGAGTTCATCAATGGTCAGGGACAGGAGGGTGTGACAGCGAGCCAGGAAGGTATGGGGAGCCAGGATGTAGTGATGGAGGAGCCTCAATCCTGGACCTTGTCCTACCGGTACGAGGTACTTTCTAGCTATATTGATAAGAAAAAGGACTGCAGGGAGGATGGGCAAACTACCACGGCACTGTGGTACAGGGGGTCAAGCAAGTCGGGGGAGAAGGAAGGAATGTGGTTGTAGTAAGGGCAGTATAGTCAGGGGGATAGATACTGTTCTCTGCAACTGCGAAAGAGAGTCCTGAAGGGTGTGTTACCTGCCCGGTGCCAGGGTTAAGGATATCTACTCACGGCTGGAGAAGAACTTTGAGTGGGAGGGGGAGGATATAGTTGTCGTGGTCCATGTAGGAACCAACAACATAGGTAGAACTAAAAATGAGGCTCTGCTGAGGGAGTTTAAGGAGCTAGGATTTAAATTAATAAGCAGAATAACAAGGGTAATAATCTCTGGATTACTACCTGAGCCACGTGCAAATTGGCATAGGGTCAAGCAGATCAGAGCGTTAAATGCATGGCTCAAAGAGTGGTGTGGGAAAAAGGGGTTTGTATTCATGGGGCTCTGGCACCAGTGGAAAGAGGGAGCTGTTCCGTCTTGGCGAATTGAATAACTGGGGCTGTAGATAGGGTTTTAACTAAAAAAAAGGGGGGGGGGAGGGCTCAGATGAGTGGAAATCCAGAAATCTAAAGAGAAAGGTCAGGGCAACAGACCAGTGTAGCGATTTGGGTAAAAATAAGCAGAGTGTGACAGGAAGGGACAGAGAGTTTAATGGTCGCAGTGCAGCAGAGAATAAGCTGAAAGCAGGGAATAATGGTAAAACATTTAAATTAAAGCACTTTATTTGAATGCACGAAGCATTCATAACAAGTTAAATGAACTAATGGCACAAATAGAGATAAATGGGTTTGATCTAATAGCCATTACAGAGACATGGTTGCAAGGTGGCCAAGGTTGGGAACTAAATGTTCCAGGGTACTTGACTTTTCGATAAGACAGAGAATGGAAAAGCAGGGGGAGTAGCTCTGACAATAAAGGATGACATAAGGACAGTAGCGAGAAAGGATCTCGGCTCCGAAGATCAGGAAGTAGAATCAGTATGGGTGGTGATAAGGAATAACAAGGGGCAGAAAAGATTAGTATGAAGGCCCCCTAACAGTAGCTATACCGTTGGATAGAATATTAAGCAAGAAATAGTAGGAGCATGCAACAAAGTTAATGCAATAGTCTTGGGGGACTTAAATCTTCATATAGACTGGACAAATCAAATGGGCAAAGGTAGTCTGGAGGATGAGTTCATGGAATGCATTCGGGACAGTTTCCTGGAACAATATGTCATGGAACCAAACAGAGAACAGGCTATTTTAGTTCGTGTGCTGTGTAATGAGACAGGGTTAATTAGCAATTTCATAGTAGAGAATCCTCTGGGGCACAGTATTAATAATATGATAGAATTTCACATTAATTTTGAGAGTGACATACCTAAGTCCGAAACTAGAGTCTTAACTTAAATAAAGGTAATTACAGAGTTATGAGGGGCGAGTTGGCTAAGGTAGATTGGAAAAATAGATTAAAAGGTATGGCAGTAGATAAGCCGTGGCTAGCATTTAAATAAATATTTCATAATTCTCAAGAAAATACATTCCATTGAGAAACAAAACCCCCATGGGAAAAGTGATCCAACTGTGCCTAACTAAAGAAGTTAAGGATAGCATTAGATTGAAAGAAGAAGCTTATAATGTTGCAAAGAATAATAGTAAGCTGAGGATTGGAAGAGTTTCAGAAAACAGCAAAGGTTGACCAAAAAATTGATAAATATGGAAAAAATATAATGAGAGAAAACTAGCAAGAAATATGAAAGCAGATTGTAAGAGCTTCTACAAGTATGTAAAAAGGAAGAGAGTAGCAAAAGTAAACGTTGGTCCCCGAGAGGCAGAGACAGGATGCATTATTATGGGAAATAAGGAAATAGAAGAAAAGTTGAACAAATATTTTGTATCTGTTTTCACAGTAGAAGACACAAAAAGCATACCAAAAATGGCGGAGAACCAATGGTCTAATGAGGGTGAGGAACTTAACGTAATTGTTATAAGTAGAGAAAAAGTACTAGAGAAACTAACGGGCCTAAAAGCCAACAAATCCCCTGCCCTGACGGCCTACATACTAGGGTACTAAAAGAGGTGGCTGAAGAGATAGTGGATGCATTGATTTTGATCTTCCAAAATTCCCTGGATTCTAGAAAGGTCCCAGTGGATTCGAAGGTCACAAATATAACACTGCTATTCAAGAAAGGCGGGTAGCGAAAAAACAGGCCAGTTAGCCTGACCCCAGTCGTCGGGAAAATGCTGGAATCCATTGTTAAGGAAGTGGTATCAGGGCACTTAAAAAATCATAACATGATTAGGAAGAGTCAACCTGGTTTTATGAAAGGGAAATCGTGTTTGATTAATTTATTAGAGTTTTTTGAGGATGTAACTAGCAGGGTAGATAAAGGGGAACCAGTGAATGTAGTGGATTTCCAAAAGGCATTCGATAAGGTGCCACATAAACGGTAATTACACAAGATTAGGGCTCACGGGGTTGGGGGTAATATAGTAGCATAGATAGAGGATTGGTTAACGGACAGAAAACAGAGAGTGGGGATAAACGGAGCTTTTTTCAGGTTGGCAGGCTGTAACTAGTGGGGTGTCACAAGGATCAATGTTGGGGCCACATTTATTTACAACCTATATTAATGACCTAGATGAAGGGGCCGAGAGTAATGTATCCAAGTTTGCTGATGATACACAGCTAGGTGGGACTGTAAGCTGTGAGGAGAACACAAATAGTCTGCAAAGGGATCTAGATAGACTATGTGAGTAGCAGTAAGGTGGCAGATGGAGTATAATGTAGGGAAATGTGAGGTTATTCACTTTGGTAGGAAGAATAGAAAAACAGAATATTTTTAAATTTTGAGAAACTTTCAAATGTTGGTGTTCAGAGAGATTTGGGTGTCCTCGTGCAAGAAACACAGAAAGCTAGCACGCAGGTACAGCAAGCAATAAGGATGGCATATTGGCATTTATTGCAAGGGGGTTGGAGTATAAGAGTAAGGAAGTCTTGCTACAATTGTACAGGGCTTTGGTGAGACTACACCTGGAGTACTGCACACAGTTCTGGTCTCCTTATCTAAGGAAGGATATACTTGCCTTGGAGGGGGTGCACCTCGATTGATTCCTGGGATGAGAGGGCTGTCCTATGATAAGAGATTGTGTAGAATGGATCTATACACTCTGGAGTTCAGAAGAATGAGTGGTGGTCTCATTGAAACATACACGATTCTGAAGGGGATTGACAGGGTAGATGCTGACAGGTTGTTTCCCTGGTTGGCGTGTATAGAACTGGGTGGCATAGTCTCAGGTAGGCCATTTACGACTGAGATGAGGAGGAATTTCTTCACTCAGAGTTTTGTGAATCTTTGGAATTCTATGCCGCAGAGGGCTGTGCATGCTGAGTCTTTGAGTATCTTCAAGGCTGAGATAGATAGATTTTTGGACTCTAGGGGAATCAGGGAATATGGGGATCTTGCAGGAAAGTCGAGTTGAGGTCGATGATCAGCCATGATCTTATTGAATGGTGGAGCAGGCTCGAGGGGCCGTGTGGCCGACTGCTGCTCCTATTTCTTATGTTCTTATGTTCTTAATTTGAAATAGTGCTTTAGGATCTTTTACATCCACCCGAGAGAGAAGACGGGGTTTAACATCTCATCCGAAAAACGGCACCTCCTACAGTGTAGCACTCCCTCATTACTGCACTGGGAGTGTCAGCCAAGCTTTATGCGCTCAAGCCTCTGGAGTTGGGATTTCAACCCACAAACTTATGGCTCAGAGGGGAGAGTGCTACCAACTGAGCCACAGCTAGCCCTGTTAAATGGCCGCTTTGAAACAATTGCCAATGTCTAACATTTCCACACTCACCGAAAATCTTTAAAGTCACCGCTTTGCCCTGATCTCATAGTAAAGAACCCTCTGGGGCAGAGTGATCATGATATGATAAGATTTCACGTTAATTTTGAGAGTGACTTTCTTAAGTCCGAAACTAGAGTCTTAAACTTAAATAAAGGCAATTACAGAGGTATGAAGGGCGAGTTGGATAAGGTATATTGGAAAAATAGATTAACAGGTATGGCGGTAGATAAGCTGTGGCTAGCATTTAAAGAAATATTTCATAATTCTCAACAAAAATACATTCCATTGAGAAACAAAAACTCCACGGGAAAAGTGATCCAACCATGGCTAACTAAAGAAGTTAAGAAAAGTATTAGATTGAAAGAAGAGACTCATAATGTTGCAAAGAATAATAGTAAGCCTGAGGATTGGGAGAGTTTCAGAAACCAAAAACGTTGACCAAAAACTTAATAAAAGGGAAAATATAGAATATGAGAGAAAACTAGCAAGAAATATAAAAGCAGATTGTAAGAGCTTTTATAAGTATGTAAAAAGGAAGAGCGTGGCAAAAGTAAACGTTGGTCCCTTAGAGGCGGAGACAGGAGAAATTATTATGGGGAATAAGGGAATGGCAGAAACGATAAACCAATATTTTATATCTGACTTCACTGTACAAGACACAAAAAGCATACCAAAAATGGTGGGGAACCAAGGGTCTAATGAGGGTGAGCAACTTAACGTAATTAATATAAGTAGCAAAAAAGTACTAGAGAAACTAATGAGACTAAAAGCAAACAAGTCCCCTGGATCTGACGGCTAAAGGGTTCTAAAAGAGGTGATTGAAGAGATAGTGGATGCATTGGTTTTGATCTTCCAAAATTCCCCAGATTCTAGAATGGTCGCAGTGGATTCGAAGGTCACAAATGTAACACTACTATTCAAGAAAGAAGGGAGAGAAAAAAGAGGAACTACAGGCCAGTTAGCCTGATATCAGTCGTCGGGAAAATGCTGGAATCCGTTGTTAAGGAAGTGGTATCAGGGCACTTAGAAAATCATAACATGATTAGGCAGAGTCAAAATGGTTTTATGAAAGGGAAATCGTGTTTGAAAAAATTATTAGAGTTTTTTGAGGATGTAACTAGAAGGGTAGATAAAGGGGAAACAGTGAATGTAGTATATTTGGATTTCCAAATGGCATTCGATAAGATGCCACCTGAAAGGTAATTACACAAGATTAGGGCTCATGGTGTCACAAGGATCAGTGTTTGTGCCTTATTTATTTACAATCTATATTAATGATCTAGATGAAGGGACCGAATGTAATGTATCCAAGTTTGCTGATGATACAAAGCTAGGTTGGACAGTAATCTGTGAGGAGAACACAAAGAGTCTGCAAAGGGATACAGATAGACTAAGTGAGTGGGAGTAAGTGGCAGATGGAGTATAATGTAGGGAAATGTGAGGTTATTCACTTTGGTAGGAAGAATAGAAAAACAGAATATTTTTTAGAAGGTGAGAAACTTTCAAATGTTGGTGTTCAGAGAGATTTGGGTGTCCTCGTGCAAGAAACACAGAAAGCTAGCATGCAGGTACAGCAAGCAATAAGGAAGGCAAACGGCATGTTGGCCTTTATTGCAAGAGGGTTGGAGTATCAGAGTAAGGAAGTCTTGCTACAATTTTACAGGGCCTTGGTGAGACCACACCTGGAGTACTGTGCACAGTTTTGGTCTTCTTATTTAAGGAAGGATATACTTGCCTTGGAGGCGCTGCAACTAGATTGATTCCTGGGATGAGAGGGCTGTCCTATGATGAGAGATTGTGTAGAATGGGCCTATACACGCTGCAGTTTAGAAGAATGAGATGTGATCTCATTGAAACATACACGATTCTGAAGGGAATTGACAGGGTAGATGCTGAGAGGTTGTTTCCTCTGGCTGGCGTGCATAGAACTAGAGGGCATCGTCTCAGGATAAGGGGTAGGCCATTTAAGACTGAGATGAGGAGGAATTTCTGCACTCAGAGGGTTGTGAAAATTTGGAATTCTCTGCTCCAGAGGGCTGTGAATGCTGACTCTTTTAATATATTCAAGGCTGAGATAGATAGATTTTTGGACTCTCGGGGAATCAAGGTATATGGAGATCGCGCGGGAAAGTGGAGTTGAGGTCGATGATTAGCCATGATCTTATTGAATGGTGGAGCAGGATCGAGGGGCCGTATGGCCTACTTCTGCTCTTATTTGTTATGTTCTTATGTTCTTAATTTGAAATGGTGCTTTCGGATCTTTTACGTCCACCTGAGAGAGCAGACGGGGTTTAACATCTCCTCCGAAAGACGGCACCTCCTACAGTGCAGCACTACCTCAGTACTGCACTGGAAGTGTCAGCCGAGCTTGATGTGCTCAAGCCTCTGGAGTTGGGATTTCAACCCACAACCTTATGGCTCAGAGGGGAGAGTGCTACAACTGAGCCAAAGCTAGCCCTGTTAAATTACCGCTTTGCAACAATTGCCAATGTCTATCATTTCCACACTCACCGAAAATCTTTAAATTCACCGCTTTGCCTTGATCGCTACTCACAGCGTTGCTTGCTGTGCAGACAAACGCTTTGCTGTCACTTGTGTGCACGGGTTTGATTGACAGGCTGCTTTTATCTGCAGAAAGTGTGTACCGCGGATTCTCCGGTAAAGGTTTCCCATCGAATTTCCAGGAATAGATGGGATCAGTTCCCGTCGCTGAACATTTCAGAGTCACGTTATCTACATTTTCAGTAAAGACGTCTTTCTCTGGAGTGACACTGATACTCACATTCGATATTCGCTCTGTAAAGAAAGAAAAACATGCTTTTGTATAGCGCCTTTCATGACTTCATAACGCCCCAAAGCGCTTTACAGCCAATGAAGTACTTTTGAATTGTGGTCACTGTTGTAATGTAGGAAACACGGCTGCCAAAATGGCCACAGTACCCTCCCACAAACAGCAACGGGCGAATGACCAGATAATCTGATGTGGTGATGTCAGTTCAAGGATAAATATTGGCTCAGGACACCGGGAGAACTCTCCTGCTGGTCTCCGAATAGTGCCATGGGATCGTTTACATCCACCCGAGAGGGCAGAGGTTTAACGCCTCATGTTTTGATTTTGATAGTTTTTGCCGATCAAACAGAAAAAGCTGGCATGCCATTGATGTTAAATCAGAGCACAACAATAGCTTTTCTCACTGCACAGAGGAGTGAGAAAGAAACGCAGGTTATCGGGACCCAACCACTGGATATAAAGCCTCTGCAAATTTATCTCCACCCGTTTTCTAACGCACACGCTCGAACACAGAATCAGCCGGTCATAGAATTCACACGATAGGAGGAGTCCATTCAACCCATTGCAGCAGCTCCTCGCTATCCCTGCTTGTTTCTGTGTAATCACCACTTGTAATGTGCTCCAGGGACCCTCTCCTCTCGATCCTCTGTATTTCTCATGCTCAATAATGTTGAGCTGGAGAAAGTCCAATTGGGCACATTTCCCGCATCTGTGGTTGTCTTGGACACTGATAAGAGGGTAAAATTAAACTTGGGGCCGGAGGTGCAAAACGAGCGCCAGCGCACCGGCCGCCGGTTATACAGAACGACCCATTTATTTCCACGGGCGGGGTGTATAATGTGCTGTAGATCGCAAGCGCGGATTGAAATTGATCACCAGAACTCTCACATCATGCATGTTCCACACAACGCCAGTTGTCACTGCGCTGCCGCACTGAATGGCCTCAAGTAGACTCCGGAAGTAATAAATAAACTAGAAGTACCTTCGAACCAACTATTTTTCAGTGTCACTCGCCACATCAGGATAAACACGAGTCACTGATTTGTTATCCAGTAATATTTTAACAGCTAATATATTAATGGATAAATAAAACTTAATACTTAACCAGCCACTCTAGTTCAGTGCAAACTCTCCTCTGCTACATACTCACTAGGCTCACCTCTGGCAGAAATTCAAATTATCTCATCGTCCCAACATTTATAATAATCTGTCCATCACTGCGAGCTCTTTCTACGGCTGCAGTTTGACTTTATCATCAGTCTCAGGCCAGTAGATGTGGAATTCAGAATACAGCCGACAGCCCTGCACCTCTCTCGTTTCTTTGTATACTTTTAGAGAAGTGTGAGCAGCACGGACATCGTTCACAACACTAAGACTCAATGACACGATTGTTAAGGTACCAAGATTCTCACTAGGCCAACTGACCACTTTTCTAAAACCTGGTTTCAAACATAGCTGGAGTTCTGTATCTCCTGGAATAAAACATAACGTCATAGTATGATACAGCACAGAAGGAGGCCATTCAGCCCATCATGTCTGTACCGGCTATTTGAACTTAGATCCACTCCCCTACCCGTTCCCCATAACCCTGCAATTGTTTCCTTTTCAAGTTAATATCCAATTCCCTTTTGGAAGTTACTAATGAATCTGCTTCCCACTCCCTTTCAGGCAGCGCGTTCCAGATCACAACAACTCGCTGCATCAAGAAAGCTCCTCATCTGGTTATTTTGCCAATTATTTTAAATCAGTGTCCTTTGGTTATCCACACTGCTGCCAGTAGAAACAGTTTCTCTATATTTACTCGATCTAAACGTTTTTTAATTTTGAACAGCGCTATTAAATCTCTGCTGAACCTTGAAGCCAAGCTCTGGCACAATGTCTCCCAGAGGGGGGGTCCCAGACCCCTTCACTATCTACTGAAGTGTCAGATCAGGACTGGATATCTAAGCTGTGCTACCAGTTCCTGTCAGCGCACAACCCAATCAGCTTCATATCAATGAGATGATAGCAGTACTGCGTCTTCCTACAGCTCCCTGTTCTAATGCAGTTCCACTGATGGTCTACTCACCCTTTTCAAACCATGTGCAATAATTTAACATTTATCATTGCCAAACTGCATTGCAATTTTACCTCGCAATTGAATACCAGATACATCTGATTTCAAACACCGTCGGTTTATCCTGTCTCTTTTTAATGCCCTCAGCCTGTTTGATAAATATGCACAGTTTCGGTTCTAGTACATTCATGCAGATTGAAAGCAGTATCCAAGCATTTCGATGGACGAGCAGAAGTGAGAATAAGAATTTGCCACATTCGATTTATATGTCTCTGGACAAAAATTCGATTTGGGCGGGGATGCAGAACAGGCGGTATCGCTTCAATATGGCTTCAATAGAACCGGATATCGGGCGGGGCACATAGCAGGCGGCCAATGCAATACCGCCCGCTTTACATCCCGCCCCAGTCGAATTTCGCTCCCAGAGATTCAATTGACAGTTTGAGAACTACTATATTGTATAGTTAGTATTTAACAATAGAAATTCGTTTACTCACCGCAGATCTTTAACTTGACTGCTGGGCTCTCAACAGTGCTCACGATGTTCGTTACGTTACAGATGAAGTCTTCGTTATCGGTTGTTTTCAAGGGATGGATTAATAGGCTGCTGTTTTCGGCAGTAAGTGTATACCGTGGGTTTTCCGGTAAAGGTTTCCCGCCAAAGCTCCAGGCGTAGGTGGGAAAAGATCCCTTCACCGAACACTTCATGGTCACCTTGTCCTCATCTTGTATAAATATGTCTTTCACTGGACTGATACTGATACTTGCGTTTGACAAGGGGACTGTGAAACAAAGCATCGGTTTAGAAAATGGTTCTCCGCGCGTCGACGCTCATCTTAGACTTTAGTGGCAATTTTAACTCACTCCGCCTGGCGGAAACCGGAAGGAACGGCATTATAATCGAGCGACTGTCTCTGCCTTCAATTCCACCCCGAAACAGATTTACCCCCCTTGCTTTTTGCAGGAGCTCAGGCGGACATTGACTCGGGTAGGGGCCTCATTAATATGCTAATCTGGGTCCTATGTGGTGCATGGACCCATTCAGTAAAATCTAGCAGGAAAGGAACGAAAAGAAAAGTTTTGAACTTATTTGGCCACCTGGAGGAGTAGGAGTGTTTCCATTGGCCCCAAAATGACAATCGCACCTGTAATGCCCCGGTACTTCCCTCCCGCCCCTACCCCAACCCCACTTTCCTGATTGTTGCCCAGGCCACGCATTCTGCGCTTGCCAGCAGTCGGCCAGCTGCCTTTTCTCATCCTTGTGTTAAAATCCCTCCATGGCCTCGCCACTCCCTATCTCACTAACCTCCTCCAGCCCTACAAACCTCCGAGATCTCTGCGCTCCACCAATTTTAGCCTCTTGTGCACCTCAAATTTCCTTCGCTCCACCATTGGCGGCCGTGCCTTCAGCTGCCGAGGCCCTAATTCTGAAATCTCCTCCCTATCCGCTTCTCGACCTCTCTCTCCTCCTTTAAGACGCTCCTTAAAATGTACTTTGACCAAGCTTTTGGTCATCCGCCCTAATATCTCCTTAAGTGGTTCGGTGACAACTTGTATTTCATAACGCTCCTGGGACGTTTTACTAAGTTAGAGGCGCTATATAAATGCAAGTTGTTGTTTTTTATAGCTTGCAGTTGGGATGTAAATGAGACCTGGCCTGTATTCCCACTGAGACCCATCGGCGGGCTGGTGCAAATCGGGAAGCCGGTGAGTTTAATTTCCCCCTTTTATTTCTGAGCTTCTGATGTTGCAGCCACTTTACTGATGGAACGGTACCTCACTGTTTGGACATATTTGAGGTGCAACGGGTTTCTTTCACCGCTCTGACACTTACGGCAGCGATGCAAGACTGCAGTTACGTGGCGAGCATAGAGAAGCTGGGTTTGTTCTCCTTAGAGCAGAGAAGGTTAAGAGGAGATTTCACAGAATCATAGAAATTTACAGCACTGAAGGAGGCCATTCGGCCCATCTTGTCCGTGCCGGCCGACAAAGAGCTATCCACCCTAAACCCATTTTCCAGCACTTGGTCCGTAGCCTTGTAGGTTACGGCACTTCAAGTGCATATCCAAGTATATTTTAAATGTGATGAGGGTTTCTGCCTCTACCACCCTTTCAGGCAATGAGTTCCAGACCCCCACCACCCTTTGGGTGAAAACATTTCTGCTCAAATCCCCTCTAAACCTCTGAACAATTACTTTAAATCTATGCCCCCTGGTTATTGACCCTCTGCTAAGAGAAATAGGCCCTTCCTATCCACTCTATCTAGGTCCCTCACAATTTTATACACCTCAATTAGGTCCTCCCTCAGCCTCCACTGTTCCAAAGAAAACAACACCAGCCTATCCAATCTGTCCTCATAGCAAAATTCCCCAGCCGAGGCAACATCCTCGTAAATCTCTGCACCCCCTCTGGTATATCAATGATCTAGACTTCAATATAGGGGGTATGATTAAGAAGTTTGCAGATGATACTAAAATCGGCTGTGTGGTTGATACTGAAGAAGGAAGTTGTAGACTACAGGAAGAGATCAATTAATTGGTCAGGTGGGCAGAACAGTGACAAATGGAATTCAATCCGGAGAAGTGTGAGGTAATGCATTTGGGGAGGGCTAACAAGGAAAGGGAATTCACATTAAATGGTAGGACACTGAGTAGTGTAGAGGAACAAAGGGACCTTGGAGTGCATGCCCACAGATCCCTGAAAGTATCAGGCCAGGTAGATAATGTGGTTAAGAAGACATATGGAATGCTTGCCTTTATTAGCCGTGGCATAGAATACAAGAGCAGGGAAGTTATGCTTCAACTGTATAAAACACTAGTTAGGCCTCAGCTAGAGTACTGCATGCAGTTCTGGTCACTACATTAAAGGAAGGATGTGATTGCACTGGAGAGGATACAGAGGAGATTTACAAGGATGTTGCCGGGAGTAGAGAATCTTAGCTATGAGGAAAGACTGGATAGGCTGGGTTTGTTTTCCATTGAATAGAGGAGCCTGAGGGGAGACCTTATTGAAGTGTATAAAATTATGAGAAGCCTGGCTAAAGTGGATAGAAAGGACGTATTTCCCTTAGCAGAGGGGTCGAAAACGAGGGACACAGATTTAAAGTAATTGGTGGAAGGTTTAGAGGGGATTTGAGGGGAAAACTCTTCACCCAGAGGGCTGTGGGGGTCTGGAACACACTGCCAGAAAGGGTGGTAGAGGCAGAAACCCGAACCACATTTAAAAAGTACTTGGATGTGCACTTGGGATGCTGTAACCTGCAGGGCTACGGACCAAGAGCTGGGAAGTGGGATTAGGCTGGATAGCTCTTTGTTGGCCGGCGCAGACACGATGGGCCGAAATGGCCTCCTTATGTTCTGTAACTTTCTATGATTCTATGATTCTAGTGCAATCACATTCTTCCTGTAATGTGGTGATCAGAACTGCACGCAGTATTCTAGCTGCGGCCTAAATAGTATTTTATACAGTTCAAACATAACCTCCCTGCTCTTATATTCTATGCCTCAGCTAATAAAGGCAAGTATCCTGTATGCCTTCTTAACCAGCTTATCTACCTGTCCTGCTACCTTCAGAGATCTGTGGACATGCACTCCAAGGTCCCTCTCATCTTCTGCACTTCTCAGTGTCCTACCATTTATAGGGTATTCACTTGCCTTGTTACCCCTCCCCAAATGCATTACCTCACAATTCACCAGATTGAATTCCATTTGCCACTGTTCTGCCCGTCTGACCAGTCCATTGATATCTTCCTGCAGTCTGCAGCTTTCTTCTTCATTATCAACCACACGGCCAATTTTTGTATCATCTGCACACTTCTTAATCATACTTCCTATATTCAAGTCCAAACCATTGATATATACAACAAAAAGCAAAGGACCCAGTACTGAGCCCTGTAGAACCCCACTGGAAACAGCCTTCCAGTCAAAAAAACACCCTACAACCATTACCTTTGTTTCCTGCCACTGAGCCAATGTTGGATCCAACTTGACACTTTACCTTGGATCCCAAGGGCTTTTACTTTTCCGACCAGTCTGCCATGCGGGATCTTTTCCAAAGCCTTGCTAAAATCCATATAGACTACGTCAAATACACTACCCTTATCGGTCCTCCTTGTTACCGCCTCAAAAATGTCAATCATGACGTGATCCGGACTCGAGTCGTCGTTGGCTTGTTCACAGATGTGATTCCCAGTAAAAAAGTAAAAATTTTCCCAGTAAAAAAGTAAAATTTTTAAAGCTTTTCGTTTTACATACAGACGGCAGCTTTTGACACGTTAGAACCCCTGTGACTACACCTCATTGTCTCAGTTGTATCTTGCTATGTCTTTGATGTGGTACCTTCCTGGCTGACTTGATTAACTTTATCACACCTCGGCAGATAGTCAGGATGATTTAATTTAGTGGTCTGCAATTGTAAGGTACACATGCTTTGTTCTCTATCTATATATGCTTTGGCGATTCTGTATCTAATTTACTTCACCTGAGGAAGGGGCAATCGATAGCTCCGAAAGCTTGTGATTTCAAATAAAACTATTGGACTATAACCTGGTGTTGTGCGACCTCTCAATTTTCTAGAAAGGTCCCAGTGGATTCGAAGGTCACAAATATAACACCGCTATTCAAGAAAGGAGGGAGAGAAAAAAACAGGCCAGTTAGCCTGACGCCAGTCGTCGGGAAAATGCTGGAATCAATTGTTAAGGAAGTGGTATCAGGGCACTTAGAAAATCATAACATGATTAGGAAGAGTCAACCTGGTTTTATGAAATGGAAATCGTGTTTGACTAATTTATTAGAGTTTTTTGAGGTTGTAACTAGCAGGGTAGATAAAGGGGAACCAGTGAATGTAGTGGATTTCCAAAAGGCATTCGATAAGGTGCCACATAAACGGTAATTACACAAGATTAGGGCTCACGGGGTTGGGGGTAATATAGTAGCATAGATAGAGGATGGGTTAACGGACAGAAAACAGAGAGTGGGGATAAACGGAGCTATTTTCAGGTTGGCAGGCTGTAACTAGTGGGGTGTCACAAGGATCAATGTTGGGGCCACATTTATTTACAACCTATATTAATGACCTAGATGAAGGGGCCGAGAGTAATGTATCCAAGTTTGCTGATGGTACACAGCTAGGTGGGACTGTAAGCTGTGAGGAGAACACAAATAGTCTGCAAAGGGATCTAGATAGACTATGTGAGTAGCAGTAAGGTGGCAGATGGAGTATAATGTAGGGAAATGTGAGGTTATTCACTTTGGTAGGAAGAATAGAAAAACAGAATATTTTTAAATTTTGAGAAACTTTCAAATGTTGGTGTTCAGAGAGATTTGGGTGTCCTCGTGCAAGAAACACAGAAAGCTAGCATGCAGGTACAGCAAGCAATAAGGATGGCATATGGCATGTTGGCATTTATTGCAAGGGGGTTGGAGTATAAGAGTAAGGAAGTCTTGCTACAATTGTACAGGTCTTTGGTGAGACTACACCTGGAGTACTGCGCACAGTTCTGGTCTCCTTATCTAAGGAAGGATATACTTGCCTTGGAGGGGGTGCATCTCGATTGATTCCTGGGATGAGAGGGCTGTCCTATGATAAGAGATTGTGTAGAATGGATCTATACACTCTGGAGTTCAGAAGAATGAGTGGTGGTCTCATTGAAACATACACGATTCTGAAGGGGATTGACAGGGTAGATGCTGACAGGTTGTTTCCCTGGTTGGCGTGTATAGAACTGGGTGGCATAGTCTCAGGTAGGCCATTTACGACTGAGATGAGGAGGAATTTCTTCACTCAGAGTTTTGTGAATCTTTGGAATTCTATGCCGCAGAGGGCTGTGCATGCTGAGTCTTTGAGTATATTCAAGGCTGAGATAGATAGATTTTTGGACTCTAGGGGAATCAGGGAATATGGGGATCTTGCAGGAAAGTCGAGTTGAGGTCGATGATCAGCCATGATCTTATTGAATGTTGGAGCAGGCTCGAGGGGCCGTATGGCCGACTGCTGCTCCTATTTCTTATGTTCTTATGTTCTTAATTTGAAATAGTGCTTTAGGATCTTTTACATCCACCCGAGAGAGAAGACGGGGTTTAACATCTCATCCGAAAAACGGCACCTCCTACAGTGTAGCACTCCCTCATTACTGCACTGGGAGTGTCAGCCAAGCTTTATGCGCTCAAGCCTCTGGAGTTGGGATTTCAACCCACAAACTTATGGCTCAGAGGGGAGAGTGCTACCAACTGAGCCACAGCTAGCCCTGTTAAATGGCCGCTTTGAAACAATTGCCAATGTCTAACATTTCCACACTCACCGAAAATCTTTAAAGTCACCGCTTTGCCCTGATCGCTACTCACAGCGTTGCTTGCTGTGCAGACAAACGCTTTGCTGTCACTTGTGTGAACGGGTTTGATTGACAGGCTGCTTTTATCTGCAGAAAGTGTGTACCGCGGATTCTCCGGTAAAGGTTTCCCATCGAATTTCCAGGAATAGTTGGGATCAGTTCCCGTCGCTGAACATTTCAGAATCACGTTATCTACATTTTCAGTAAAGACGTCTTTCTCTGGAATGATACTGATTCTCACATTCGATACTCGCACTGTAAAGAAAGAAAAACATGCTTTTGTATAGCGCCTTTCATGACCTCAGAACGTCCCAAAGCGCTTTACAGCCAATGAAGTACTTTTGAATTGTGGTCACTGTTGTAATGTAGGAAACACGGCTGCCAAAATGGCCACAGTACCCTCCCACAAACAGCAATGGGAGAATGACCAGATAATCTGATGTGGTGATGTCGGTTCAAGGATAAATATTGGCTCAGGACACCGGGGAGAACTCTCCTGCTGGTCTTCGAAATAGTGCCATGGGATCGTTTACATCCACCCGAGAGGGCAGAGGTTTAACGCCTCATGTTTTGATTTTGATAGCTTTTGCCGAACAAACAGAAAAAGCTGGCATTCCATTGATGTTAAATCAGAGCACAACAATAGCTTTTCTCACTGCACAGAGGAGTGAGAAAGAAACGCAGGTTATCGGGACCCAACCACTGGATATAAAGCCTCTGCAAATTTATCTCCACCCGTTTTCTAACGCACACGCTCGAACACAGAATCAGCCGGTCATAGAATTCACACGATAGGAGGAGTCCATTCAACCCATTGCAGCAGCTCCTCGCTATCCCTGCTTGTTTCTGTGTAATCACCACTTGTAATGTGCTCCAGGGACCCTCTCCTCTCGATCCTCTGTATTTCTCATGCTCAATAATGTTGAGCTGGAGGAAGTCCAATTGGGCACATTTCCCGCATCTGTGGTTGTCTTGGACACTGATAAGAGGGTAAAATTAAACTTGGGGCCGGAGGTGCAAAACGAGCGCCAGCGCACCGGCCGCCGGTTATACAGAACGACCCATTTATTTCCACGGGCGGGGTGTATAATGTGCTGTAGATCGCAAGCGCGGATTGAAATTGATCACCAGAACTCTCACATCATGCATGTTCCACACAACGCCAGTTGTCACTGCGCTGCCGCACTGAATGGCCTCAAGTAGACTCCGGAAGTAATAAATAAACAAGAAGTACCTTCGAACCAACTATTTTTCAGTGTCACTCGCCACATCAGGATAAACACGAGTCACTGATTTGTTATCCAGTAATATTTTAACAGCTAATATATTAATGGATAAATAAAACTTAATACTTAACCAGCCACTCTAGTTCAGTGCAAACTCTCCTCTGCTACATACTCACTAGGCTCACCTCTGGCAGAAATTCAAATTATCTCATCGTCCCAACATTTATAATAATCTGTCCATCACTGCGAGCTCTTTCTACGGCTGCAGTTTGACTTTATCATCAGTCTCAGACCAGTAGATGTGGAATTCAGAATACAGCCGACGGCCCTGCACCTCTCTCGTTTCTTTGTATACTTTTAGAGAAGTGTGAGCAGCACGGACATCGTTCACAACACTAAGACTCAATGACACGATTGTTAAGGTACCAAGATTCTCACCAGGCCAACTGACCACTTTTCTAAAACCTGGTTTCAAACATAGCTGGAGTTCTGTATCTCCTGGAATAAAACATAACGTCATAGTATGATACAGCACAGAAGGAGGCCATTCAGCCCATCATGTCTGTACCGGCTATTTGAACTTAGATCCACTCCCCTACCCGTTCCCCATAACCCTGCAATTGTTTCCTTTTCAAGTTAATATCCAATTCCCTTTTGGAAGTTACCAATGAATCTGCTTCCCCCTCCCTTTCAGGCAGCGCGTTCCAGATCACAACAACTCGCTGCATCAAGAAAGCTCCTCATCTGGTTATTTTGCCAATTATTTTAAATCAGTGTCCTTTGGTTATCCACACTGCTGCCAGTAGAAACAGTTTCTCTATATTTACTCGATCTAAACGTTTTTAATTTTGAACAGCGCTATTAAATCTCTGCTGAACCTTGAAGCCAAGCTCTGGCACAATGTCTCCCAGAGGGGGGGTCCCAGACCCCTTCACTATCTACTGAAGTGTCAGATCAGGACTGGATATCTAAGCTGTGCTACCAGTTCCTGTCAGCGCACAACCCAATCAGCTTCATATCAATGAGATGATAGCAGTACTGCGTCTTCCTACAGCTCCCTGTTCTAATGCAGTTCCACTGATGGTCTACTCACCCTTTTCAAACCATGTGCAATAATTTAACATTTATCATTGCCAAACTGCATTGCAATTTTACCTCGCAATTGAATACCAGATACATCTGATTTCAAACACCGTCGGTTTATCCTGTCTCTTTTTAATGCCCTCAGCCTGTTTGATAAATATGCACAGTTTCGGTTCTAGTACATTCATGCAGATTGAAAGCAGTATCCAAGCATTTCGATGGACGAGCAGAAGTGAGAATAAGAATTTGCCACATTCGATTTATATGTCTCTGGACAAAAATTCGATTTGGGCGGGGATGCAGAAGAGGCGGTATCGCTTCAATATGGCTTCAATAGAACCGGATATCGGGCGGGGCACATAGCAGGCGGCCAATGCAATACCGCCCGCTTTACATCCCGCCCCAGTCGAATTTCGCTCCCAGAGATTCAATTGACAGTTTGAGAACTACTATATTGTATAGTTAGTATTTAACAATAGAAATTCGTTTACTCACCGCAGATCTTTAACTTGACTGCTGGGCTCTCAACAGTGTTCACGATGTTCGTTACGTTACAGATGAAGTCTCCGTTATCGGTTGTTTTCAAGGGATGGATTAATAGGCTGCTGTTTTCGGCAGTAAGTGTATACCGTGGGTTTTCCGGTAAAGGTTTCCCGTCAAAGCTCCAGGCGTAGGTGGGAAAAGATCCCTTCACCGAACACTTCATGGTCACCTTGTCCTCATCTTGTATAAATATGTCTTTCACTGGACTGATACTGATACGTGCGTTTGACAAGGGGACTGTGAAACAAAGCATCGGTTTAGAAAATGGTTCTCCGCGCGTCGACGCTCATCTTAGACTTTAGTGGCAATTTTAACTCACTCCGCCTGGCGGAAACCGGAAGGAACGGCATTATAATCGAGCGACTGTCTGCCTTCAATTCCACCCCGAAACAGATTTACCCCCCTTGCTTTTTGCAGGAGCTCAGGCGGACATTGACTCGGGTAGGGGCCTCATTAATATGCTAATCTGGGTCCTATGTGGTGCATGGACCCATTCAGTAAAATCTAGCAGGAAAGGAACGAAAAGAAACGTTTTGAACTTATTTGGCCACCTGGAGGAGTAGGAGTGTTTCCATTGGATCCAAAATGACAATCGCACCTGTAATGCCCCGGTACTTCCCTCCCGCCCCTACCCCAACCCCACTTTCCTGATTGTTGCCCAGGCCACGCATTCTGCGCTTGCCAGCAGTCGGCCAGCTGCCTTTTCTCATCCTTGTGTTAAAATCCCTCCATGGCCTCGCCACTCCCTATCTCACTAACCTCCTCCAGCCCTACAAACCTCCGAGATCTCTGCGCTCCACCAATTTTAGCCTCTTGTGCACCTCAAATTTCCTTCGCTCCACCATTGGCGTCCGTGCCTTCAGCTGCCGAGGCCCTAATTCTGAAATCTCCTCCCTATCCGCTTCTCGACCTCTCTCTCCTCCTTTAAGACGCTCCTTAAAATGTACTTTGACCAAGCTTTTGGTCATCCGCCCTAATATCTCCTTAAGTGGTTCGGTGACAACTTGTATTTCATAACGCTCCTGGGACGTTTTACTAAGTTAGAGGCGCTTTATAAATGCAAGTTGTTGTTTTTTATAGCTTGCAGTTGGGATGTAAATGAGACCTGGCCTGTATTCCCACTGAGACCCATCGGCGGGCTGGTGCAAATCCGGAAGCCGGTGAGTTTAATTTCCCCCTTTTATTTCTGAGCTTCTGATGTTGCAGCCACTTTACTGATGGAATGGAACCTCACTGTTTGGACATATTTGAGGTGCAACGGGTTTCTTTCACCGCTCTGACACTTACGGCAGCGATGCAAGACTGCAGTTACGTGGCGAGCATGGAGAAGCTGGGTTTGTTCTCCTTAGAGCAGAGAAGGTTAAGAGGAGATTTCACCGAATCATAGAAATTTACAGCACTGAAGGAGGTCATTTGGCCCATCTTGTCCGTGCCGGCCGACAAAGAGCTATCCACCCTAATCCTATTTTCCAGCACTTGGTCCGTAGCCTTGTAGGTTACGGCACTTCAAGTGCATATCCAAGTATATTTTTAATGTGATGAGGGTTTCTGCCTCTACCACCCTTTCAGGCAGTGAGTTCCAGACCCCCACCACCCTCTGGGTGAAAACATTTCTGCTCAAATCCCCTCTAAACCTCTGAACAATTAGTTTAAATCTATGCCCCCTGGTAATTGACCCTCTGCTAAGGGAAATAGGTCCTTCCTATCCACTCTATCTAGGTCCCTCACAATTTTATACACCTCAATTAGGTCCTCCCTCAGCCTCCTCTGTTCCAAAGAAAACAACACCAGCCTATCCAATCTGTCCTCATAGCAAAATTCCCCAGCCGAGGCAACATGCTCGTAAATCTCCGCTGCACCCCCTCTAGTATATCAATGATCTAGACTTCAATATAAGGGTTTTGATTAAGAAGTTTGCAGATGATACTAAAATCGGCTGTGTGGTTGATACTGAAGAAGGAAGTTGTAGACTGCAGGAAGAGATCAATAAATTGGTCAGGTGGGCAGAACAGTGGCAAATGGAATTCAATCCGGAGAAGTGTGAGGTAATGCATTTGGGGAGGGCTAACAAGGAAAGGGAATACACATTAAATGGTAGGACACTGAGTAGTGTAGAGGAACAAAGGGACCTTGGAGTGCATGCCCACAGATCACTGAAGTTATCAGGCCAGGTAGATAAGGTGGTTAAGAAGACACATGGAATGCTTGCCTTTATTAGCAGTGGCATAGAATACAAGAGCAGGGAAGTTATGCGTCAACTGTATAAAACACCAGTTAGGCCTCAGCTAGAGTACTGCGTACAGTTCTGGTCACTACATTAAACGAAGGATGTGATTGCACTGGAGAGGGTTCGGAGGAGATTTACAAGGATTTTGCCGGGAGTAGAGAATCATAGCTATGAGGAAAGACTGGATAGGTTGGGTTTGTTTTCCTTTGAACAGAGGAGGCTAAGGGGAGACCTTATTGAAGTGTATAAAATTATGAGGGGCCTAGATAAATGTGGATACAAAGGACCTATTTCCCTTAGCAGAGGGGTCGGAAACGAGGGACACAGATTTAAAGTAATTGGTCGAAGGTTTAGAGGGGATTTGAGGGGAAATTTCTTCACCCAGAGGGCGGTGGGGGTCTAGAACACACTGCCAGAAAGGGTGGTAGAGGCAGAAACCCTAATCACATTTAAAAAGTACTTGGATGTGCACTTGGGATGCTGTAACCTGCAGTGCTACGGACCAAGAGCTGGGAAGTGGGATTAGGCTGGATAACTCTTTGTTGGCCGGCACAGACACGATTGGCCGAAATGGCCTCCTTCTGTGCTGTAACTTTCTATGATTCTATGATTCTAGTGCAATCACATCCTTCCTGTAATGTGGTGACCAGAACTGCACGCAGTATTCTAGCTGCGGCCTAAATAGTATTTTATACAGTTCAAACATAACCTCCCTGCTCTTATATTCTATGCATCAGCTAATAAAGGCAAGTATCCTGTATGCCTTCTTAAACAGCTTATCTGTCCTGTCCTGCTACCTTCAGGGATCTGTGGACATGCACTCCAAGGTCCCACTGATCTTCTGCACTTCTCAGTGTCCTACCATTTATAGTGTATTCACTTGCCTTGTTACCCCTCCCCAAATGCATTACCTCACAATTCGCCAGATTGAATTCCATTTGCCACTGTTCTGCCCACCTGACCAGTCCATTGATATAGAAACATAGAAACTAGGAGCAGGAGTAGGCCATTCGGCCCGTCGAGCCTGCTCCACTATTCAATACGATTATGGCTGATCATCCAAATCCAGTACCCTGTCCCTGCTTTCTCACACAGAATCCCCATCGAGCCTGCACCGACACATATCCCACCCTATCCCCGTAACCCCACGTATTTAATTCCCCCTAACATATCCCATCCTATCCCCGTAACCCCACATATTTAATCCCCCCCCCCTAACACTAAGGGTCAATTTATCATAGCCAAATCAACCTAACCCGCACATTTTTGGACTGTGGGAGGAAACCGGAGCAACCGGAGGAAACCCACGCAGACACGGGGAGAATGTGCAAACTCCACACAGACAGTCACCCGAGGCCAGATTCGAGCCCGGGTCGCTGGTGCTGTGAGGCACCAGTGCTAACCACTATGCCACCGTGTTGCCCTATCTTCCTGCAGTCTGCAGCTTTCTTCTTCATTATCAACCACACGGCCAATTTTTGTATAATCTGCACACTTCTTAATCATACTTCCTATATTCAAGTCCAAACCATTGATATATACCACAAAAAGCTAAGGACCCAGTACTGAGCCCTGTAGAACCCCACTGGAAACAGCCTTCCAGTCAAAAAAACACCCTTCAACCATTACCTTTGTTTCCTGCCACTGAGCCAATTTTGGATCCAACTCGAAACTTGACCTTGGATCCCAAGGGCTTTTACTTTTCCGACCAGTCTGCCATGCGGGATCTTTTCCAAAGCCTTGCTAAAATCCATATAGACTACATCAAATATACTACCCTCATCGATCCTCCTTGTTACCACCTCAAACATTTCAATCAAGTTAGTCAAACACGACCTTCCCTTAACAAATCCATGCAGACTGTCCCTGGTTAATCCTTGTCTTTCTAAATGAAGATTTATCCTGACCCTCAGAATTTTTCCAATAATTTTCCCACCACCGAGGTTAGGCTGACTAGTCTGTAATTACTCGGTCTATCCCTTTCTCGCTTTTTAAACAGTAGTACCATGTCAGAAGTCCTCCAGTCCTCTGGCACCACACCTGTAGCCAAAGAGGATAAGAAAATGAGGGTCAGAGCCTCTGTTATTTCCTCTCTTACTTCTCTTAAGGATCTGGGATACATTTCATCCGGGCCTGGGGATTTATCCACTTTCACAGATGCTAAACCCCTTAAAAATTCCTCTTTCACTATGTTTAATTCATCTAATATTTCACACTCCTCCTCCCTGATTGCAATGTCTGCATCGTCCCTCTCTTTTGTGAAAACAGACGCAAAGTATTCATTAAGAACCATACCCATGTCTTCTGCTTCCACACACAGGTTACCTTTATGGTCCCTAATAGGCCCTACTCTTACTTTAGTTATCCTTTTGCTCTTAAAACATAAAACATCTTTGGGTTTTCCTTGATTTTACTTGCCAATATTTTTCCTGCCCTCACTTTGCTTTCCTAATTTCCTTTTTAATTTCACCCCTGCACTTTCTATTCCCCTCTCGGCTTTCTGCAGTATTGTGTCCTCGGTATCTGTCATAAGCTTCTCTTTTTTTCTTTATCCAACCCTGTATGCCCCTTGACATCCAGGGAACTCTAGATTTGTTAGTCCCACCCTTTTTCTTTAAGGGAACATACTTGCTCTAAACCCTCACTATCTCCTCCTTGAATGCCTCCTACTGCCCTGAAACTAATTTACCTTCAAGTTTCTATCAAATAGATTCAATAAAGGTGTTCAAAATAATGAAGGGCTTTGATAGAGTAAATAAGGAGAAACTATTTTCAGTTATATAAGGGTCGGAAACCAGAGGAAAGAGATTTAAGGTGATTGGCAAAAGAACGAGAAATGACAGAGGAAAAACATGTTCAGTTGTTATGATCTGGAATGCATTTCCTGAAAGTACGGTGAAAACAGATTCAATAATAACTTTCAAAATTTAATTCGCTATATACTTGCAGGGGAGAAACGGAAATTGAGCGGAATGGGAGTTAAAACTGAGCAACTCCATTTGTTTCCATTCTTGCCCTGAACCAGATTTAATCCCCTTGCTTTTGCTAGGGCTTAGGTGGCCCTTGACTTGCGGAAGGGCTTCAATAACTCATTAATTTGAGTTATTTGATGTGTATGCCCCACTCAGTAAAACTTATCAGGAAAGAAACTAAATGCAAGTTTTGATCTTAACTTTGACACCTTGAGGAGAAGGAACACTCTGGTCCCCAAGAAGAATGTTTGCACGTCTGCTGTCCCGGTACTCAGCCCACCTCATCCCACTTTTCTGACTACCTGCCCAGGCCGCCCAATCTTCGCTTGCCAGTTCAGGAGAAACTTCTTCATCCACAGAGTGGTTAGAATGCGGAACTCGCTACAGCAAGTAGTTGAGGTGAATAGCTTCGATACATTTAAGAGGAAGCCAGATAAACACACGAGGGAGAAAGGAATAGAAGGACTTGCTGATCGGGTTAGATGAAGACGGGTGGGAGGAGGTTTGGGTGGAGTATAAACACCGAAATAGACCAGTTGGACCCTATGGCTGTTTCTATGCTGTACAATTCTACGCGACAAGTCCCGGTTCCTTGGGCGTTCACTGAGGCTGCTCGTATTCCTCATAGAGGGGCACCGTCTCAGGCCTTCCGTGATTCATTCGTGGGATGTGGGCGTCGCTGGCAAATCCAACATTTATTGCCCATCCCTAATTGCTCTTGAGAAGGTGGTGGTGAGCCGCCTTCTTGAACTGCTGCAGTCACTGTGCTGAAGGTCCACCCATAGAGCTGTTAGGGAGGGAGTTCTTAGTGTACTTCTTTGCAGCGGTTTGGCACAACTGAGTGGCTAGCTAGCCCATTTCAGAGGGCAGTTAAGAGTCAAATGCATTGCTGTGGGCCTGGAGTCACATATAGGTCAGATCAGGTAAGGATGGCAGATTTCCAGATGGGTTTTTACAACAATCCGGCAGTGTCATGGCCACCATTATTGATACCAGCTTTTTATTCCAGATTTATTTAATTTAATTTAAATTCCCCAGCGTGGCGGGATTTGAACTCATGTCTACGGATTATTAGTCCTGGCCTCGGGATTACCAATAACATAACCACTGTGCTACGGTTCCCGCGAACCCAGGGGCAAGTTGTATTCTACATCACAAGAGATAGCTGACCTTTTGCCCGCACGCATTGTTTCGACGGACATCTTGCTTCGTTATCATTTTCCCCACCAAATATTAACACAACCAAATTCAAGATACTGAAGGAAGGATTCTGCGGGTTTGAGCGGTTGGTACCGGTCGAAGTATGGGCTAGATCGGTGGGTTATCAAATTAATTTCACGTACCTTTGCACACCGAAGATTGTTGAGGCTTCCCACGTCGAGATGGCCAGTAGCACCGTGGGATATCGCGGAATTTAAATATGAGTCGCCTTAATACTTGCTCTAATTGTTTTAATATGAAATAAACTAGGTTTTGGTCTGTGGCCGGTGTGAATGAACTCTGTACTCACCGTGTACTCGCAGTGTGATTTCCGCTGATGATAGCAGATCCGCTGGTTAGGTTGGTCACCTCTACTCGGTACAAACCGGAGTCTTTCAGTGTAACAGCATCCAGACGTAAAGTCGCATTGTTGCTGAAAAGCTCAGCTCTGCCTTTATATGTCGCGGTATATTGTGTATTAGATCCCTGTCCTGTCGCTATTACAGTTTTGGTATTGAATTTCCACATTATAAAGACATTTCCCGAGCCCTCCTGTTCGACCAAAAAATACACGGCGTTTCCGGGAATGCTGTCAATGGGGTTCTCAGAAACAATAAGAGTTGAAGCGAGTTCTGTAAGGAATAAACAACAGAGAGGATCGTCAGTTACTAGTGCTTTCACGTGTAACATATTCACGTTTATACTTGTAACCAATGCGGGGATCCGCCCCGTGTGTAAGAACTGAACTGGGGAGAAAACAAACCGAGCAACCGCGAAACGATCGACAGTTTGCGCATGCGACGCTTTTCCTGTGATGAGGAATGGGATGAAATGTAGAACTCACCCAGGTTAGCGAACAGCAGAAATAAAACGGACAGCAACCTCGCCATGTCTGCTCACTGCCACAATCTCACACTAACAGGCAAAGGACGATCTGAATGCCTGGCCTCCTCTATCGAAAGTGTCAAAGTCTAGAGTCAGTGCGCTGTTGTCATAGTGATAAGGCAATGTTCTGTAGATAGCAGGTAATAAAATCGCTGTTTATGATCGCTGTTTGTTGGTGATTTTATTCTCTTCCTTATTCCACAGAGCATCCCGGATTAAGGTGGGGAATCTAATTTACTGAATAAGGGGGAAGAATTGTTATGGTCTCTGTCGGCAGAGTCATACTAAATTTACCAGGATAATTTCCTATGATCGCCTTTGACGGCGAAATCACAGACTCCACTTTTTTGAAGCCGTGATCGATTTCGCTCGAAATACTAACCAGAAGAAATCTTCATGATGCATTTACAATATCATCTCCACAACTGCAACCATCTCCAGTGCAGCACCAAGGAAGAGAGAATCTGCATTTATAGAGCGCCTTTCACTGCCTCAGGATGTCCCAAAGCGTTTTAGGGCCAATTTTGAAGAGCAGTCACTGCTGTAATGTAGGAAATACGGCAGGAAACAGCAAGATCCCACAAACAGCAATGAGATCATGGCCAGATAATCTGTTTTAGTGATGTTGGTTGAGGGATAATTATTGGTCAGGACACTGTGGAGAACTCCCCAGCTCTTGGTCGAAATAGGGTTATGGGATCTTATATGTACACCCAAGAGTGCATACAGGGCCTCTGTTTAAGGTGTCCGATAGACGGCACCTCTAACAGTGCAGCACTCCCTCAGTACTGCACTGGGAGTTTTATAGAAGTATAGAAGCATAGAAGATAGGAGCAGGAGTAGGCCATTCAGCCCCTCGAGCCTGCTCCGCCATTTAATGAGATCATGGCTGATCATCCAAATTCAGTACCCTGTCCCTGCTTTCTCCCCATATCCCTTGATCCCTTTAGCCTTAAGAAATATATCAATCTCCTTCTTGAATATATTTAATGAATTGGCCTCAACTGCCTTCTGTGGTAGAGAATTCCAGAGGTTCACCACTCTCTGGGTGAAGAAATTCCTCCTCATCTCAGTCCTAAATGGCTTACCCCTTATCCTTAGACTGTGACCTCTGGTTCTGGACTCCCCGCCATCGGGAACATCCTTCCTGCATCTAGTCTGTCTAGTCCTGTTAGAATTTTATAAGTTTCGATGAGATCCCCTCTCATTCTTCTAAACTCTAGCGAATATAAGCCTAATCGACCCAATCTCTCTTCATACGTCATTCCTGCCATCCCAGGTATCAGTCTGGTAAATCTGGGCTGCACTCCCTCCATGGGAAGAACATCCTTCCTCAGATAAGGCGACCAAAACTGCACACAATACTCAAGGTGTGGTCTCACCAAGGCCTTGCACAGCTGCAGCAAGACATCCTTGCTCCTGTACGCGAATCCTCTCGCTATGAAGGCCAACATGCCATTTGCCTTCTTAACCGCCTGCTGCACCTGCATGCTTACCTTCAGCGACTGGTTGTAGGCTTCACAAAATGCCCCAGAAACTCGAACAGAGCCCTAAAGGGAGTGATGTTTGGACCTTTCATACAAACTTTGGATGATGGGACCTAAGTGAAGTGATTTGATGTAAAAACCTCAGTCTTGGACATTTTAAAGATCAGGGAAGAAAAACCCTGAGGAAAATGACTTTTGAATCTTACTGTTGGGAAAGACACCTTTCACAGACACAAGACAGGCTGCGGAGGGGCGTGGCCAGGCAGTGGACAGCTTTGGGTATTGGGGCCCAATCAAGCTGTCTGGGAATTGTTTACACTGCAATCCTACCAAGGAGGAAGAGACAAACCCAAAGCACTCTTGGGTGTACATCTAAGATCCCATAACCCTATTTCGACCAAGAGCTGGGGAGTTCTCCACAGTGTTCTGACCAATAATTATCCCTCAACCAACATCACTAAAACAGATTATCTGGCCATGATCTCATTGCTGTTTGTGGGATCTTGCTGTTTCCTGCCGTATTTCCTACATTACAGCAGTGACTGCTCTTCAAAATTGGCCCTAAAACGCTTTGGGACATCCTGAGGCAGTGAAAGGCGCTCTATAAATGCAGATCCTCTCTTCCTTGGTGCAGCACTGGAGATGGTTGCAGTTGTGGAGATGATATTGTAAATGCATCATGAAGATTTCTTCTGGTCAGTATTTCGAGCGAAATCGATCACGGCTTCAAAAAAGTGGAGTCTGTGATTTCGCCGTCAAAGGTGCTCATAGGAAATTATCCTGGTAAATTTAGTATGACTCTGCCGACAGAGACCAGAACAATTCTTCCCCCTTATTCAGTAAATTAGATTCCCCACCTTAATCCGGGATGCTCTGTGGAATAAGGAAGAGAATAAAATCACCAACAAACAGGGATCATAAACAGCGATTTTATTACCTGCTATCCACAGAACATTGCCTCATCACTATGACAACAGCGCACTGACTCTAGACTTTGACACTTTCGATAGAGGAGGCCAAGCATTCAGATCGTCCTTTGCCTGTTAGTGTGAGATTGTGGCAGTGATCAGACATGGCGAGGTTGCTGTCCGTTTTATTTCTGCTGTTCGCTAACCTGGGTGAGTTCTACATTTCATCCCATTCCTCATCACAGGAAAAGCGTCGCATGCGCAAACTGTCGACCGTTTCGCGGTTGCTCGGTGTGTTTTCTCCCCAGTTCAGTTCTTACACACGGGGCGGATCCCCGCATTGCTTACAATTATAAACGTGAATATGTTACACATGTAAGCACTAGTAACTGACGATCCTCTGTTGTTTATTCCTTACAGAACCCGCTTTAACTCTTACTGTTATTGACAACCCCATTGACAGCACTCCCGGAAACTCCGTGTATTTTTTGGTCAAACCCAATGTCACGGGAAGTTTTTCTACAAGTTGGAAATTCAATACCAACAATTTAATAGCGACAGGACAGGGACCTAGTGCACAGTATACACCGGCATATAAAGACAGAGCTGAGCTTTTCACCACCAATGGAACTTTACGTCTGGATGATGTTACACTGAAAGACTCGGGTTTGTATAAAGTAGATGTGAGCGACATAACCAGCGGATATGCATCATCAGCAGAAATCACACTGCGAGTACACGGTGAGTACAGAGTTCGTTCACACCGGCCACAGACCACAACCTAGTTTATTTCCTATTAAAGCGATTAGAGCAATTATTAGGGCGACTCATATTTAAATTCCACGATACCCCACTGTGCTAATGGCCATCTCGACGTGAGAAGCCTCAACAATCTTCAACGTGAAATTATTTTGATAACCCACCGATCTAGCCCATACTTAGACCGGCACCAACCGCTCAAACCCGCAGAATCGTTACTTCAGTATCTTGAATTTGGTTGTGTTAATATTTGGTGGGGAAAATGATAACGAAGCAAGATGTTCGTCGAAACAATGCGTGCGGGCAAAAGGTCAACTATCTCTTGTGATGTAGAATACAACTTGCTCCTGGTTCGCGGGAACCGTAGTATAGTGGTTATGTTACTAGTAATCCCGAGGCCAGGACTAATAATCCGTAGACATGAGTTCAAATCCCGCCACACTGGGGAATTTAAAAAAAAAATAATCTGGAATAAAAAGCTGGTATCAATAATGGTGGCCATGACACTGCCGGATTGTTGTAAAAACCCATCTGGAAATATGCCATCCTTTCCTGATCTGACCTATATGTGACTCCAGGCCCACAGCAATGCGGTTGACTCGTAACTGCCCTCTGAAATGGCCTAGCCAGCCACTCAGTTGTGCCAAACCGCTGCAAAGAAGTATACGGAGAACTCCCTCCCTAACAGCACTATGGGTGGACCTTCAGCACAGTGACTGCAGCAGTTCAAGAAGGCGGCTCACCACCACCTTCTCAAGAGCAATTAGGGATGGGCAATAAATGTTGGATTTGCCAGCGACGCCCACATCCCACGAATGAATCACGGAAGGCCTGAGACGGTGCCCCTCTATGAGGAATACGAGGAGCCTCAGTGAACGCCCAAGGAACCGGGACTTGTCGCGTAGAATTATACAGCATAGAAAGAGCCATAGTTCTAACTGGTCTATGTCGGTGTTTATGCTCCACCCAAACCTCCTCCCACCCGTCTTCATCTAACCCGATCAGCAAGTCCTTCTATTCCTTTCTCCCTCGTGTGTTTATCTGGCTTCCTCTTAAATGTATCGAAGCTATTCACCTCAACTACTTGCTGTAGCGAGTTCCACATTCTAACAACTCTGTGGATGAAGAAGTTTCTCCTGAACTGGCAAGCGAAGATTGGGCGGCCTGGGCAGGTTGTCAGGAAAGTGGGGTGAGGTGGGCTGAGTGCCGGGACAGCAGACGTGCAAACATTCTTCTTCGGGACCAGAGTGTTCCTTCTCCTCAAGGCGTCAAAGTTAAGTTCAAAACTTGCATTTAGTTTCTTTCCTGATAAGTTTTACTGAGTCGGGCATACACATCAAATAACTCAAATTAATGAGTTATTGAAGCCCTTCCGCAAGTCAAGGGCCACCTAAGCCCAAGCAAAAGCAAGGGGATTAAATCTGGTTCAGGGCAAGAATGGAAACAAATGGAGTTGCTTAGTTTTAACTCCCATTCCGCACACTATCCGTTTATCCCCTGCAAGTATATAGCGAATTAATTTTTGAAAGTTATTATTGAATCTGTTTTCACCGTCCTTTCAGGCAATGCATTCCAGATCATAACAACTGCACATGTTTTTCCTCTGTCATTTCTCGTTCTTTTGCCAATCACCTTAAATCTCTTTCCTCTGGTTACCGACCCTTATATCACTGAAAATAGTTTCTCCTTATTTACTCTATCAAAGCCCTTCATTATTTAGAACACCTTTATCGAATCTATTTGATAGAAACTTGAAGGTAAATTAGTTTCAGGGCAGTAGGAGGCATTCAAGGAGGAGATAGTGTAACGGTTTAGAGCAAGCGTGTTCCCTTAACTAAAAAGGGTGGGACTAACAAATCTTGAACACCAAAAATGTCAAGGGGCACACAGGGTAGGATAAAGAAAAAAAGGGAAGCTTATGACAGATGCCAAGGACTCAATACTGCAGAAAGCAGAGAGGAGTATAAAAAGTGCAGGGGTGATAATTAAAAAGGAAATTAGGAAAGCAAAGAGAGGGCAGGAAAAAATATTGGCAAGTAAAATCAAGGAAAACCTAAAGATGTTTTATAAATACATTAAGAGCAAGAGGATAACTAAAGTAAGAGTAGGGCCTATTAGGGACCATAAAGGTAACCTGTGTGTGGAAGCGGAAGATATGGGTATGGTTCTTAATGAATACTTTGCGTCTGGTTTCACAAAAGAGTGTGAATGATGCAGACATTGCAATCAGCGAGGAGGAGTGTGAAATATTAGATGAATTAAACATAGTGAAAGAGGAATTTTTAAGGGGTTTAGCATCTTTGAAAGTGGATAAATCCCCAGGCCCGGATGAAATGTATCCCAGATTGTTAAGAGAATTAAGAGAGGAAATTACAAAGGCTCTGACCCTCATTTTCTTATCTTCTTTGGCTACAGGTGTGGTGCCAGAGGACTGGAGGACTTCTGACATGGTACTGCTGTTTAAAAAGGGAGAAAGGGATAGACCAAGTAATTACAGGCTAGTCAGCCTAACCTCGGTGGTGGGAAAATTATTGGAAAAATTCTGAGGGTCAGGATAAATCTTCATTTAGAAAGACAAGGATTAACCAGGGACAGTCCGCATGGATTTGTTAAGGGAAGGTCGTGTCTGACTAACTTGATTGAAATTTTTGAGGCAGTAACAAGGAGGACCGATAAGGGTAGTGTATTTGATGTAGTCTATATGGATTTTAGCAAGGCTTTGGAAAAGATCCCGCATGGCAGACTGGTCGGAAAAGTAAAAGCCCTTGGGATCCAAGGTAAAGTGTCAAGTTGGATCCAACATTGGCTCAGTGGCAGGAAACAAAGGTAATGGTTGAAGGGTGTTTTTTTGACTGGAAGGCTGTTTCCAGTGGGGTTCTACAGGGCTCAGTACTGGGTCCTTTGCTTTTTGTTGTATATATCAATGGTTTGGACTTGAATATAGGAAGTATGATTAAGAAGTGTGCAGATGATACAAAAATTGGCCGTGTGGTTGATAATGAAGAAGAAAGCTGCAGACTGCAGGAAGTTATCAATGGACTGCTCAGGTGGGCAGAACAGTGGCAAATGGAATTCAATCTGGCGAATTGTGAGGTAATGCATTTGGGGAGGGGTAACAAGTCAAGTGAATACACTATAAATGGTAGGACACTGAGAAGTGCAGAAGATCAGAGGGACCTTGGAGTGCATGTCCACAGATCCCTGAAGATAGCAGGACAGGTAGATAAGCTGGTTAAGAAGGCATACAGGATACTTGCCTTTATTAGCTGAGGCATAGAATATAAGAGCAGGGAGGTTATGTTTGAACTGTATAAAATACTATTTAGGCCGCAGCTAGAATACTGCGTGCAGTTCTGGTCACCACATTACAGGAAGGGCGTGATTACACTAGAATCATAGAATCATAGAAAGTTACAGCACAGAAGGAGGCCATTTCGACCCATCGTGTCTGTGCCGGACAACAAAGAGCTATCCAGCCGAATCCCACTTCCCAGCTCTTGGTCCGTAGCACTGCAGGTTACAGCATCCCAATGCACATCCAAGTACTTTTTAAATGTGGCTGGGGTTTCTGCATCTACCACCCCTTCTGGCAGTGTGTTCTAAACCCCCACCGCCCTCTGGGTGAAGAAATTTCCCCTCAAATCCCCTCTAAACCTTCCAACAATTACTTTAAATCTGTGTCCCTCGTTTCCGACCCCTCTGCTAAGGGAAATAGGTCCTTTCTATCCACATTTATCTGGGCCCCACATAATTTTATACACCTCAATAAGGTCTCCCGTCAGCCTTCTCTGTTCAAAGGAAAACAGACCCAGCCTCTCCAGTCTTTCCTCATAGCTAAGATTCTCTACTCCCGGCAACATCCTTGTAAATCTCCTCCGAACCCTCTCCAGTGCAATCACATCCTTCCTGTAATGTGGTGACCAGAACTGCACGCAGTACTCTAGCTGAGGCCTAACTAATATTTTATACAGTTGAAGCATAACTTCCCTGCTCTTGTATTCTATGCCACGGCTAATAAAGGCAAGCATTCCATATGTCTTCTTAACCACCTTATCTACCTGGCCTGATAACTTCAGGGATCTGTGGGCATGTACTCCAAGGTCCCTTTGTTCCTCTACAGTACTCAGTGTCCTACCATTTAATGTGTATTTCCTTTCCTTGTTAGCCCCCTCCAAATGCATTACCTCACACTTCTCCGGATTGAATTCCATTTGCCACTGTTCTGCCCACCTGACCAATTATTGTTCTCTTCCTGTAGTCTACAACTTCCTTCTTCAGTATCAACCACACAGCCGATTTTAGTATCATCTGCAAACTTCTTAATCATAACCCTTATATTGAAGTCTAGATCATTGATATACTAGAGGGGGTGCAGAGGAGATTTACGAGGATGTTGACTGGGCTGGGGAATTTTGCTATGAGGACAGATTGGATAGGCTGGTGTTGTTTTCTTTGGAACAGAGGAGGCTGAGGGAGGACCTAATTGAGGTGTATAAAATTGTGAAGGACCTAGATAGAGTGGATAGGAAGGGTCTATTTCTCTTATCAGAGGGTCAATAACCAGGGGGCATAGATTTAAAGTAATTGTTCAGAGGTTTAGAGGGGATTTGAGCAGAAATGTTTTCACCCAGACGGAGGTGGGGGTCTGGAACTCATTGCCTGAAAGGGTGGTAGAGGCAGAAACCCTCATCACATTTAAAATATACTTGGATATGCACTTGAAGTGCCGTAACCTACAAGGCTACGGACCAAGTGCTGGAAAATGGGTTTAGGGTGGATAGCTCTTTGTTGGCCGGCACGGACAAGATGGGCCGAATGGCCTCCTTCTGTGCTGTAAATGACTTTGATTCTGTGAAATCTCCTCTTAACGTTCTCTGCTCTAAGGAGTACAACCCCAGCTTCTCTATTCTCGCCACGTAACTGAAGACTTGCATCGCTGCCGTAAGTGTCAGAGCGGTGAAAGAAATCCGTTGCACCTCTAATATGTCCAAACAGTGACGTACTGTTCCTTCAGTAAAGTGGCTGCAACATCACAAGCTCAGAAATAAAAGGGGTAATTAAACTCACCGGCTTCCCAATTTGCACCAGCCCGCCGATGGGGCTCAGTGGGAATACAGGCCAGGTCCCATTTACATCCTAACTGCATGCTATAAAAAACAACAACTTGCATTTATATAGCGCCTCTAACGTAGTAAAACGTCCCAGGAGCTTTATGAAATACAAGTTGTCACCGAACCAGTTAAGGAGATATTAGGGCAGATGACCAAAAGCTTGGTCAAAGTACATTTTAAGGAGCGTATTAAAGGAGGAGAGAGCGGTCGAGAAGCGGATAGGGAGGAGATTTCAGAATTAGGGCCTAGGCAGCTGAAGGCACGGCCGCCAATGGTGGAGCGAAGGAAATTTGAGATGCACAAGAGGCTAAAATTGATGGAGCGCAGAGATCTCGGAGGTTTGTAGGGCTGGAGGAGGTTAATGAGATAGGGTGTGGCGAGGCCACGGAGGGATTTCAACACAAGGATGAGAAAAGGGAGCTGGCCGACTGCTGGCAAGCGCAGAATGCGTGGCCTGAGCAACAATCAGGAAAGTGGGGTTGGGGTAGGGGCGGGAGGGAAGTACCGGGGCATTAGAGGTGCGATTGTCATTTTGGGGCCAATGGAAACACTCCCACTCCTCCTGGTGGCCAAATAAGTTAAAACTATTCTTTTCGTTCCTTTCCTGCTAGATTTTACTGAATGGATCCATGCACCTCATAGGACCCAGATTAGCATATTAATGAGGCCCTTACCCGAGTCAATGTCCGCCTGAGCTCCTGCAAAAAGCAAAGGGGGTAAATCTGTTTCGGTGTGGAATTGGAAGCAGAGAGAGTCGCTCGATTATAATGCCGTTCCTTCCAGTTTCCGCCAGGCGGAGTGAGTTAAAATTGCCACTAAAGTCTAAGATGAGCGTCGACGCGCAGAGAACCAGTTTCTAAACCGATGCTTTGTTTCACAGTCCCCTTGTCAAACGCACGTATCAGTATCAGTCCAGTGAAAGACATATTTATACAAGATGAGGACAAGGTGACCATGAGGTGTTCGGTGAAGGGATCTTTTCCCACCTACTGCTGGAGCTTTGGTGGGAAGCCTTTACCGGAAAACCCACGGTATACACTTACTGCCGAAAACAGCAGCCTATTAATACATCCCTTGAAAACAACCGATAACGGAGACTTCGTCTGTAATGTAACGAACATCGTGAACACTGTCGAGAGCCAAGCAGTCAAGTTAAAGATCTACGGTGAGTAAACTAATTTGTATTGATAAATACCAACTATACAATATAATGGCCCAAAAATTAGTGCCGCTACGCGAGAGTACGCACTGCGTACTCTCGCGTATTCTGTCTCCAATTGCCGGTTTTCTGCATGCACTGCGCATGCGCTGAAAACCGGCACTTGGTGAATGGAAAAGGGGGCGGTTCCTAGCTGAACCGCGTGCGCGCTACAGGCTGCGCGCATGCAGTGCACTTAGTGGTTTCAACGCGCAGGTCAGTACGGAAGATTTTACACATAAAAAAGGAGTAAGACCCACTTTTAAGAAGGTAAGTAGTGAATTAAGTATTATTTTGAATTTTTTTTAACAGGTATATCTTTTTTAGAGACTTTAAAGACAGGTAAGTTTATTTATATAACTTTTTAAAAGATTTTAAATTTTTTCAAAAATATAATTTTTTATTTAAAATGGTTAATTTATTTAACTATACTTATTTTATTAATGTGATGGTTTTTTAAAAAATTTAATTGTGGTTTAGCTGTTCTTTTGGGGGGGTATAGATTCATAGCTTTCACAGCAATTCTGTGAAAGTTATGAATGGAAGATGGTGTGCTGCCATTGGCTCTAACTGAGTCACGTGATCCCACAGCTCGCACGAATTAACTACGCCTGTGGGATACGCAAGCCCAGCACAGCAGCTATCCAGAACATCAAGTTCGTGCAAGCTGGAACTGAAAAAGCCAACGCGCAGTGAGAGTTCGCGGGGAAGCCTTACCCTCGCACGAAGGCTTCATCACGAATTTTTGGGCCAATAGTTCTCAAACTGTCAACTGAATCTCCGGGAGCGAAATTCGACTGGGGCGGGATGCAAAACGGGCGGTATCGGATTGGCCGCCTGTTATGTGCCCCGTCAGATATCCGGTTCTATTGAAGCAATATTGAAGCGATACCGCTGTTCTGCATCCTGCCCAAATCGAAATTTTGTCCAGGGACATATAATTCGAATGTTGCAAATTCTTATTCTTACTTCTGTAGTCCATCGAAATGCTTGGATACTGCTTTCAATCTGCATGAATGTACTGGAACAGAAACTGTGCATATTTATCAAACAGACTGAGGGCATTAAACAGAGACAGGATAAACCGACGGTGTTTGAATTAAGATGTATCTGGTATTCAATTGAGAAGTAAAATTGCAATGCAGTTTGGCAATAATAAATGTTAAATTATTGCGCATGGGTTGAAAAGGGTGAGTAGACTATGAGTGGAACTGCATTAGAACAGGGAGCTGTAGGAAGACGCAGTACTGCCATCATCTCATTGTTATGAAGCTGATTCGGGTGTGCACAGACAGGAAGCGGTAACACAGCTTTGATAACCAGTCCTGATCTGACACTTCAGTAGATAGTGAAGGGGTCTGGGTCCCCCCTCTGGGAGACATTGTGCCAGAGCTTGGCTTCAAGGTTCAGCAGAGATTTAATATCGCTGTTCAAAATTATAAAGCGTTTAGATCGAGTAAATATAGAGAAACTGTTTCTACTGGCAGCAGTGTGGATAACCAAAGGACACTGATTTAAAAAAATTGGCAAAATAACCAGATGAGGAGCTTTCTTGATGCAGCGAGTTTTTATGATCTGGAACGTGCTGCCTGAAAGGGAGGTGGAAGCAGATTCATTTGTAACTTCCAAAAGGGAATTGGATATTAACTTGAAAAGGAAACAATTGCCGGGTTATGGGGAACGGGTAGGGGAGTGGGACTAAGTTCAAAGAGCCGGTACAGACATGATGGGCTGAATGGCCTCCTTCTGTGCTGTATCATACTATGACGTTATGTTTTATTCCAGGAGATACAGAACTCCAGCTATGTTGGAAACCAGGTTTTAGAAAAGTGGTCAGTTGGCCTGGTGAGAATCTTGGTACCTTAACAATCGTGTCATTGAGTCTTAGTGTTGTGAACGATGTCAGTGCTGCTCACACTTCTCTAAAAGTATACAAAGAAACGAGAGAGGTGCAGGGCTGTCGGCTGTATTCTGAATTCCACATCTACTGGTCTGAGACTGATGATAAAGTCAAACTGCAGCCGTAGAAAGAGCTCGCAGTGATGGACAAATTATTATAAATGTTGGGACGATGAGATAATTTGAATTTCTGCCAGAGGTGAGCCCATTGAGTAGGTAGCAGAGGAGAGTTTGCACTGAACTAGAGTGGCTGGTTAAGTATTAAGTTTTATTTATCCATTAATATATTAGCTGTTAAAATATTACTGGATAACAAATCAGTGACTCGTTTTTATCCTGATGTGGACAGTGACACTGAAAAATAGTTGGTTCGAAGGTACTTCTAGTTTATTTATTACTTCCGGAGTCGACTTGAGGCCATTCAGTGCGGCAGCGCAGTGACAACTGGCGTTGTGTGGAACATGCATGATGTGGGAGTTCTGGTGATCAATTTCAATCCGCGCTAGCGGATCTACAGCACATTATACACCCCGTCCGTGGAAATAAATGGGTCGTTCTGTATAACCGGCGGCCGGTGCGCTGGCGCTGGTTTTGCGCCTCCGGCCCCAAGTTGAATTTTACCCTCTTATCAGTGTCCAAGACAACCACAGATGCGGGAAATGTGCCCAATTGGACTTTCTCCAGCTCAACATTATTGAGCATGAGAAATACAGAGGATCGAGAGGAGAGGGTCCCTGGAGCACATTACAAGAGGTGATTACACAGAAACAAGCAGGGATAGCGAGGAGCTGCTGCAATGGGTTGAATGGACTCCTCCTATCGTGTGAATTCTATGACCGGCTGATTCTGTGTTCGAGCGTGTGCGTTAGAAAACGGGTGGAGAGAAATTTGCAGAGGCTTTATATCCAGTGGTTGGGTCCCGATAACCTGCGTTTCTTTCTCACTCCTCTGTGCAGTGAGAAAAGCTATTGTTGTGCTCTGATTTAACATCAATGGAATGCCAGCTTTTTCTGTTTGTTCGGCAAAAACTATCAAAATCAAAACATGAGGCGTTAAACCTCTGCCCTCTCGGGTGGATGTAAACGATCCCATGGCACTATTTCGAAGACCAGCAGGAGAGTTCTCCCCGGTGTCCTGAGCCAATATTTATCCTTGAACCGACATCACCACATCAGATTATCTGGTCATTCTCCCGTTGCTGTTTGTGGGAGGGTACTGAGGCCATTTTGGCAGCCGTGTTTCCTACATTACTACAGTGACCATAATTCAAAAGTAATTCATTGGCTGTAAAGCGTTTTGGGACGTTCTGAGGTCATGAAAGGCGCTATACAAAAGCATGTTTTTCTTTCTTTACAGTGCGAGTATCGAATGTGAGTATCCGTGTCATTCCAGAGAAAGACGTCTTTACTGAAAATGTACATAACGTGACTCTGAAATGTTCAGCGACGGGAACTGATCCCACCTACTCCTGGAAATTCGATGGGAAACCTTTATCGGAGAATCCGCGGTACACACTTTCTGCAGATAAAATCAGCCTGTCAATCAAACCAGTGCACACAAGTGACAGCAAAGCGTTTGTCTGCACAGCAAGCAACGCTGTGAGTAGCGATCAGGGCAAAGCGGTGACTTTAAAGATTTTCGGTGAGTGTGGAAATGTTAGACCTTGGCAATTGTTTCAAAGCGGCCATTTAACAGGGCAAGCTGTGGCTCAGTTGGTAGCACTCTCCCCGCTGAGCCATGAGGTTGAGGGTTGAAATCCCAACTCCAGAGGTTTGAGCGCATAAAGCTCGGCTGACACTCCCAGTGCAGTAATGAGGGAGTGCTGCACTGTAGGAGGTGCCGTTTTTCGGATGAGATGTTAAACCCCGTCTGCTCTCTCGGGTGGATGTAAAAGATCCAAAAGCACTATTTCAAATTAAGAACATAAGAACATAAGCAATAGGAGCAGCAGTCGGCCATACGGCCCCTCGAAACTGCTCCAACATTCAATAAGATCATGGCCGATCATCGACCTCAACTCGACTTTCCTGCAAGATCCCCATATCCCCTGATTCCCCTAGAGTCCAAAAATCTATCTATCTCAGCCTTGAATATACTCAAAGACTCAGCATGCACAGCCCTCTGCGGCATAGAATTCCAAAGATTCACAAAACTCTGAGTGAAGAAATTCCTCCTCATCTCAGTCGTAAATGGCCTACCTGAGACTATGCCCCCCAGTTCTATACACTCCAACCAGGGAAACAACCTGTCAGCATCTACCCTGTCCATCCCCTTCAGAATCGTGTATGTTTCAATGAGACCACCACTCATTCTTCTGAACTCCAGAGTGTATAGATCCATTCTACACAATCTCTTATCATAGGACAGCCCTCTCATCCCAGGAATCAATCGAGGTGCACCCCCTCGAAAGGCAAGTATATCCTTCCTTAGATAAGGAGACCAGAACTGTGCGCAGTATTCCAGGTGTAGTCTCACCAAAGCCCTGTACAATTGTAGCAAGACTTCCTTACTCTTATACTCCAACCCCCTTGCAATACATGCCAACATGCCATATGCCTTCCTTATTGCTTGCTGTACCTGCATGCTAGCTTTCTGTGTTTCTTGCACGAGGACACCCAAATCTCTCTGAACACCAACATTTGAAAGTTTCTCAAAATTTAAAAATATTCTGTTTTTCTATTCTTCCTACCAAAATGAATATACTCACATTTCCCTACATTATACTCCATCTGCCACCTTACTGCTACTCACATAGTCTATCAAGATCCCTTTGCAGACTATTTGTGTTCTCCTCACAGCTTACAGTCCCACCTAGCTTTGTATCATCAGCAAACTTGGATACATTACTCTCGGCCCCTTCATCTAGGTCATTAATATAGGATGTAAATAAATGTGGCCCCAACACTGATCCTTGTGACACCCCACTACTTACAGCCTGCCAACCTGAAAAAGCTCCGTTTATCGCCACTCTCTGTTTTCTGTCCGTTAACCAATCCTCTATCTATGCTACTATATTATCCCCAACCCCATGAGCCCTAATCTTGTGTAATTATCGTTTATGTGGCACCTCATCGAATGCCTTTTGGAAATCCACTACATTCACTGGTCCCCCTTTATCTACCCTGCTAGTTACATCCTCAAAAAACTCTAATAAATTAGTCAAACACGATTTTCCTTTCATAAAACCAGGTTGACTCTTCCTAATCATGTTATGATTTTCTAAGTGCCCTGATACTACTTCCTTAACAATGGATTCCAGCATTTTCCCGACGACTGGTGTCAGGCTAACTGGCCTGTTTTTTCACTACCCGCCTTTCTTGAATAGCAGTGTTATATTTGTGACCTTCGAATCCACTGGGACCTTTCTAGAATCCAGGGAATTTTGGAAGATCAAAATCAATGCATCCACTATCTCTTCAGCCACCTCTTTTAGTACCCTAGTATGTAGGCCGTCAGGGCAGGGGATTTGTTGGCTTTTAGACCCGTTAGTTTCTCTAGTACTTTTTCTCTAATTATAACAATTACGTTAAGTTCTTCACCCTCATTAGACCATTGGTTCCCCACCATTTTTGGTATGCTTTTTGTGTTTCTACTGTGAAAACAGATATAAAATATTTGTTCAACGTTTCTTCCATATCCTTATTTCCCATAATAATGTATCCTGTCTCTGCCTCTAAGGGACCAACGTTTACTTTTGCTACTCTTTTCCTTTTTACATACTTGTAGAAGCTCTTACAATCTGCTTTCATATTTCTTGCTAGTTTTCTCTCATTATATTTTTTCCATATTTATCAATTTTTTGGTCAACCTTTGCTGTTTTCTGAAACTCTTCCAATCCTCAGGCTTACTATTATTCTTTGCAACATCATAAGCTTCTTCTTTCAATCTAATGCTATCCTTAACTTCTTTAGTTAGGCACGGTTGGATCACTTTTCCCATGGGGGTTTTGTTTCTCAATGGAATGTATTTTCTTGAGAATTATGAAATATTTATTTAAATGCTAGCCAAGGCTTATCTACTGCCATACCTTTTAATCTATTTTTCCAATCTACCTTAGCCAACTCGCCCCTCATAACTCTGTAATTGCCTTTATTTAAGTTTAAGACTCTAGTTTCGGATAGGTATGTCACTCTCAAAATTAATGTGAAATTCTATCCTGTGATTAATACTCTGCCCCAGAGGATTCTCTACTATGAGATTGCTAATTAACCCTGTCTCATTACACAGCACAAGATCTAAAATAGCCTGTTCCCTGTTTGGTTCCATGACATATTGTTCCAGGAAACTGTCCCGAATGCATTCCATGAACTCATCCTCCAGACTACCTTTGCCCATTTGATTTGTCCAGTCTATATGAAGATTAAAGTCCCCCAAGACTATTCCATTGACTTTGTTGCATGCTCCTACTATTTCTTGCTTAATATTCTATCCAACGGTACAGCTACTGTTAGGGGGCCTTCATACTAATGTTTTCTGCCCCTTGTTATTCCTTATCACCACCCATACTGATTCTACTTCCTGATCTTCGGAGCCGAGATCCTTTCTCGCTACTGTCCTTATGTCATCCTTTATTATCAGAGCTACTCCCCCTGCTTTTCCATTCTTCCTGTCTTATCGAAAAGTCAAGTACCCTGGAACATTTAGTTCCCAACCTTGGCCACCTTGCAACCATGTCTCTGTAATGGCTATTAGATCAAACACATGTATCTCTATTTGTGCCATTAGTTCATCTAACTTGTTATGAATGCTTCGTGCATTTAGATAAAGTGCTTTAATTTAAATGTCTTACCATTATTCCCTGCTTTCAGCGTATTCTCTGCTGCACTGCGACCATTAAACTCTCTGTCTCTTCCTGTCACACTCTGCTTATTTTTACCCAAATCGCTACACTGGTCTGTTGCCCTGACCTTTCTCTTTAGATTTCTGGATTTCCACTCATCTGAGCCCTCCCCGCCCCCCCCCCACCTTGTTAGTTAAAACCCTATCTACAGCCCCAGTTATTCGATTCGCCAAGATGGAACAGCTCCCTCTTTCCACTGGTGCCAGAGCCCCATGAATACAAACCCCTTTTTCCCACATCACTCTTTGAGCCATGCATTTAACGCTCTGATCTGCTTGACCCTATGCCAATTTGCACGTGGCTCAGGTAGTAATCCAGAGATTATTACCCTTGTTATTCTGCTTATTAATTTAGATCCTAGCTCCTTAAACTCCCTCAGCAGAGCCTCATTTTTAGTTCTACCTATGTTGTTGGTTCCTACATGGACCACGACAACTATATCCTCCCCCTCCCACTCAAAGTTCTTCTCCAGCCATGAGTAGATATCCTTAACCCTGGCACCGGGCAGGCAACACACCCTTCAGGACTCTCTTTCGCGGTTGCAGAGAAATGTATCTATCCCCCTGAATATACTGCCCTTACTACAACCAGGAGGGTTTCAGTTATGTGGATAATTGGAGCACATTCTGGGGAAGGTGGGACCTGTACAAACAGGACGGTTTGCACCTGAACCAGAGGGGCACCAATATCCTGGGAGGGAAATTTGCTACGGCTCTTCGGGGGGGTTTAAACTAATTTGTCAGGGGGATGGGAAAAAGGGCTGTAGTCCACGAGCCAGTGGTGAGTGTAGGGAGGTACTGAGGAGGGTATCAAGGTCGCAGGAATGTTCCGGCAGACAGGAAGATGGCTTGAAGTGTGTCTACTTCAATGCAAGGAGCATCCGGAATAAGGTAGGAGAACTTGGAGCGTGGATTGGTACTACGATGTGGTGGCCATTACGGAGACATGGTTAGAACAGGGACAGGAATGGCTGTTGGAGTTCCGGGGTATAGATGTTTCAGTAAGAGTCGGGAAGTTGGTAAGAAAGGTGGAGGAGTAGCATTGTTAATCAAGGATAGTTTAACAGCGGCAGAAAGGCAGTTCGAGGGGGATCTGCCGGCTGAGGTAACATGGGCTGAAGTTAGAAACAGGAAAGGAGCGGTCACGTTGTTAGGAGTTTTCTACAGGCCCCCAAATAGTAATAAAGATGTGGAGGAAGAAATTGCAAAGCAGATTATGAATAGGTGTGGAGGTCACAGAGTAGTTGTCATGGGTGACTTCAACTTTCCAAATATTGATTGGAACCTTTATAGGTCAAACAGTTCGGATGGGATAGTTTTTGCACAGTGTGTGCAGGAGGGTTTCCTGACACAATATGTGGATAGGCCGACAAGAGGTGGGGCCACGTTGGATTTGGTACTGGGTAATGAACCGGGCCAAGTGTTTGATTTGTATGTGGGAGAGCACTTTGGAGATAGTGACCACAATTCGGTAACTTTCACTATTGCAATGGAGAGGGATAGGGCCATACGGCAGGGCAGGGTTTATAATTGGGGGAGGGGTAATTATGATGCGATTAGGCAAGAATTAGGGAGTATAAGATGGGAACAGAAACTATCAGGGAAAGGCACAAACGAAAAGTGGAGCTTTTTCATGGAGCAATTACTGCGTGTCCTTGATAGGTATGTCCCTGTCAGGCAGGGAGGAAATGGCCGAGTGAGAGAACCATGGTTCACAAAAGAGGTTGAATGTCTAGTCAAGAGGAAAAAGGAAGCGTATGTAAGGATGAGAAAACAAGGTTCAGTTGGGTCGATTGAGGGGTACAAGGTAGCAAGGAATGAGCTAAAAAAAGAGCTTAGGAGAGCTAGGAGGGGGCATGAGAAGTCCTTGGCGGGTCGGATCAAGAAAAACCCCAAGGCTTTTTACTCTTATGTGAGAAATAAAAGAATGACCAGGGTGAGGGTAGGGCCGGTCAAGGACAGTAGTGGGAACTTGTGCATGGAGTCAGAAGAGATAGGAGAGGTGATGAATGAATACTTTTCGTCAGTGTTCACCGAGGAGAGGGGCCATGTTCTTGAGGATGAGAGTGTGATAAAGGTGGATAGGCTGGAGGTGGTAGATGTTCTGAGGGAAGATGTTTTAGCAATTTTGAAGAACCTGAGGGTCGATAAGTCCCCTGGGCCAGATGGGATATATCCTAGAATTCTTTGGGAGGCAAGGGAGGAGATTGCAGAGCCTCTGGCTTTGATCTTTGGGTCCTCACTGTCCACGGGGATGGTGCCAGAGGACTGGAGAGTGGCGAATGTTGTTCCTCTCTTCAAGAAAGGAAATAGGAATGACCCTGGTAATTATAGGCCGGTTAGTCTTACTTCGGTGGTTGGTAAGATAATGGAAAAGGTCCTGAGGGATAGGATTTATGACCATTTGGAAAGGGGCAACTTAATCAGGGATAGTCAACACGGATTCGTGAAGGGTAAGTCTTGCCTAACAAATTTGATTGAATTCTTTGAGGAGGTAACTAAGTGTGTAGATGAAGGTAGAGCAGTTGATGTCGTATACATGGATTTTAGTAAGGCGTTTGATAAGGTTCCCCATGGTCGTCTCATGAAGAAAGTAAGGAGTTGTGGGATAGAGGGAAATTTGGCCGATTGGATAAGTAACTGGCTATCTCATAGAAGGCAGAGGGTGGTGGTGGATGGAACATTTTCGGACTGGAGACCAGTTACCAGCGGTGTGCCACAGGGGTCGGTGCTGGGTCCTTTGCTGTTTGTGATTTTTATCAATGACTTGGAGGAGGGGACTGAAGGGTGGATCAGTAAATTTGCTGATGACACCAAGATTGGTGGAGCAGTGGATGAGGTGGAGGGCAGTTGTAGGCTGCAAAGAGACATTGATAGGATGCAGAGCTGGGCCGAAAAATGGCAGATGGAATTTAACCCTGATAAGTGCGAGGTGATTCATTTTGGTAGGGCAAATTTGAATAAGAATTACAGGGTCAACGGCAGGGTTCTGAGGAACGTGGAGGAGCAGAGGGATCTGGGGGTTCATATCCACAGATCTCTGAAGGTTGCCACTCAAGTGGATAGAGCAGTAAAGAAGGCCTATGGTGTGTTGGCGTTTATTAACAGAGGGTTTGAGTTTAAGAACCGTGAGGTTATGCTGCAACTGTACAGGAACTTGGTGAGACCACATTTGGAATATTGTGTGCAGTTCTGGTCACCTCACTATAGGAAGGACGTGGAAGCATTGGAAAGAGTGCAAAGGAGATTTACTAGGATGCTGCCTGGTTTGGGGGGGAGGTCTTATGAGGAAAGATTGAGGGAGTTGGGGCTTTTCTCTTTAGAGCGGAGGAGGATGAGAGGCGACTTAATAGAGGTTTATAAGATGATGAGGGGGATAGATAGAGTGGATGTTCAGAGACTATTTCCTCGGGTAGAGGCAGCTGTTACAAGGGGGCATAACTATAAGGTGCATGGGGGGAGATATAGAAGGGATGTCCGAGGTAGATTCTTTACTCAGAGAGTGGTTGGTGTGTGGAATGTACTGCCTGCTGTGATAGTGGAGTCGGACACTTTAGGAACTTTCAAGCGGTTATTGGATAAGCACATGGAGCACACCAGAGTGATAGGGAGTGTGATAGCTTGATCTTGGTCTCGGACAATGCTCGGCACAACATCGAGGGCCGAAGGGCCTGTACTGTGCTGTACTGTTCTATGTTCTATGTTCTATTCCTTCCTTCTCTCGCGACTTGCTTGGCCCCCTGTACCACAGTGCCGTGGTAGTTTGCCCATCCTCCCTGCAGTCCTTTTTCTTATCAATACAGCTAGAAAGTACCTCGTACCGGTAGGACAAGGTCCAGGATTGAGGCTCCTCCATCACTACATCCTGGCTCCCCATACCTTCCTGGCTCGCTGTCACACCCTCCTGTCCCTGACCACTGATGAACTCTAAAGTACTATTTAACCTAAAGCGTGTGAATGCCTCCTGGAACAAAAGTATCCAGTTAACTCTCCCCCTCCCTGATGCATCGCAATGTCTGCAGCTCGTACTCCAGCTCAACAATTCTGAGCCGAAGTTCCTCGAGTTGCAGATACTTACTGCAGATGTGGTTGCTCGGGATCGCGATGCTCTCCTCAGACTCCCATATGCTGCAGTTACGACACAGCACCTGTCATCTCTAACCTTGTTTTATGTATTTATTAATTCATTAGTTAAAGATTTTATTCAATCGATATGTTAGGTTTATTCTTTGATTATTTTATTTAGTTTAAGTTATTAATTTCATAAGTACTAGCAAGTTAAAGTTTCTCAGCTCTTAATTTAACACCCTTCCCTCACATCTCTTCACTTCACCTGACGAAGGAGCAGCGCTCCGAAAGCTTGTGATTTCAAATAAAGCTGTTGGACTATAACCTGGTGTGCGACTTCTCACATTTTCCGTAAATTAGAGAGCAAAAAAGAGCTGTAATACTCACCAACCAATCACCTACCTGCTCTCCTGTGACGTCACTCTTTGATGTCGTTTTTGAATCGGAGCCTCTCACTGCCGCTGCTTTAATTCAGAACCGCTCTCCGGCCGCTCCTTATCCTATCGCTGCTGTTCCTGAACAGACGAGTTCCTGCTTCAGCCCTCAAGAGGATACAAAAGCAGAATATGTGGTCATTATCTCATTGAGGTCCTTGCGCAAAGTGGCTGCCGCGTTTCCTACAAGGTTGTGCTCTGAAATCCAGTTTTCCTTTGAACGCCCATCAGGTTTCACAACAATT
>CM059453.1:3149966-3211326 GCA_030390025.1 Squalus acanthias | reverse complement strand
TATATCATCACTCTCCAATTACTCCGCATATATTCATCACTCCCCAATTACTCCGCATATATCATCACTCTCCAATTACTCCGCATATATCACTCACTCCCCATTTACTCCGCAGTAATCATCTCTCTCCAATTACTCCGCATATATCATCACTCTCTCAATTACTCCGCATATAGTATCACTCCCCAATTACTCCGCATATATCATCTTCTCCAATTACTCCCGATACAGCATCAATCTCCCAATTACTCCTCATATATCATCTCTCTCCAATTACTGCGCATATATCATCTCTCTCCAATTACTCCCGTACAGCATCACTCTCCAATTACTCCGCATATATCATCACTCTCCAATTACTCCGCATATATCATCTCTCTCCAATTACTCCGCATATATCATCACTCTCCAATTACTCCGCATATATCATCACTCTCCAATTACTCCGCAAAAATCATCACTCTCCAATTACTCCTCATATATCATCTCTCTCCAATTACTCCGCATATATCATCTCTCTCCAATTACTCCGCATATATCATCACTCTCCAATTATTCGGCATATATCATTTCTCTCCAATTACTCCACATATAACATCTCTCTCCAATTACTCTGCATATATCATCACTCTCCAATTACTACGCATATATCATCACTCTCCAATTACTCCGCATATATCATCTCTCTCCAATTACTCCGCATATATCATCACTCTCCAATTACTCCGCATATAACATCTCTCTCCAATTACTCTGCATATATCATCACTCTCCAATTACTACGCATATATCATCACTCTCCAATTACTCCGCATATATCATCTCTCTCCAATTACTCCGCATATATCTTCACTCTCCAATGACTCCGCATATATCATCACTCTCCAAATACTCCGCATATATCATCACTCCCCAATTACTCCGCATATATCATCACTCTCCAATTACTCCCATATATCATCACTCTCCAATTACTCCGCATATAGTATCACTCCCCAATTACTCCGCATATATCATCACTCTCCAATTACTCCCATACATCATCACTCTCCAATTACTCCGCATATAGTATCACTCTCCAATTACTCCGCATATATCATCACTCTCCAATTACTCCGCAAAAATCATCACTCTCCAATTACTCCTCATATATCATCTCTCTCCAATTACTCCGCATGTATCATCTCTCTCCAATTACTCCGCATATATCATCACTCTCCAATTACTCCTCATATATCATCACTCTCCAATTACTCCGCATATATCATCACTCTCCAATTATTCGGCATATATCATTTCTCTCCAATTACTCCACATATACCATTACTCTCCAATTACTCCGCATATATCATCTCTCTCCAATTACTCCCGTACAGCATCACTCTCCAATGACTCCGCATATATCATCACTCTCCAATTACTCCGCATATATCATCTCTCTCCAATTACTCCGCATATATCATCACTCTCCAATTACTCCGCATATAACATCTCTCTCCAATTACTCCTCATATATCATCTCTCTCCTATTACTCCGCATATATCATCACTCTCCAATTACTCCTCATATATCATCTCTCTCCAATTACTCCGCATATATCATCTCTCTCCAATTACTCCCGTACAGCATCACTCTCCAATTACTGCGCATATATCATCTCTCTCCAATTACTCCGCATATATCATCACTCTCCAATTACTCCGCATATATCATCTCTCTCCATTTACTCCGCATATATCATCACTCCCCAATTACTCCGCATATATCATCTCTCTCCAATTACTCCGCATATATCATCACTCTCCAATTACTCCGCATATATCATCTCTCTCCAATGACTCCTCATATATCATCACTCTCCAATTACTCCGCATATATCATCTCTCTCCAATTACTGCGCATATATCATCTCTCTCCAATTACTCCGCATATATCATCACTCTCCAATTACTCCCATATATCATCTCTCTCCAATTACTCCGCATATATCATCTCTCTCCAATTGCTCCGCATATATCATCTCTCTCCAATTACTCCTCATATATCATCACTCTCCAATTACTCCGCATATATCATCACTCTCCAATTACTCCGCAGATATCATCACGCTCGAATTACTCCGCATATATCATCACTCTCCAATTACTCCGCATATATCATCACTCTCCAATTACTCCGCATATATCATCACTCTCCAATTACTCCGCATATATCATCACTCTCCAATTACTCCCGTACAGCATCTCTCTCCAATTACTCCCGTACAGCATCTCTCTCCAATGACTCCTCATATCTCATCTCTCTCCAATTACTCCGCATATATCATCACTCTCCAATTACTCCGCAGATATCATCACGCTCGAATTACTCCGCATATATCATCACTCTCCAATTACTCCGCAAAAATCATCACTCTCCAATTACTCCTCATATATCATCACTCCCCAATTACTCCGCATATATCATCTCTCTCCAATTACTCCGCATATATCATCTCTCTCCAATTACTCCGCATATATCATCACTCTCCAATTATTCGGCATATATCATTTCTCTCCAATTACTCCACATATACCATTACTCTCCAATTACTCCGCATATATCATCTCTCTCCAATTACTCCCGTAGAGCATCACTCTCCAATGACTCCGCATATATCATCACTCTCCAATTACTCCGCATATATCATCTCTCTCCAATTACTCCGCATATATCATCACTCTCCAATTACTCCGCATATAACATCTCTCTCCAATTACTCTGCATATATCATCTCTCTCCAATTACTACGCATATATCATCACTCTCCAATTACTCCGCATATATCATCTCTCTCCAATTACTCCGCATATATCATCACTCTCCAATGACTCCGCATATATCATCACTCTCCAAATACTCCGCATATATCATCACTCCCCAATTACTCCGCATATATCATCACTCTCCAATTACTCCCATATATCATCACTCTCCAATTACTCCGCATATAGTATCACTCCCCAATTACTCCGCATATATCATCACTCTCCAATTACTCCGCATATATCATCACTCCCCAATTACTCCGCATATATCATCACTCTCCAATTACTCCGCATATATCATCACTCCCCATTTACTCCGCAGAAATCATCTCTCTCCAATTACTCCGCATATATCATCACTCTCCAATTACTCCGCATATAGTATCACTCCCCAATTACTCCGCATATATCATCTCTCTCCAATTACTCCCGTACAGCATCACTCTCCAATTACTCCTCATATATCATCTCTCTCCAATTACTCCGCATATATCATCTCTCTCCAATTACTCCCGTACAGCATCACTCTCCAATTACTCCGCATATATCATCTCTCTCCGATTACTCCGCATATATCATCACTCTCCAATTACTCCGCATATATCATCTCTCTCCAATTACTCCCGTACAGCATCACTCTCCAATTACTGCGCATATATCATCTCTCTCCAATTACTCCGCATATGTCATCACTCTCCAATTACTCCGCATATATCATCTCTCTCCATTTACTCCGCATATATCATCACTCCCCAATTACTCCGCATATATCATCTCTCTCCAATTACTCCGCATATATCATCACTCTCCAATTACTCCGCATATATCATCTCTTTCCAATGACTCCTCATATATCATCACTCTCCAATTACTCCGCATATATCATCTCTCTCCAATTACTGCGCATATATCATCTCTCTCCAATTACTCCGCATATATCATCACTCTCCAATTACTCCCATATATCATCTCTCTCCAATTACTCCGCATATATCATCTCTCTCCAATTACTCCGCATATATCATCTCTCTCCAATTACTCCTCATATATCATCACTCTCCAATTACTCCGCATATATCATCACTCTCCAATTACTCCGCAGATATCATCACGCTCGAATTACTGCGCATATATCATCTCTCTCCAATTACTCCGCATATATCATCACTCTCCAATTACTCCGCATATATCATCACTCTCCAATTACTCCGCATATATCATCACTCTCCAATTACTCCCGTACAGCATCTCTCTCCAATGACTCCTCATATCTCATCTCTCTCCAATTACTCCACATATATCATCTCTCTCCAATTACTCCGCATATATCATCACTCTCCAATTACTCCGCAGATATCATCACGCTCGAATTACTCCGCATATATCATCACTCTCCAATTACTCCCATATATCATCTCTCTCCAATTACTCCGCAAAAATCATCACTCTCCAATTACTCCTCATATATCATCTCTCTCCAATTACTCCGCATATATCATCTCTCTCCAATTACTCCGCATATATCATCACTCTCCAATTATTCGGCATATATCATTTCTCTCCAATTACTCCACATATACCATTACTCTCCAATTACTCCGCATATATCATCTCTCTCCAATTACTCCCGTACAGCATCACTCTCCAATGACTCCGCATATATCATCACTCTCCAATTACTCCACATATATCATCTCTCTCCAATTACTCCGCATATATCATCACTCTCCAATTACTCCGCATATAACATCTCTCTCCAATTACTCTGCATATATCATCTCTCTCCAATTACTACGCATATATCATCACTCTCCAATTACTCCGCATATATCATCTCTCTCCAATTACTCCGCATATATCATCACTCTCCAATGACTCCGCATATATCATCACTCTCCAAATACTCCGCATATATCATCACTCCCCAATTACTCCGCATATATCATCACTCTCCAATTACTCCCATATATCATCACTCTCCAATTACTCCGCATATAGTATCACTCCCCAATTACTCCGCATATATCATCACTCTCCAATTACTCCGCATATATCATCACTCCCCAATTACTCCGCATATATCATCACTCTCCAATTACTCCGCATATATCATCACTCCCCATTTACTCCGCAGAAATCATCTCTCTCCAATTACTCCGCATATATCATCACTCTCCAATTACTCCGCATATAGTATCACTCCCCAATTACTCCGCATATATCATCTCTCTCCAATTACTCCCGTACAGCATCACTCTCCAATTACTCCTCATATATCATCTCTCTCCAATTACTGCGCATATATCATCTCTCTCCAATTACTCCCGTACAGCATCACTCTCCAATGACTCCGCATATATCATCACTCTCCAATTACTCCGCATATATCATCTCTCTCCAATTACTCCGCATATATCATCACTCTCCAATTACTCCGCATATATCATCACTCTCCAATTACTCCGCAAAAATCATCACTCTCCAATTACTCCTCATATATCATCTCTCTCCAATTACTCCGCATGTATCATCTCTCTCCAATTACTCCGCATATATCATCACTCTCCAATTATTCGGCATATATCATTTCTCTCCAATTACTCCACATATAACATCTCTCTCCAATTACTCTGCATATATCATCACTCTCCAATTACTACGCATATATCATCACTCTCCAATTACTCCGCATATATCATCTCTCTCCAATTACTCCGCATATATCATCTCTCTCCAATTACTCTGCATATATCATCACTCTCCAATTACTACGCATATATCATCACTCTCCAATTACTCCGCATATATCATCTCTCTCCAATTACTCCGCATATATCTTCACTCTCCAATGACTCCGCATATATCATCACTCTCCAAATACTCCGCATATATCATCACTCCCCAATTACTCCGCATATATCATCACTCTCCAATTACTCCGCATATAGTATCACTCCCCAATTACTCCGCATATATCATCACTCTCCAATTACTCCCATACATCATCACTCTCCAATTACTCCGCATATAGTATCACTCCCCAATTACTCCGCATATATCATCACTCTCCAATTACTCCGCATATATCATCACTCTCCAATTACTCCGCAAAAATCATCACTCTCCAATTACTCCTCATATATCATCTCTCTCCAATTACTCCGCATGTATCATCTCTCTCCAATTACTCCGCATATATCATCACTCTCCAATTATTCGGCATATATCATTTCTCTCCAATTACTCCACATATACCATTACTCTCCAATTACTCCGCATATATCATCTCTCTCCAATTACTCCCGTACAGCATCACTCTCCAATGACTCCGCATATATCATCACTCTCCAATTACTCCGCATATATCATCTCTCTCCAATTACTCCGCATATATCATCACTCTCCAATTACTCCGCATATAACATCTCTCTCCAATTACTCCTCATATATCATCTCTCTCCTATTACTCCGCATATATCATCACTCTCCAATTACTCCTCATATATCATCTCTCTCCAATTACTCCGCATATATCATCTCTCTCCAATTACTCCCGTACAGCATCACTCTCCAATTACTGCGCATATATCATCTCTCTCCAATTACTCCGCATATATCATCACTCTCCAATTACTCCGCATATATCATCTCTCTCCATTTACTCCGCATATATCATCACTCCCCAATTACTCCGCATATATCATCTCTCTCCAATTACTCCGCATATATCATCACTCTCCAATTACTCCGCATATATCATCTCTCTCCAATGACTCCTCATATATCATCACTCTCCAATTACTCCGCATATATCATCTCTCTCCAATTACTGCGCATATATCATCTCTCTCCAATTACTCCGCATATATCATCACTCTCCAATTACTCCCATATATCATCTCTCTCCAATTACTCCGCATATATCATCTCTCTCCAATTGCTCCGCATATATCATCTCTCTCCAATTACTCCTCATATATCATCACTCTCCAATTACTCCGCATATATCATCACTCTCCAATTACTCCGCAGATATCATCACGCTCGAATTACTCCGCATATATCATCACTCTCCAATTACTCCGCATATATCATCACTCTCCAATTACTCCGCATATATCATCACTCTCCAATTACTCCGCATATATCATCACTCTCCAATTACTCCCGTACAGCATCTCTCTCCAATTACTCCCGTACAGCATCTCTCTCCAATGACTCCTCATATCTCATCTCTCTCCAATTACTCCGCATATATCATCACTCTCCAATTACTCCGCAGATATCATCACGCTCGAATTACTCCGCATATATCATCACTCTCCAATTACTCCGCAAAAATCATCACTCTCCAATTACTCCTCATATATCATCACTCCCCAATTACTCCGCATATATCATCTCTCTCCAATTACTCCGCATATATCATCTCTCTCCAATTACTCCGCATATATCATCACTCTCCAATTATTCGGCATATATCATTTCTCTCCAATTACTCCACATATACCATTACTCTCCAATTACTCCGCATATATCATCTCTCTCCAATTACTCCCGTAGAGCATCACTCTCCAATGACTCCGCATATATCATCACTCTCCAATTACTCCGCATATATCATCTCTCTCCAATTACTCCGCATATATCATCACTCTCCAATTACTCCGCATATAACATCTCTCTCCAATTACTCTGCATATATCATCTCTCTCCAATTACTACGCATATATCATCACTCTCCAATTACTCCGCATATATCATCTCTCTCCAATTACTCCGCATATATCATCACTCTCCAATGACTCCGCATATATCATCACTCTCCAAATACTCCGCATATATCATCACTCCCCAATTACTCCGCATATATCATCACTCTCCAATTACTCCCATATATCATCACTCTCCAATTACTCCGCATATAGTATCACTCCCCAATTACTCCGCATATATCATCACTCTCCAATTACTCCGCATATATCATCACTCCCCAATTACTCCGCATATATCATCACTCTCCAATTACTCCGCATATATCATCACTCCCCATTTACTCCGCAGAAATCATCTCTCTCCAATTACTCCGCATATATCATCACTCTCCAATTACTCCGCATATAGTATCACTCCCCAATTACTCCGCATATATCATCTCTCTCCAATTACTCCCGTACAGCATCACTCTCCAATTACTCCTCATATATCATCTCTCTCCAATTACTCCGCATATATCATCTCTCTCCAATTACTCCCGTACAGCATCACTCTCCAATTACTCCGCATATATCATCTCTCTCCGATTACTCCGCATATATCATCACTCTCCAATTACTCCGCATATATCATCTCTCTCCAATTACTCCCGTACAGCATCACTCTCCAATTACTGCGCATATATCATCTCTCTCCAATTACTCCGCATATGTCATCACTCTCCAATTACTCCGCATATATCATCTCTCTCCATTTACTCCGCATATATCATCACTCCCCAATTACTCCGCATATATCATCTCTCTCCAATTACTCCGCATATATCATCACTCTCCAATTACTCCGCATATATCATCTCTTTCCAATGACTCCTCATATATCATCACTCTCCAATTACTCCGCATATATCATCTCTCTCCAATTACTGCGCATATATCATCTCTCTCCAATTACTCCGCATATATCATCACTCTCCAATTACTCCCATATATCATCTCTCTCCAATTACTCCGCATATATCATCTCTCTCCAATTACTCCGCATATATCATCTCTCTCCAATTACTCCTCATATATCATCACTCTCCAATTACTCCGCATATATCATCACTCTCCAATTACTCCGCAGATATCATCACGCTCGAATTACTGCGCATATATCATCTCTCTCCAATTACTCCGCATATATCATCACTCTCCAATTACTCCGCATATATCATCACTCTCCAATTACTCCGCATATATCATCACTCTCCAATTACTCCCGTACAGCATCTCTCTCCAATGACTCCTCATATCTCATCTCTCTCCAATTACTCCACATATATCATCTCTCTCCAATTACTCCGCATATATCATCACTCTCCAATTACTCCGCAGATATCATCACGCTCGAATTACTCCGCATATATCATCACTCTCCAATTACTCCCATATATCATCTCTCTCCAATTACTCCGCAAAAATCATCACTCTCCAATTACTCCTCATATATCATCTCTCTCCAATTACTCCGCATATATCATCTCTCTCCAATTACTCCGCATATATCATCACTCTCCAATTATTCGGCATATATCATTTCTCTCCAATTACTCCACATATACCATTACTCTCCAATTACTCCGCATATATCATCTCTCTCCAATTACTCCCGTACAGCATCACTCTCCAATGACTCCGCATATATCATCACTCTCCAATTACTCCACATATATCATCTCTCTCCAATTACTCCGCATATATCATCACTCTCCAATTACTCCGCATATAACATCTCTCTCCAATTACTCTGCATATATCATCTCTCTCCAATTACTACGCATATATCATCACTCTCCAATTACTCCGCATATATCATCTCTCTCCAATTACTCCGCATATATCATCACTCTCCAATGACTCCGCATATATCATCACTCTCCAAATACTCCGCATATATCATCACTCCCCAATTACTCCGCATATATCATCACTCTCCAATTACTCCATATATCATCACTCTCCAATTACTCCGCATATAGTATCACTCCCCAATTACTCCGCATATATCATCACTCTCCAATTACTCCGCATATATCATCACTCCCCAATTACTCCGCATATATCATCACTCTCCAATTACTCCGCATATATCATCACTCCCCATTTACTCCGCAGAAATCATCTCTCTCCAATTACTCCGCATATATCATCACTCTCCAATTACTCCGCATATAGTATCACTCCCCAATTACTCCGCATATATCATCTCTCTCCAATTACTCCCGTACAGCATCACTCTCCAATTACTCCTCATATATCATCTCTCTCCAATTACTCGCATATATCATCTCTCTCCAATTACTCCCGTACAGCATCACTCTCCAATGACTCCGCATATATCATCACTCTCCAATTACTCCGCATATATCATCACTCTCCAATTACTCCGCATATATCATCACTCTCCAATTACTCCGCATATATCATCACTCTCCAATTACTCCGCAAAAATCATCTCTCTCCAATTACTCCGCATATATCATCTCTCTCCAATTACTCCGCATATATCATCTCTCTCCATTTACTCCGCATATATCATCACTCTCCAATTACTCGCATATATCATCTCTCTCCAATTACTCCGCATATAACATCACTCTCCAATTACTCCGCATATATCATCTCTCTCCAATTACTCCGCATATATCATCACTCTCCAATTACTCCGCATATATCATCTCTCTCCAATTACTCCGCATATATCATCTCTCTCCAATTACTCCGCATATATCATCACTCTCCAATTACTCCGCATATATCATCTCTCTCCAATTACTCCGCATATATCATCTCTCTCCAATTACTCCGCATATATCATCTCTCTCCAATTACTCCGCATATATCATCACTCTCCAATTACTCCGCATATATCATCACTCTCCAATTACTCCGCATATATCATCACGCTCGAATTACTCCGCATATATCATCACTCTCCAATTACTCCGCATATATCATCACTCTCCAATTACTCCGCATATATCATCACTCTCCAATTACTCCGCATATATCATCACTCTCCAATTACTCCGCATAAATCATCACTCTCCAATGACTCCTCATATATCATCTCTCTCCAATTACTCCGCATATATCATCACTCTCCAATTACTCCGCATATATCATCTCTCTCCAATTACTCCGCATATATCATCTCTCTCCAATTACTCCGCATATATCATCACTCTCCAATTATTCGGCATATATCATTTCTCTCCAATTACTCCACATATACCATTACTCTCCAATTACTCCGCATATATCATCTCTCTCCAATTACTCCCGTACAGCATCACTCTCCAATGACTCCGCATATATCATCACTCTCCAATTACTCCGCATATATCATCTCTCTCCAATTACTCCGCATATATCATCACTCTCCAATTACTCCGCATATAACATCTCTCTCCAATTACTCTGCATATATCATCTCTCTCCAATTACTACGCATATATCATCACTCTCCAATTACTCCGCATATATCATCTCTCTCCAATTACTCCGCATATATCATCACTCTCCAATGACTCCGCATATATCATCACTCTCCAAATACTCCGCATATATCATCACTCCCCAATTACTCCGCATATATCATCACTCTCCAATTACTCCCATATATCATCACTCTCCAATTACTCCGCATATATATCACTCCCCAATTACTCCGCATATATCATCACTCTCCAATTACTCCCATATATCATCACTCTCCAATTACTCCGCATATATCATCACTCCCCAATTACTCCGCATATATCATCACTCTCCAATTACTCCGCATATATCATCACTCTCCAATTACTCCGCATATATCATCACTCTCCAATTACTCCGCATATATCATCTCTCTCCAATTACTCCGCATATATCATCTCTCTCCAATTACTCCGCATATATCATCACTCTCCAATTACTCCGCATATAACATTTCTCTCCAATTACTCCGCATATATCATCACTCTCCAATTACTCCGCATATATCATCTCTCTCCAATTACTCCCGTATATCATCACTCTCCAATTACTCCGCATATATCATCACTCTCCAATTACTCCGCATATATCATCTCTCTCCAATTACTCCGCATATATCATCACTCTCCAATTACTCCGCATATATCATCTCTCTCCAATTACTCCTCATATATCATCTCTCTCCAATTACTCCGCATATATCATCACTCTCCAATTACTCCTCATATATCATCTCTCTCCAATTACTCCGCATATATCATCTCTCTCCAATTACTCCGTATATCATCACTCTCCAATTACTCCGCATATATCATCTCTCTCCAATTACTCCGCATATATCATCACTCTCCAATTACTCCGCATATATCATCTCTCTCCATTTACTCCGCATATATCATCACTCCCCAATTACTCCGCATATATCATCTCTCTCCAATTACTCCGCATATATCATCACTCTCCAATTACTCCGCATATATCATCTCTCTCCAATTACTCCTCATATATCATCACTCTCCAATTACTCCGCATATATCATCTCTCTCCAATTACTCCGCATATATCATCTCTCTCCAATTACTCCGCATATATCATCACTCTCCAATTACTCCCATATATCATCTCTCTCCAATTACTCCGCATATATCATCTCTCTCCAATTACTCCGCATATATCATCACTCTCCAATTACTCCGCATATATCATCTCTCTCCAATTACTCCGCATATATCATCTCTCTCCAATTACTCCGCATATATCATCACTCTCCAATTACTCCGCATATATCATCTCTCTCCAATTACTCCGCATATATCATCTCTCTCCAATTACTCCGCATATATCATCACTCTCCAATTACTCCGCATATATCATCTCTCTCCAATTACTCCGCATATATCATCTCTCTCCAATTACTCCGCATATATCATCACTCTCAATTACTCCGCATATATCATCACTCTCCAATTACTCTGCATATATCATCTCTCTCCAATGACTCCACATATATCATCTCTCTCCAATTACTCCGCAAATATCATCACTCTCGAATTACTCCCATATATCATCACTCGCCAATTACTCTGCATATATCATCTCTCTCCAATTACTCCGCATATATCATCACTCTCCAATTACTCCGCATATATCATCACTCTCGCAATTACTCCGCATATATCATCTCTCTCCAATTACTCCGCATATATCATCTCTCTCCAATTACTCCGCATATATCATCACTCTCCAATTATTCGGCATATATCATTTCTCTCCAATTACTCCACATATACCATTACTCTCCAATTACTCCGCATATATCATCTCTCTCCAATTACTCCCGTAGAGCATCACTCTCCAATGACTCCGCATATATCATCACTCTCCAATTACTCCGCATATATCATCTCTCTCCAATTACTCCGCATATATCATCACTCTCCAATTACTCCGCATATAACATCTCTCTCCAATTACTCTGCATATATCATCTCTCTCCAATTACTACGCATATATCATCACTCTCCAATTACTCCGCATATATCATCTCTCTCCAATTACTCCGCATATATCATCACTCTCCAATGACTCCGCATATATCATCACTCTCCAAATACTCCGCATATATCATCACTCCCAATTACTCCGCATATATCATCACTCTCCAATTACTCCCATATATCATCACTCTCCAATTACTCCGCATATAGTATCACTCCCCAATTACTCCGCATATATCATCACTCTCCAATTACTCCGCATATATCATCACTCTCCAATTACTCCGCATATATCATCACTCTCCAATTACTCCGCATATATCATCACTCCCCAATTACTCCGCATATATCATCTCTCTCCAATTACTCCGCATATATCATCACTCTCCAATTACTCCGCATATATCATCACTCCCCAATTACTCCGCATATATCATCTCTCTCCAATTACTCCCATATATCATCACTCTCCAATTACTCCGCATATATCATCTCTCTCCAATTACTCCGCATATATCATCTCTCTCCAATTACTCCCATATATCATCACTCTCCAATTACTCCGCATATATCATCTCTCTCCAATTACTCCGCATATATCATCACTCTCCAATTACTCCGCATATATCATCTCTCTCCAATTACTCCCATATATCATCACTCTCCAATTACTCCGCATATATCATCTCTCTCCAATTACTCCGCATATATCATCACTCTCCAATTACTCCGCATATATCATCTCTCTCCATTTACTCCGCATATATCATCACTCCCCAATTACTCCGCATATATCATCTCTCTCCAATTACTCCGCATATATCATCACTCTCCAATTACTCCGCATATATCATCTCTCTCCAATGACTCCTCATATATCATCACTCTCCAATTACTCCGCATATATCATCTCTCTCCAATTACTGCGCATATATCATCTCTCTCCAATTACTCCGCATATATCATCACTCTCCAATTACTCCCATATATCATCTCTCTCCAATTACTCCGCATATATCATCTCTCTCCAATTACTCCGCATATATCATCTCTCTCCAATTACTCCTCATATATCATCACTCTCCAATTACTCCGCATATATCATCACTCTCCAATTACTCCGCAGATATCATCACGCTCGAATTACTGCGCATATATCATCTCTCTCCAATTACTCCGCATATATCATCACTCTCCAATTACTCCGCATATATCATCACTCTCCAATTACTCCGCATATATCATCACTCTCCAATTACTCCGTATATCATCTCTCTCCAATTACTCCTCATATATCATCTCTCTCCAATTACTCCGCATATATCATCACTCTCCAATTACTCCGCATATATCATCTCTCTCCAATTACTCCGCATATATCATCACTCTCCAATTACTCCGCATATATCATCTCTCTCCAATTACTCCCGTACAGCATCACTCTCCAATTACTCCGCATATATCATCACTCTCCAATTACTCCGCATATATCATCTCTCTCCAATTACTCCGCATATATCATCACTCTCCAATTACTCCGCATATATCATCTCTCTCCAATTACTCCGCATATATCATCTCTCTCCAATTACTCCGCATATATCATCACTCTCCAATTACTCCGCATATATCATCTCTCTCCAATTACTCCGCATATATCATCACTCTCCAATTACTCCGCATATATCATCACTCTCCAATTACTCCGCATATATCATCACTCCCCAATTACTCCGCATATATCATCACTCTCCAATTACTCCCATATATCATCACTCTCCAATTACTCCGCATATATAATCACTCCCCAATTACTCCGCATATATCATCACTCTCCAATTACTCCGCATATATCATCACTCCCCAATTACTCCGCATATATCATCACTCTCCAATTACTCCGCATATATCATCACTCCCCAATTACTCCGCATATATCATCTCTCTCCAATTACTCCGCATATATCATCACTCTCCAATTACTCCGCATAAATATCACTCCCCAATTACTCCGCATATATCATCTCTCTCCAATTACTCCCGTACAGCATCACTCTCCAATTACTCCGCATATATCATCTCTCTCCAATTACTCCGCATATATCATCTCTCTCCAATTACTCCCATATATCATCACTCTCCAATTACTCCGCATATATCATCACTCTCCAATTACTCCGCATATATCATCTCTCTCCAATTACTCCGCATATATCATCACTCTCCAATTACTCCGCATATATCATCACTCTCCAATTACTCCGCATATATCATCACTCTCCAATTACTCCGCATATATCATCTCTCTCCAATTACTCCGCATATATCATCTCTCTCCAATTACTCCGCATATATCATCACTCTCCAATTACTCCGCATATATCATCTCTCTCCAATTACTCCGCATATATCATCACTCTCCAATTACTCCGCATATATCATCTCTCTCCAATTACTCTGCATATATCATCACTCTCCAATTACTACGCATATATCATCACTCTCCAATTACTCCGCATATATCATCTCTCTCCAATTACTCCGCATATATCATCACTCTCCAATTACTCCGCATATATCATCACTCTCCAATTACTCCGCATATATCATCACTCTCCAATTACTCCGCATATATCATCACTCTCCAATTACTCCGCATATAGTATCACTCCCCAATTACTCCGCATATATCATCACTCTCCAATTACTCCCATACATCATCACTCTCCAATTACTCCGCATATAGTATCACTCCCCAATTACTCCGCATATATCATCACTCTCCAATTACTCCGCATATATCATCACTCTCCAATTACTCCGCAAAAATCATCACTCTCCAATTACTCCTCATATATCATCTCTCTCCAATTACTCCGCATGTATCATCTCTCTCCAATTACTCCGCATATATCATCACTCTCCAATTATTCGGCATATATCATTTCTCTCCAATTACTCCACATATACCATTACTCTCCAATTACTCCGCATATATCATCTCTCTCCAATTACTCCCGTACAGCATCACTCTCCAATGACTCCGCATATATCATCACTCTCCAATTACTCCGCATATATCATCTCTCTCCAATTACTCCGCATATATCATCACTCTCCAATTACTCCGCATATAACATCTCTCTCCAATTACTCCTCATATATCATCTCTCTCCTATTACTCCGCATATATCATCACTCTCCAATTACTCCTCATATATCATCTCTCTCCAATTACTCCGCATATATCATCTCTCTCCAATTACTCCCGTACAGCATCACTCTCCAATTACTGCGCATATATCATCTCTCTCCAATTACTCCGCATATATCATCACTCTCCAATTACTCCGCATATATCATCTCTCTCCATTTACTCCGCATATATCATCACTCCCCAATTACTCCGCATATATCATCTCTCTCCAATTACTCCGCATATATCATCACTCTCCAATTACTCCGCATATATCATCTCTCTCCAATGACTCCTCATATATCATCACTCTCCAATTACTCCGCATATATCATCTCTCTCCAATTACTGCGCATATATCATCTCTCTCCAATTACTCCGCATATATCATCACTCTCCAATTACTCCCATATATCATCTCTCTCCAATTACTCCGCATATATCATCTCTCTCCAATTACTCCTCATATATCATCACTCTCCAATTACTCCGCATATATCATCACTCTCCAATTACTCCGCAGATATCATCACGCTCGAATTACTCCGCATATATCATCACTCTCCAATTACTCCGCATATATCATCACTCTCCAATTACTCCGCATATATCATCACTCTCCAATTACTCCCGTACAGCATCTCTCTCCAATGACTCCTCATATCTCATCTCTCTCCAATTACTCCGCATATATCATCACTCTCCAATTACTCCGCAGATATCATCACGCTCGAATTACTCCGCATATATCATCACTCTCCAATTACTCCGCAAAAATCATCACTCTCCAATTACTCCTCATATATCATCACTCCCCAATTACTCCGCATATATCATCTCTCTCCAATTACTCCGCATATATCATCTCTCTCCAATTACTCCGCATATATCATCACTCTCCAATTATTCGGCATATATCATTTCTCTCCAATTACTCCACATATACCATTACTCTCCAATTACTCCGCATATATCATCTCTCTCCAATTACTCCCGTAGAGCATCACTCTCCAATGACTCCGCATATATCATCACTCTCCAATTACTCCGCATATATCATCTCTCTCCAATTACTCCGCATATATCATCACTCTCCAATTACTCCGCATATAACATCTCTCTCCAATTACTCTGCATATATCATCTCTCTCCAATTACTACGCATATATCATCACTCTCCAATTACTCCGCATATATCATCTCTCTCCAATTACTCCGCATATATCATCACTCTCCAATGACTCCGCATATATCATCACTCTCCAAATACTCCGCATATATCATCACTCCCCAATTACTCCGCATATATCATCACTCTCCAATTACTCCCATATATCATCACTCTCCAATTACTCCGCATATAGTATCACTCCCCAATTACTCCGCATATATCATCACTCTCCAATTACTCCGCATATATCATCACTCCCCAATTACTCCGCATATATCATCACTCTCCAATTACTCCGCATATATCATCACTCCCCATTTACTCCGCAGAAATCATCTCTCTCCAATTACTCCGCATATATCATCACTCTCCAATTACTCCGCATATAGTATCACTCCCCAATTACTCCGCATATATCATCTCTCTCCAATTACTCCCGTACAGCATCACTCTCCAATTACTCCTCATATATCATCTCTCTCCAATTACTCCGCATATATCATCTCTCTCCAATTACTCCCGTACAGCATCACTCTCCAATTACTCCGCATATATCATCTCTCTCCGATTACTCCGCATATATCATCACTCTCCAATTACTCCGCATATATCATCTCTCTCCAATTACTCCCGTACAGCATCACTCTCCAATTACTGCGCATATATCATCTCTCTCCAATTACTCCGCATATGTCATCACTCTCCAATTACTCCGCATATATCATCTCTCTCCATTTACTCCGCATATATCATCACTCCCCAATTACTCCGCATATATCATCTCTCTCCAATTACTCCGCATATATCATCACTCTCCAATTACTCCGCATATATCATCTCTTTCCAATGACTCCTCATATATCATCACTCTCCAATTACTCCGCATATATCATCTCTCTCCAATTACTGCGCATATATCATCTCTCTCCAATTACTCCGCATATATCATCACTCTCCAATTACTCCCATATATCATCTCTCTCCAATTACTCCGCATATATCATCTCTCTCCAATTACTCCGCATATATCATCTCTCTCCAATTACTCCTCATATATCATCACTCTCCAATTACTCCGCATATATCATCACTCTCCAATTACTCCGCAGATATCATCACGCTCGAATTACTGCGCATATATCATCTCTCTCCAATTACTCCGCATATATCATCACTCTCCAATTACTCCGCATATATCATCACTCTCCAATTACTCCGCATATATCATCACTCTCCAATTACTCCCGTACAGCATCTCTCTCCAATGACTCCTCATATCTCATCTCTCTCCAATTACTCCACATATATCATCTCTCTCCAATTACTCCGCATATATCATCACTCTCCAATTACTCCGCAGATATCATCACGCTCGAATTACTCCGCATATATCATCACTCTCCAATTACTCCGCAAAAATCATCACTCTCCAATTACTCCTCATATATCATCTCTCTCCAATTACTCCGCATATATCATCTCTCTCCAATTACTCCGCATATATCATCACTCTCCAATTATTCGGCATATATCATTTCTCTCCAATTACTCCACATATACCATTACTCTCCAATTACTCCGCATATATCATCTCTCTCCAATTACTCCCGTACAGCATCACTCTCCAATGACTCCGCATATATCATCACTCTCCAATTACTCCACATATATCATCTCTCTCCAATTACTCCGCATATATCATCACTCTCCAATTACTCCGCATATAACATCTCTCTCCAATTACTCTGCATATATCATCTCTCTCCAATTACTACGCATATATCATCACTCTCCAATTACTCCGCATATATCATCACTCTCCAAATACTCCGCATATATCATCACTCCCCAATTACTCCGCATATATCATCACTCTCCAATTACTCCCATATATCATCACTCTCCAATTACTCCGCATATAGTATCACTCCCCAATTACTCCGCATATATCATCACTCTCCAATTACTCCGCATATATCATCACTCCCCAATTACTCCGCATATATCATCACTCTCCAATTACTCCGCATATATCATCACTCCCCATTTACTCCGCAGAAATCATCTCTCTCCAATTACTCCGCATATATCATCACTCTCCAATTACTCCGCATATAGTATCACTCCCCAATTACTCCGCATATATCATCTCTCTCCAATTACTCCCGTACAGCATCACTCTCCAATTACTCCTCATATATCATCTCTCTCCAATTACTCCGCATATATCATCTCTCTCCAATTACTCCCGTACAGCATCACTCTCCAATGACTCCGCATATATCATCACTCTCCAATTACTCCGCATATAGTATCACTCCCCAATTACTCCGCATATATCATCACTCTCCAATTACTCCGCATATATCATCACTCTCCAATTACTCCGCAAAAATCATCACTCTCCAATTACTCCGCATATATCATCTCTCTCCAATTACTCCGCATATATCATCTCTCTCCAATTACTCCGCATATATCATCACTCTCCAATTACTCCGCATATATCATTTCTCTCCAATTACTCCACATATATCATCACTCTCCAATTACTCCGCATATATCATCTCTCTCCAATTACTCCCATATATCATCACTCTCCAATTACTCCGCATATATCATCACTCTCCAATTACTCCGCATATATCATCTCTCTCCAATTACTCCGCATATATCATCACTCTCCAATTACTCCGCATATATCATCTCTCTCCAATTACTCCGCATATATCATCTCTCTCCAATTACTCCGCATATATCATCACTCTCCAATTACTCCGCATATATCATCTCTCTCCAATTACTCCGCATATATCATCACTCTCCAATTACTCAATTACTCCGTATATCATCACTCTCCAATTACTCCGCATATATCATCTCTCTCCAATTACTCCGCATATATCATCACTCTCCAATTACTCCGCATATATCATCTCTCTCCAATTACTCCGCATATATCATCACTCTCCAATTACTCCGCATATATCATCTCTCTCCAATTACTCCGCATATATCATCACTCTCCAATTACTCCGCATATATCATCTCTCTCCAATTACTCCTCATATATCATCACTCTCCAATTACTCCGCATATATCATCTCTCTCCAATTACTCCGCATATATCATCACTCTCCAATTACTCCGCATATATCATCACTCTCCAATTACTCCGCATATATCATCTCTCTCCAATTACTCCGCATATATCATCACTCTCCAATTACTCCGCATATATCATCTCTCTCCAATTACTCCGCATATATCATCACTCTCCAATTACTCCGCATATATCATCTCTCTCCAATTACTCCGCATATATCATCACTCTCCAATTACTCCCATATATCATCTCTCCCCAATTACTCCCGCATATATCATCTCTCTCCAATTACTCCGCATATATCATCTCTCTCCAATTACTCCGCAAAAAATCATCACTCTCACAATTACTCCTCATATATCATCTCTCTCCAATTACTCCTCAAGTATCATCTCTCCAATTGCTCCGCATATATCATCACTCTCCAATTACTCCTCATATATCATCACTCTCCAATTACTCCGCATATATCATCACTCTCCAATTACTCGCAATATCATCACGCTCGAATTACTCCGCATATATCATCACATCCAATTTACTCCGCATATATCATCACTCTTCCAATTACTCCGCATATAACATCAACCTCCAATTACTCCCATATATCATGTCACTCTCCAATTACATCCCGTACAGCAAACTCTCTCACCGAATGACTCCCTCATATCTCATCTCTCTCCAAGTACTCCCGCATATATCATCACTCTCAAATTACTCCGCAGATATTATCACGAGCTCGAATTACTCCGCATATATCATCACTCTCCAATTACTCCTGCAAAAATCAACACTCTCCAATTACTCCGCATATATCATCACTCTCCAATTACTCCGCATATATCATCACTCTCCAATTACTCCCATATATCATCTCTCTCCAATTACTCCGCATATATCATCACTCTCCAATTACTCCGCATATATCATCTCTCTCCAATTACTCCGCATATATCATCTCTCTCCAATTACTCCGCATATATCATCACTCTCCAATTACTCCGCATATATCATCTCTCTCCAATTACTCCGCATATATCATCACTCTCCAATTACTCCGCATATATCATCACTCTCCAATTACTCCGCATATATCATCACTCTCCAATTACTCCGCATATATCATCACTCTCCAATTACTCCGCATATATCATCTCTCTCCAATTACTCCGCATATATCATCACTCTCCAATTACTCCGCATATATCATCACTCTCCAATTACTCCGCATATATCATCACTCCCAATTACTCCGCATATATCATCACTCTCCAATTACTCCCATATATCATCACTCTCCAATTACTCCGCATATAGTATCACTCCCCAATTACTCCGCATATATCATCACTCTCCAATTACTCCGCATATATCATCACTCCCCAATTACTCCGCATATATCATCACTCTCCAATTACTCCGCATATATCATCACTCCCCATTTACTCCGCAGAAATCATCTCTCTCCAATTACTCCGCATATATCATCACTCTCCAATTACTCCGCATATAGTATCACTCCCCAATTACTCCGCATATATCATCTCTCTCCAATTACTCCCGTACAGCATCACTCTCCAATTACTCCTCATATATCATCTCTCTCCAATTACTCCGCATATATCATCTCTCTCCAATTACTCCCGTACAGCATCACTCTCCAATGACTCCGCATATATCATCACTCTCCAATTACTCCGCATATAGTATCACTCCCCAATTACTCCGCATATATCATCACTCTCCAATTACTCCGCATATATCATCACTCTCCAATTACTCGCAAAAATCATCACTCTCCAATTACTCCTCATATATCATCTCTCTCCAATTACTCCGCATGTATCATCTCTCTCCAATTACTCCGCATATATCATCACTCTCCAATTATTCGGCATATATCATTTCTCTCCAATTACTCCACATATACCATTACTCTCCAATTACTCCGCATATATCATCTCTCTCCAATTACTCCCGTACAGCATCACTCTCCAATGACTCCGCATATATCATCACTCTCCAATTACTCCGCATATATCATCTCTCTCCAATTACTCCGCATATATCATCACTCTCCAATTACTCCGCATATAACATCTCTCTCCAATTACTCCTCATATATCATCTCTCTCCTATTACTCCGCATATATCATCACTCTCCAATTACTCCTCATATATCATCTCTCTCCAATTACTCCGCATATATCATCTCTCTCCAATTACTCCCGTACAGCATCACTCTCCAATTACTGCGCATATATCATCTCTCTCCAATTACTCCGCATATATCATCACTCTCCAATTACTCCGCATATATCATCTCTCTCCATTTACTCCGCATATATCATCACTCCCCAATTACTCCGCATATATCATCTCTCTCCAATTACTCCGCATATATCATCACTCTCCAATTACTCCGCATATATCATCTCTCTCCAATGACTCCTCATATATCATCACTCTCCAATTACTCCGCATATATCATCTCTCTCCAATTACTGCGCATATATCATCTCTCTCCAATTACTCCGCATATATCATCACTCTCCAATTACTCCCATATATCATCTCTCTCCAATTACTCCGCATATATCATCTCTCTCCAATTACTCCGCATATATCATCTCTCTCCAATTACTCCGCATATATCATCACTCTCCAATTACTCCGCATATATCATCACTCTCCAATTACTCCGCATATATCATCACTCTCCAATTACTCCGCATATATCATCACTCTCCAATTACTCCGCATATATCATCACTCTCCAATTACTCCGCATATGACTCCTCATATCTCATCTCTCCCAATTACTCCGCATATATCATCACTCTCCAATTACTCCGCAGATATCATCACGCTCGAATTACTCCGCATATATCATCACTCTCTCCCAATTACCTCGCAAAAAATCATCACTCTCCAATTACTCCTCATAATCATCACTCCCCAATTACTCCGCATATATCATCTCTCTCCAATTACTCCGCATATATCATCTCTCTCCAATTACTCCGCATATATCATCACTCTCCAATTATTCGGCATATATCATTTCTCTCCAATTACTCCACATATACCATTACTCTCCAATTACTCCCGCATATATCATCTCTCTCCAATTACTCCCGTAGAGCATCACTCTCCAATGACCTCCGCATATATCATCACTCTCCAATTACTCCGCATATATCATCTCTCTCCAATTACTCCGCATATATCATCACTCTCCAATTACTCCGCATATAACATCTCTCTCCAATTACTCTGCATATATCATCTCTCTCCAATTACTACGCATATATCATCACTCTCCAATTACTCCGCATATATCATCTCTCTCCAATTACTCCGCATATATCATCACTCTCCAATGACTCCGCATATATCATCACTCTCCAAATACTCCGCATATATCATCACTCCCCAATTACTCCGCATATATCATCACTCTCCAATTACTCCCATATATCATCACTCTCCAATTACTCCGCATATAGTATCACTCCCCAATTACTCCGCATATATCATCACTCTCCAATTACTCCGCATATATCATCACTCCCCAATTACTCCGCATATATCATCACTCTCCAATTACTCCGCATATATCATCACTCCCCATTTACTCCGCAGAAATCATCTCTCTCCAATTACTCCGCATATATCATCACTCTCCAATTACTCCGCATATAGTATCACTCCCCAATTACTCCGCATATATCATCTCTCTCCAATTACTCCCGTACAGCATCACTCTCCAATTACTCCTCATATATCATCTCTCTCCAATTACTCCGCATATATCATCTCTCTCCAATTACTCCCGTACAGCATCACTCTCCAATTACTCCGCATATATCATCTCTCTCCTATTACTCCGCATATATCATCACTCTCCAATTACTCCTCATATATCATCTCTCTCCAATTACTCCGCATATATCATCTCTCTCCAATTACTCCGCATACAGCATCACTCTCCAATTACTGCGCATATATCATCTCTCTCCAATTACTCCGCATATATCATCACTCTCCAATTACTCCGCATATATCATCTCTCTCCATTTACTCCGCATATATCATCACTCCCCAATTACTCCGCATATATCATCTCTCTCCAATTACTCCGCATATATCATCACTCTCCAATTACTCCGCATATATCATCTCTCTCCAATGACTCCTCATATATCATCACTCTCCAATTACTCCGCATATATCATCTCTCTCCAATTACTGCGCATATATCATCTCTCTCCAATTACTCCGCATATATCATCACTCTCCAATTACTCCCATATATCATCTCTCTCCAATTACTCCGCATATATCATCTCTCTCCAATACTTCCGCATATATCATCTCTCTCCAATTACTCCTCATATATCATCACTCTCCAATTACTCGCATATCTCTCTCAATTACTCCCGCATAGATCATCACTCCCAATTACTCGCATATATCAACTCTTCGATTACTCCGCATATATCATCACTCCCAATTACTCCGCATATATAATCACTCTCCAATTACTCCGCATATATCATCACTCTCCAATTACTCCGCATATATCATCACTCTCCAATACTCCTCATATATCATCTCTCTCCAATTACTCCGCATATATCATCTCTCTCCAATTACTCCGCATATATCATCTCTCTCAATTACTCTCGCATATATCATCTCTCTCCAATTACTCCGCATTACATACTCTCATAATCGCATATATCAGTTCTCTCAATTTACTCCCGATATATCATCACTCTCCAATGACTCCGCATATATCATCACTCTCCAATTACTCCGCATATATCATCACTCTCCAATTACTCCGCATATATCATCACTCTCCAATTACTCCGCATATATCATCTCTCTCCAATTACTCCGCATATATCATCACTCTCCAATTACTCCGCATATATCATCACTCTCCAATTACTCCGCATATATCATCTCTCTCCAATTACTCCGCATATATCATCACTCTCCAATTACTCCGCATATATCATCACTCTCCAATTACTCCGCATATATCATCACTCTCCAATTACTCCGCATATATCATCACTCTCCAATTACTCCGCATATATCATCACTCTCCAATTACTCCGCATATATCATCACTCTCCAATTACTCCGCATATATCATCACTCTCCAATTACTCCGCATATATCATCACTCTCCAATTACTCCGCATATATATCACTCTCCCAATTACTCCGCATATATCATCACTCTCCAATTACTCCGCATATATCATCACTCTCCAATTACTCCGCATATATCATCACTCTCCAATTACTCCGCATATATCATCACTCTCCAATTACTCCGCATATATCATCACTCTCCAATTACTCCGCATATAGTATCACTCCCCAATTACTCCGCATATATCATCTCTCTCCAATTACTCCGCATATATCATCACTCCCCAATTACTCCGCATATATCATCACTCTCCAATTACTCCCATACATCATCACTCTCCAATTACTCCGCATATATCATCACTCTCCAATTACTCCGCATATATCATCACTCTCCAATTACTCCGCATATATCATCACTCCCCATTTACTCCGCAGAAATCATCTCTCTCCAATTACTCCGCATATATCATCTCTCTCCAATTACTCCGCATATAGTATCACTCCCCAATTACTCCGCATATATCATCACTCTCCAATTACTCCGCATATATCATCTCTCTCCAATTTCTCCGCATATATCATCTCTCTCCAATTACTCTGCATGTATCATCTCTCTCCAATTACTCCCATATATCATCTCTCTCCAATTACTCCGCATATATCATCTCTCTCCATATACTCCGCATATATCATCTGTCTCCAATTACTCCGCATATATCATCACTCTCCAATTACTCCGCATATAGTATCACTCCCCAATTACTCCGCATATATCATCACTCTCCAATTACTCTGCAGATATCATCACTCTCCAATTACTCTGCATATATCATCTCTCTCCATTTACTCCGCATATATCATCACTCCCCAATTACTCCGCATATATCATCTCTCTCCAATTACTCCGCATATATCATCACTCTCCAATTACTCCGCATATATCCTCTCTCTCCAATGACTCCTCATATATCATCACTCTCCAATTACTCCGCATATATCATCTCTCTCCAATTACTGCGCATATATCATCTCTCTCCAATTACTCCGCATATATCATCACTCTCCAATTACTCCCATATATCATCTCTCTCCAATTACTCCGCATATATCATCTCTCTCCAATTACTCCGCATATATCATCTCTCTCCAATTACTCCTCATATATCATCACTCTCCAATTACTCCGCATATATCATCTCTCTCCAATTACTCCGCATATATCATCTCTCTCCAATTACTCCGCATATATCATCACTCTCCAATTACTCCCATATATCATCACTCTCCAATTACTCCGCATATATCATCACTCTCCAATTACTCCGCATATATCATCTCTCTCCAATTACTCCGCATATATCATCTCTCTCCAATTACTCCCATATATCATCTCTCCAATTACTCCGCATATATCATCTCTCTCCAATTACTCCGCATATATCATCACTCCCCAATTACTCCGCATATATCATCACTCTCCAATTACTCCGCATATATCATCTCTCTCCAATTACTCCCATATATCATCACTCTCCAATTACTCCGCATATATCATCTCTCTCCAATTACTCCGCATATATCATCTCTCTCCAATTACTCCGCATATATCATCTCTCTCCAATTACTCCGCATATATCATCACTCCCCAATTACTCCGCATATATCATCACTCTCCAATTACTCCGCATATATCATCACTCTCCAATTACTCCGCATATATCATCACTCTCCAATTACTCCGCATATATCATCTCTCTCCAATTACTCCGCATATATCATCTCTCTCCAATTACTCCGCATATATCATCTCTCTCCAATTACTCCGCATATATAATCACTCCCAATTACTCCGCATATATCATGACTCTCCAATTACTCCACTATATCATCAGTCTCTAATTACTCCGCATATATCATCACTCTCCAATTACTCGCATATATCATCACTCTCCCAATTACTCCGCATATATAATCACTCTCCAATTACTCCGCATATATCATCACTCCTCAATTACTCCGCATATATCATCACTCTCCAATTACTCCGCACATATCATCAGTCTCTATTTACTCCGCATATATCATCACTCTCCAATTACTCCGCATATAACATCTCTCTCCAATTACTCCGCATATAACATCACTCTCCAATTACTCTGCATATATCATCTCTCCCCAATTACACCATATAACATCACTCTCCAATTACTCCGCATATACATCACTCTCCAATAATCCGTCATATATCATCTCTCCCCAATTACTACCCATATATCATCACTCTCCAATTACTCCCATATAACATCACTCTCCCAATTCTCAGCATATAACATCTCTCGCGAATTACTCCGCATATATAATCACTCCCCAATTACTCCGTCACATATCATCTCTCTCCAATACTCCGCATATAACCTTTCTAACATATCTCTCTCAAATTATCTCCGCATATATCATTTTCCTCTTCCCATTACTCCGCATATATCATCTCCCCCAAATACTCTGCATATATCAATCTCTCATCCATTTACTCCGCATATATCATCTCTCTCCTATTACTCCGCATATATTCATCTCTATCAAATTACTCCCATATATCATCTCTCTCCAATTACTCCGCATATATAATCCACTCCCCCAAATCACTCGCATATATAATCCTTCACTCCCCAATTACCTCCGCATATATCATTCACTCTCCAATTACTCCGCATATATCATCTCTCTCCAATTACTCTGCATATATAATCACTCCCCAATTACTCCGCATATATCATCTCTCTCCAATTACTCCGCATATATCATCTCTCTCCAATTACTCCCATATATCATCTCTCCAATTACTCCGCATATATCATCTCTCTCCAATTACTCCGCATATATAATCACTCTCCAATTACTCCCATATATCATCTCTCTCCAATTACTCCGCATATATCATCACTCTCCAATTACTCCGCATATATCATCACTCTCCAATTACTCCTCATATATCATCACTCTCCAATTACTCCGCATATATAATCACTCCCCAATGACTCCGCATATACCATCACTCTCCAATTACTCCGCATATATCATCTCTCTCCAATTACTCCCATATATCATCTCTCTCCAATTACTCCGCATATATCATCTCTCTCCAACTACTCCCATATATCATCTCTCTCCAATTACTCCGCATATATCATCACTCTCCAATTACTCCCATATATCATCTCTCTCCAATTACTCCCATATATCATCTCTCTCCAATTACTCCGCATATAGCATCACTCCCCAATTACTCCGCATATATCATCACTCTCCAATTACTCCGCATATATCATCTCTCTCCAATTACTCCCATATATCATCTCTCTCCAATTACTCCGCATATATCATCTCTCTCCAATTACTCCCATATATCATCTCTCTCCAATTACTCCCATATATCATCTCTCTCCAATTACTCCGCATATAACATCACTCTCCAATTACTCTGCATATATCATCTCTCCCCAATTACTCCCATATAACATCACTCTCCAATTACTCCGCATATAACATCACTCTCCAATTAATCCGCATATATCATCTCTCCCCAATTACTCCCATATATCATCACTCTCCAATTACTCCCATATAACATCACTCTCCAATTACTCAGCATATAACATCTCTCTCCAATTACTCTGCATATATAATCACTCCCCAATTACTCCGCACATATCATCTCTCTCCAATTACTCCGCATATAACATCTCTCTCCAATTACTCCGCATATATCATTTCTCTCCAATTACTCCGCATATATCATCACTCCCCAATTACTCTGCATATATCATCTCTCTCCAATTACTCCGCATATATCATCTCTCTCCAATTACTCCGCATATCTCATCTCTATCCAATTACTCCCATATATCATCTCTCTCCAATTACTCCGCATATATAATCACTCCCCAATTACTCCGCATATATAATCACTCCCCAATTACTCCGCATATATCATCACTCTACAATTACTCCGCATATATCATCTCTCTCCAATTACTCTGCATATATAATCACTCCCCAATTACTCTGCATATATCATCTCTCTCCAATTACTCCGCATATATCATCTCTCTCCAATTACTCCCATATATCATCTCTCCAATTACTCCGCATATATCATCTCTCTCCAATTACTCCGCATATATAATCACTCTCCAATTACTCCCATATATCATCTCTCTCCAATTACTCCGCATATATCATCACTCTCCAATTACTCCGCATATATCATCACTCTCCAATTACTCCGCATATATCATCACTCTCCAATTACTCCGCATATATAATCACTCCCCAATAACTCCGCATATACCATCACTCTCCAATTACTCCGCATATATCATCTCTCTCCAATTACTCCCATATATCATCTCTCTCCAATTACTCCGCATATATCATCTCTCTCCAATTACTCCCATATATCATCTCTCTCCAATTACTCCGCATATATCATCACTCTCCAATTACTCCCATATATCATCTCTCTCCAATTACTCCCATATATCATCTCTCTCCAATTACTCCGCATATATAATCACTCCCCAATGACTCCGCATATATCATCACTCTCCAATTACTCCGCATATATCATCTCTCTCCAATTACTCCCATATATCATCTCTCTCCAATTACTCCGCATATATCATCTCTCTCCAATTACTCCCATATATCATCTCTCTCCAATTACTCCCATATATCATCTCTCTCCAATTACTCCGCATATATCATCACTCTCCAAATACTCCGCATATATCATCTCTCCCCAATTACTCCCATATATCTTCACTCCCCAATTACTCCGCATATATCATCTCTCTCCAATTACTCCGCATATATCATCACTCTCCAATTACTCCGCATATATCATCTCTCCCCAATTACTCCCATATATCATCACTCCCCAATTACTCCGCATATATCATCACTCTCCAATTACTCCGCATATATCATCTCTCTCGAATTACTCCGCATATATCATCACTCTCCAATTACTCCGCATATATCATCACTCTCCAATTACTCCGCATATATCATCACTCCCCAATTACTCCGCATATATCATCTATCTCCAATTACTCCGCATATATCATCTCTCTCCAATTACTCCGCATATGTCATCTTTCTCCAATTACTCCGCATATATCATCACTCTCCAATTACTCCGCATATATCATCTCTCGCCAATTACTCCGCATATATCATCTCTCTCCAATTACTCCGCATATATCATCTCTCTCCAATTACTCCGCATATATCATCTCTCCCCAATTACTCCGCATATATAATCACTCTCCAATTACTCCGCATATATCATTACTCTCCAATTACTCCGCAGATATCATCACTCTCCAATTACTCCGCATATATAATCACTCTCCAATTACTCCGCACATATCATCAGTCTCTAATTACTCCGCATATATCATCACTCTCCAATTACTCCGCATATATCATCTTTCTCCAATTACTCCGCATATATCATCACTCCCCAATTACTCCGCATATATCATCTCTCTCCTATTACTCCGCATATAACATGTCTCTCCAATTACTGCTCATATATCATCACTCCCCAATTACTCCGCATAGTGGCTAAGTAAAGAAATTAAGGATAGTATTCGACTAAAAACAAGGGCATATAAGGTAGCGAAATCTAGTGGGAGGACAGAGGATTGGGAAAACTTTAAAAGGCAGCAAAAAATAACAAAAAGATTGATTAAGAAAGGGAAGATAGATTATGAAAGTAAATTAGCAAAAAATATAAAAACAGATAGTAAGAGTTTTTATAGTTATATAAAAAGAAAAAGGGTGGCTAAAGTAAATGTTGGTCCCTTAGAGGATGAGACCGGGAAATTAATGGTGGGAAATATGGAGATGGCAAAAACACTGAATGAATATTTTGTATCAGTCTTTACAGTAGAGGACACTAAGAATATCCCAACACTGGACAAACAGGGGGCTATAGGGGGAGAGGAGCTAAACACGATCAAAATCACTAAGGAAGTGGTACTCGGTAAAATAATGGGACTCAAGGCGGATAAATCACCTGGACCTGATGGCTTACATCCTAGAGTCTTGAAGGAAGTGGCGGTAGGGATTGTAGATGCATTGGTAATAATTTTTCAAAACTCCCTGGATTCCGCTAAGGTCCCGGCAGACTGGAAAACTGCTAATGTAACACCCTTATTTAAAAAGGGCAGTAGACAGAAGGCTGGTAACTATAGACCGGTTAGCCTAACATCTGTGGTAGGTAAAATTTTGGAGTCCATTATTAAGGAAACAGTAACAGGACATTTGGATAATCATAATTTAATAGGACAAAGTCAGCATGGTTTTACGAAGGGGAAGTCATGTTTGACAAATTTGCTGGAGTTCTTTGAGGAAGTAACATATAGAGTGGATAAAGGGGAACCAGTGGACGTAGTGTATTTAGACTTCCAAAAGGCATTTGACAAGGTGCCACACAAAAGATTATTGCTTAAGGTAAAAAATCACGGGATTGGGGGTAATATTCTGGCATGGATAGAGGATTGGCTATCTAACAGAAAGCAAAGAGTTGGGATAAATGGTTCATTCTCAGACTGGCAATCAGTAACTAGTGGTGTTCCACAGGGGTCAGTGCTGGGTCCCCAACTCTTCACAATCTATATTAACGATTTGGAGGAAGGGACCAAGTGTAACATATCAAAATTTGCAGATGATACAAAGATGGGAGGGAAAGTAGTGAGTGAGGAGGACATAAAAAACCTGCAAGGGGACATAGACAGGCTAAGTAAGTGGGCAGAGATTTGGCAGATGGAATACAACACTGGAAAGTGTGAGGTGATGCACTTTGGCAGGAAAAATCCTAGAGCAATTTATTATCTTAATGGCAAGAAACTGGAGAGTACTGAAGTGCAAAGGGATCTGGGGGTCCTGGTGCACGAAACTCAAAAGGTTAGTATGCAGGTGCAGCAAGTGATTAAGAAGGCAAATGGAATGTTGGCTTTCATTGCTAGGGGGATAGAATATAAAAATAGGGAGGTATTGCTTCAGTTGTACAAGGTATTGGTGAGACCGCACCTGGAATACTGCATACAGTTTTGGTGTCCTTACTTAAGGAAAGACATCCTTGCTCTCGAGGCAGTGCAAAAAAGGTTCACTCGGTTAATCCCGGGGATGAGGGGGTGGTCATATGAGGAGAGGTTGGGTAGATTGGGACTCTACTCATTGGAGTTCAGAAGAATGAGAGGCGATCTTATTGAAACATATAAGATTGTGAAGGGGTTGGATCGGGTGGATGCGGGGAGGATGTTCCCGATGACGGGTGAGACGAGAACTAGGGGACATAGTCTTAGAATAAGGGGCTGCTCTTTCAAAACTGAGATGAGGAGGAACTACTTCACTCAGAGGGTGGTAGGTCCATGGAATATGCTGCCACAAAAAGCTGTAGAAGCTACAACATTAATTAAATTTAAAACAGAAATAGACAGTTTCCTAGAAGTAAAGGGCATTAAGGGTTACGGGGAGCGGGCAGGAATTTGGACATGAGTCTAGGTTCGGATCGGTCATGGCCCTGTGGGTAGTGGAGCAGGCCCAGGGACTGTGTAGCCTGATTCTGCTCCTATTTCGTGTGTGCAATTCTGTTAGATGCAGGAGATGGTTCTGTGATAGATAGTAGATTGGCGGTTAGGATCAGATCAGCCATGATCTTATTGAATGGCGGAGCAGGCTCGAGGGGCCGATTGGCCTACTCCTGCTCCTATTTCTTATGTTCTTATGTTCTTATATATCATCTCTCTCCAATTACTCCGCATATATCATCTCTATCCAATTACTCCCATATATCATCTCTCTCCAATTACTCCGCATATATAATCACTCCCCAATTACTCCGCATATATAATCACTCCCCAATTACTCCGCATATATCATCACTCTACAATTACTCCGCATATATCATCTCTCTCCAATTACTCTGCATATATAATCACTCCCCAATTACTCCCATATAACATCACTCTCCAATTACTCCGCATACAACATCACTCTCCAATTAATCCGCATATATCATCTCTCTCCAATTACTCCCATATATCATCTCTCCAATTACTCCGCATATATCATCTCTCTCCAATTACTCCGCATATATAATCACTCTCCAATTACTCCCATATATCATCTCTCTCCAATTACTCCGCATATATCATCACTCTCCAATTACTCCGCATATATCATCACTCTCCAATTACTCCGCATATATCATCACTCTCCAATTACTCCGCATATATCATCACTCTCCAATTACTCCGCATATATCATCTCTCTCCAATTACTCCCATATATCATCACTCTCCAATTACTCCGCATATATCATCTCTCTCCAATTACTCCGCATATATCATCACTCCTCAATTACTCCGCATATATCATCACTCTCCAATTACTCCGCACATATCATCAGTCTCTAATTACTCCGCATATATCATCACTCTCCAATTACTCCGCATATAACATCATTCTCCAATTACTCCGCATATAACATCACTCTCCAATTACTCCGCATATATCATCTCTCCCCAATTACTCCCATATATCATCACTCCCCAATTACTCCGCATATATCATCTCTCTCCAATTACTCCGCATATATCATCACTCTCCAATTACTCCGCATATATCATCTCTCCCCAATTACTCCCATATATCATCACTCTCCAATTACTCCGCATATATCATCACTCTCCAATTACTCCGCATATATAATCACTCCCCAATTACTCCGCATATATCATCTATCTCCAATTACTCCGCATATATCATCTCTCTCCAATTACTCCGCATATGTCATCTTTCTCCAATTACTCCGCATATATCATCACTCTCCAATTACTCCGCATATATCATCTCTCTCCAATTACTCCGCATATATCATCTCTCTCCAATTACTCCGCATATATCATCTCTCCCCAATTACTCCGCATATATAATCACTCTCCAATTACTCCGCATATATCATTACTCTCCAATTACTCCGCATATATCATCACTCTCCAATTACTCCGCATATATAATCACTCTCCAATTACTCCGCACATATCATCAGTCTCTAATTACTCCGCATATATCATCACTCTCCAATTACTCCGCATATATCATCTCTCTCCAATTACTCCGCATATATCATCTCTCTCCAATTACTCCGCATATATTATCACTCTCAAATTACTCCGCATATATCATCTCTCCCCAATTACTCCCATATATCATCACTCCCCAATTACTCCGCATATATCATCACTCTCCAATTACTCCGCATATATCATCTCTCCCGAATTACTCCGCATATATCATCACTCTCCAATTACTCCGCATATATCATCACTCTCCAATTACTCCGCATATATCATCACTCTCCAATTACTCCGCATATATCATCTCTCTCCAATTACTCCCGTACAGCATCACTCTCCAATTACTGCGCATATATCATCAGTCTCTAATTACTCCGCATATATCATCACTCTCCAATTACTCCGCATATAACATCATTCTCCAATTACTCCGCATATAACATCACTCTCCAATTACTCCGCATATATCATCTCTCCCCAATTACTCCGCATATAACATCACTCTCCAATTACTCCGCATATAACATCACTCTCCAATTACTCCGCATATATCATCTCTCCCCAATTACTCCCATATATCATCACTCTCCAATTACTCCGCATATAACATCACTCTCCAATTACTCCGCATATAACATCACTCTCCAATTACTCTGCATATATCATCTCTCCCCAATTACTCCGCATATATCATCACTCTCCAATTACTCCGCACATATCATCAGTCTCTAATTACTCCGCATATATCATCACTCTCCAATTACTCCGCATATAACATCATTCTCCAATTACTCCGCATATAACATCACTCTCCAATTACTCCGCATATATCATCTCTCCCCAATTACTCCGCATATAACATCACTCTCCAATTACTCCGCATATAACATCACTCTCCAATTACTCCGCATATATCATCTCTCCCCAATTACTCCCATATATCATCACTCTCCAATTACTCCGCATATAACATCACTCTCCAATTACTCCGCATATAACATCACTCTCCAATTACTCTGCATATATCATCTCTCCCCAATTACTCCCATATAACATCACTCTCCAATTACTCCGCATATAACATCACTCTCCAATTAATCCGCATATATCATCTCTCCCCAATTACTCCCATATATCATCACTCTCCAATTACTCCCATATAACATCACTCTCCAATTACTCAGCATATAACATCTCTCTCCAATTACTCCGCATATATAATCACTCCCCAATTACTCCGCACATATCATCTCTCTCCAATTACTCCGCATATAACATCTCTCTCCAATTACTCCGCATATATCATTTCTCTCCAATTACTCCGCATATATCATCACTCCCCAATTACTCCGCATATATCATCTCTCCCCAATTACTCCCATATATCATCACTCTCCAATTACTCCGCATATAACATCACTCTCCAATTACTCCGCATATAACATCACTCTCCAATTACTCTGCATATATCATCTCTCCCCAATTACTCCCATATAACATCACTCTCCAATTACTCCGCATATAACATCACTCTCCAATTAATCCGCATATATCATCTCTCCCCAATTACTCCCATATATCATCACTCTCCAATTACTCCCATATAACATCACTCTCCAATTACTCAGCATATAACATCTCTCTCCAATTACTCCGCATATATAATCACTCCCCAATTACTCCGCACATATCATCTCTCTCCAATTACTCCGCATATAACATCTCTCTCCAATTACTCCGCATATATCATTTCTCTCCAATTACTCCGCATATATCATCACTCCCCAATTACTCTGCATATATCATCTCTCTCCAATTACTCCGCATATATCATCTCTCTCCAATTACTCCGCATATTTCATCTCTATCCAATTACTCCCATATATCATCTCTCTCCAATTACTCCGCATATATCATCTCTCTCCAATTACTCCGCATATATCATCTCTATCCAATTACTCCCATATATCATCTCTCTCCAATTACTCCGCACATATAATCACTCCCCAATTACTCCGCATATATAATCACTCCCCAATTACTCCGCATATATCATCACTCTCCAATTACTCTGCATATATCATCTCTCTCCAATTACTCTGCATATATAATCACTCCCCAATTACTCCGCATATATCATCTCTCTCCAATTACTCCGCATATATCATCTCTCTCCAATTACTCCCATATATCATCTCTCCAATTACTCCGCATATATCATCTCTCTCCAATTACTCCGCATATATAATCACTCTCCAATTACTCCCATGTATCATCTCTCTCCAATTACTCCGCATATATCATCACTCTCCAATTACTCCGCATATATCATCACTCTCCAATTACTCCACATATATCATCACTCTCCAATTACTCCGCATATATAATCACTCCCCAATGACTCCGCATATATCATCACTCTCCAATTACTCCGCATATATCATCTCTCTCCAATTACTCCCATATATCATCTCTCTCCAATTACTCCGCATATATCATCTCTCTCCAATTACTCCCATATATCATCTCTCTCCAATTACTCCGCATATATCATCACTCTCCAATTACTCCCATATATCATCTCTCTCCAGTTACTCCCATATATCATCTCTCTCCAATTACTCCGCATATATAATCACTCCCCAATGACTCCGCATATATCATCACTCTCCAATTACTCCGCATATATCATCTCTCTCCAATTACTCCCATATATCATCTCTCTCCAATTACTCCGCATATATCATCTCTCTCCAATTACTCCCATATATCATCTCTCTCCAATTACTCCCATATATCATCTCTCTCCAATTACTCCGCATATATCATCACTCTCCAAATACTCCGCATATATCATCTCTCCCCAATTACTCCCATATATCATCACTCCCCAATTACTCCGCATATATCATCTCTCTCCAATTACTCCGCATATATTATCACTCTCAAATTACTCCGCATATATCATCTCTCCCCAATTACTCCCATATATCATCACTCCCCAATTACTCCGCATATATCATCACTCTCCAATTACTCCGCATATATCATCTCTCTCGAATTACTCCGCATATATCATCACTCTCCAATTACTCCGCATATATCATCACTCTCCAATTACTCCGCATATATCATCACTCTCCAATTACTCCGCATATATCATCACTCCCCAATTACTCCGCATATATCATCTCTCTCCAATTACTCTGCATATACCATCTCTCTCCAATTACTCCGCATATATCATCTCTCTCCAATTACTCTGCATATATCATCACTCTCCAATTACTCCGCATATATCATCTCTCTCCAATTACTCCGCATATATCATCACTCTCCAATTACTCCGCATATATCATCACTCTCCAATTACTCCCATATATCATCTCTCTCCAATTACTCCCATATATCATCACTCTCCAATTACTCCGCATATATCATCTCTCTCCAATTACTCCGCATATATCATCACTCTCCAATTACTCCGCATATTTCATCTCTCTCCAATTACTCCGCATATATCATCACTCCCCAATTACTCCGCATATAACATTTCTCTCCAATTACTCCGCATATATCATCTCTCTCCAATTACTCCCATATATCATCACTCCCCAATTACTCCGCATATATAATCTCTCTCCAATTACTCCGCATATATCATCTCTCTCCAATTACTCCGCATATATCATCACTCTCAAATTACTCCGCATATAACATTTCTCTCCAATTACTCCGCATATATCATCTCTCTCAAATTACTCCCAAATATCATCTCTCTCCAATTACTCCGCATCTCTCATCTCTCGCGAATTACTCCCATATATCATCTCTCTCCAATTACTCCCATATATCATCTCTCTCCAATTACTCCGCATATATCATCTCTCTCCAATTACTCCGCATATAACATCTCTCTCCAATTACTCCGCATATAACATTTCTCTCCAATTACTCCGCATATATCATCACTCTCCAATTACTCTGCATATATAATCACTCTCCAATTACTCCGCATATTTCATCTCTCTCCAATTACTCCGCATATATCATCACTCCCCAATTACTCCGCATATAACATTTCTCTCCAATTACTCCGCATATATCATCTCTCTCCAATTACTCCCATATATCATCACTCCCCAATTACTCCGCATATATCATCTCTCTCCAATTACTCCGCATATATCATCTCTCTCCAATTACTCCGCATATATCATCACTCTCAAATTACTCCGCATATAACATTTCTCTCCAATTACTCCGCATATATCATCTCTCTCAAATTACTCCGAAATATCATCTCTCTCCAATTACTCCGCATATATCATCTCTCTCGAATTACTCCCATATATCATCTCTCTCCAATTACTCCCATATATCATCTCTCTCCAATTACTCCGCATATAACATCTCTCTCCAATTACTCCGCATATAACATTTCTCTCCAATTACTCCGCATATATCATCACTCTCCAATTACTCTGCATATATAATCACTCTCCAATTACTCCGCATATATCATCACTCTCCAATTACTCCGCATATAACATCTCTCTCCAATTACTCCGCATATATCATCACTCTCCAATTACTCCGCATATATCATCACTCTCCAATTACTCCGCATATATCATCACTCTCCAATTACTCCGCATATAACATCACTCTCCAATTACTCCGCATATAACATCTCTCTCCAATTACTCCGCATATATCATCTCTCTCCAATTACTCCGCATATATCATCACTCTCCAATTACTCCGCATTATCATCACTCCCCAATTACTCCGCATATATCATCACTCTCCAATTACTCCGCATATATCATCACTCTCCAATTACTCCGCATATATCATCTCTCTCCAATTACTCCCAAATATCATCTCTCTCAATTACACCGCATATAACATCACTCTCCAATTACTCCGCATATATCATCACTCTCCAATTACTCCGCATATATCATCACTCTCCAATTACTCCGCATATATCATCTCTCTCCAATTACTCCCAAATATCATCTCTCTCCAATTACTCTGCATATATCATCACTCTCCAATGACTCCGCATATATCATCTCTCTCCAATTACTCCGCATATATCATCACTCCCCAATTACTCCGCATATATCATCTCTCTCCAATTACTCCGCATATATCATCTCTCTCCAATTACTCCGCATATATCATCACTCTCCAATTACTCCCATATATCATCACTCTCCAATTACTCCCATATATCATCTCTCTCCAATTACTCCGCATATATCATCTCTCTCCAATTACTCCGCATATATATCTCTCTCCAATTACTCCGCATATATCATCTCTCTCCAATTACTCCGCATATATCATCACTCCCAATTACTCCTGCATATATCATCACTCTCCAATTACTCCGCATATATCATCTCTCTCCAATTACTCCCATATATCATCACTCTCCAATTACTCCGCATATATCATCTCTCTCCAATTACTCCGCATATATCATCTCTCTCCAATTACTCCGCATATAACATCTCTCTCCAATTACTCCGCATATATCTTCACTCCCCAATTACTCCTCATATATCATCACTCTCCAATTACTCCGCATATATCATCACTCCCAATTACTCCGCATATATCATCTCTCTCCAATTACTCCGCATATATCATCTCTCTCCAATTACTCCGCATATATCATCTCTCTCCAATTACTCCGCATATAACATCTCTCTCCAATTACTCCGCATATATCATCTCTCTCCAATTACTCCGCATATATCATCTCTCTCCAATTACTCCGCATATATCATCTCTCTCCAATTACTCCCATATATCATCTCTCTCCAATTACTCCCATATATCATCTCTCTCCAATTACTCCGCATATAACATCTCTCTCCAATTACTCCGCATATATCATCTCTCTCCAATTACTCCGCATATAACATCTCTCTCCAATTACTCCGCATATATCATCACTCTCCAATTACTCTGCATATATCATCACTCTCCAATTACTCCGCATATATCATCACTCTCCAATTACTCCGCATATATCATCTCTCTCCAATTACTCCGCATATATCATCTCTCTCCAATTACTCCGCATATATCATCACTCTCCAATTACTCCGCATATATCATCACTCCTCCAATTACTCCGCATATATCATCTCTCTCCAATTACTCCGCATATAACATCTCTCTCCAATTACTCCGCATATATCATCACTCTCCAATTACTCCGCATATATCATCACTCTCCAATTACTCTCCGCATATATCATCACTCTCCAATTACTCCGCATATAATCATCACTCTCCAATTACTCCACATATATCATCTCTCTCCAATTACTCCGCATATATCATCTCTCTCCAATTACTCCGCATATATCATCACTCTCCAATTACTCCGCATATATCATCTCTCCCAATTACTCCACATATATCATCACTCTCCAATTACTCCGCATATATCATCACTCTCCAATTACTCCGCATATATCATCTCTCTCCAATTACTCCGCATATATCATCTCTCTCCAATTACTCCGCATATAACATCTCTCTCCAATTACTCCGCATATATCATCACTCTCCAATTACTCCGCATATATCATCACTCTCCAATTACTCCGCATATATCATCTCTCTCCAATTACTCCGCAAATATCATCACTCTGCCAATTACTCCGCATATATCATCTCTCTCCAATTACTCCGCATATATCATCACTCTCCAATTACTCCGCATATATCATCTCTCTCCAATTACTCCGCATATATCATCACTCTCCAATTACTCCCATATATCATCACTCTCCAATTACTCCGCATATATCATCACTCTCCAATTACTCCGCATATATCATCTCTCTCCAATTACTCCGCATATAACATCTCTCTCCAATTACTCCGCATATATCATCACTCTCAATTACTCCGCATATATCATCTCTCTCCAATTACTCCGCATATATCATCACTCCCCAATTACTCCGCATATATCATCACTCTCCAATTACCTCCGCATATATCATCTCTCTCCAATTACTCCGCATATATCATCACTCTCCAATTACTCCGCATATATCATCTCTCTCCAATTACTCCGCATATATCATCTCTCTCCTATTCCTCCGCATATAACATTTCTCTCCAATTACTCCGCATATATCATCACTCCCAATTACTCCACATATATCATCACTCTCCAATTACTCCGCATATATCATCACTCCCAATTACTCCGCATATATCATCACTCTCCAATTACTCCGCATATATCATCTCTCTCCAATTACTCCGCATATATCATCTCTCTCCAATTACTCCGCATATATCATCTCTCTCCAATTACTCCGCATATAATCACTCCTCCAATTACTCCGCATATATCATGACTCTCCAATTACTCCACATATATCATCAGTCTCTAATTACTCCGCATATATCATCACTCTCCAATTACTCCGCATATATCATCACTCTCCAATTACTCCGCATAAAAATCACTCTCCAATTACTCCGCATATATCATCACTCCTCAATTACTCCGCATATATCATCACTCTCCAATTACTCCGCACATATCATCACTCTCCAATTACTCCGCATATATCATCACTCTCCAATTACTCCGCATATATCATCACTCTCCAATTACTCCGCATATATCATCACTCTCCAATTACTCGCATATATCATCTCTCCCAATTACTCCGCATATAACATCACTCTCCAATTACTCCGCATATATCATCACTCTCCAATTATTCCGCATATATCATCTCTCTCCAATTACTCCTCATATATCATCACTCTCCAATTACTCCCATATATCATCACTCTCCAATTACTCTGCATATATCATCACTCTCCAATTACTCCGCATATATCATCACTCCCAATTACTCCGCACATATCATCTCTCTCCAATTACTCCGCATATATCATCTCTCTCCAATTACTCCGCAGATATCATCTCTCTCCAATTACTCCGCATATATCATCACTCCCCAATTACTCCGCATATATCATCACTCTCCAATTACTCCGCATATATCATCTCTCTCCAATTACTCCGCATATATCATCTCTATCCAATTACTCCCATATATCATCTCTCTCCAATTACTCCGCATATATAATCACTCCCCAATTACTCCGCATATATAATCACTCCCAATTACTCCGCATATATCATCACTCTCCAATTACTCCGCATATATCATCTCTCTCCAATTACTCTGCATATATAATCACTCCCCAATTACTCCGCATATATCATCTCTCTCCAATTACTCCGCATATATCATCTCTCTCCAATTACTCCCATATATCATCTCTCCAATTACTCCGCATATATCATCTCTCTCCAATTACTCCGCATATATCATCTCTCTCCAATTACTCCGCATATATCATCTCTCTCCAATTACTCCGCATATATCATCACTCTCCAATTACTCCGCATATATCATCACTCTCCAATTACTCCTCATATATCATCACTCTCCAATTACTCCGCATATATAATCACTCCCAATGACTCCGCATATACCATCACTCTCCAATTACTCCGCATATATCATCTCTCTCCAATTACTCCCATATATCATCTCTCTCCAATTACTCCGCATATATCATCTCTCTCCAATTACTCCGCATATATCATCTCTCTCCAATTACTCCGCATATATCATCACTCTCCAATTACTCCCATATATCATCTCTCTCCAATTACTCCCATATATCATCTCTCTCCAATTACTCCGCATATATCATCACTCTCCAATTGCTTCCATATATCATCACTCCCCAATTACTCCGCATATATCATCTCTCTCCAATTACTCCCATATATCATCTCTCCAATTACTCCGCATAAACCATCACTCTCCAATTACTCCGCATATATCATCACTCTCCAATTACTCCGCATATATCATCTGTCTCCAATTACTCCGCATATATCATCACTCCCCAATTACTCCGCATATAACATCTCTCTCCAATTACTCCGCATATATCATCTCTCTCCAATTACTCCCATATATCATCACTCTCCAATTACTCCGCATATATCATCTCTCTCAAATTACTCCCATATATCATCTCTCTCCAATTACTCCGCATATATCATCTCTCTCGAATTACTCCCATATATCATCTCTCTCCAATTACTCCCATATATCATCTCTCTCCAATTACTCCGCATATAACATCTCTCTCCAATTACTCCGCATATAACCTCTCTCTCCAATTACTCCGCATATAACATTTCTCTCCAATTACTCCGCATATATCATCACTCTCCAATTACTCTGCATATATAATCACTCTCCAATTACTCCGCATATATCATCACTCTCGAATTACTCCGCATATATCATCTCTCTCCAATTACTCCGCATATAACATCTCTCTCCAATTACTCCGCATATATCATCACTCTCCAATTACTCCGCATATATCATCACTCCCCAATTACTCCGCATATATCATCTCTCTCCAATTACTCCGCATATAACATCTCTCTCCAATTACTCCGCATATATCATCACTCTCCAATTACTCCGCATATATCATCACTCCCCAATTACTCCGCATATATCCTCTCTCTCCAATTACTCCGCATATATCATCTCTCTCCAATTACTCCGCATATATAATCACTCCCCAATTACTCCCATATCTCATCACTCTCCAATTACTCCCATATATCATCTCTCTCCAATTACTCCGCATATATCATCTCTCTCCAATTACTCCCATATATCATCTCTCCAATTACTCCGCATATATCATCTCTCTCCAATTACTCCGCATATATAATCACTCCCCAATTACTCTGGATATATCATCACTCTCCAATTACTCCGCATATATCATCTCTCTCCAATTACTCCCATATATCATCACTCTCCAATTACTCCGCATATATCATCTCTCTCCAATTACTCCGCATATATCATCTCTCTCCTATTACTCCGCATATAACATTTCTCTCCAATTACTCCGCATATATCTTCACTCCCCAATTACTCCACATATATCATCACTCTCCAATTACTCCGCATATATCATCACTCCCCAATTACTCCGCATATATCATCTCTCTCCAATTACTCCGCATATATCATCTCTCTCCAATTACTCTGCATATATCATCACTCTCCAATTACTCAGCATATATCATCACTCCCCAATTACTCCGCATATATCATCTCTCTCAAATTACTCCCATATATCATCTCTCTCCAATTACTCCGCATATATCATCTCTCTCGAATTACTCCCATATATCATCTCTCTCCAATTACTCCCATATATCATCTCTCTCCAATTACTCCGCATATAACATCTCTCTCCAATTACTCCGCATATAACCTCTCTCTCCAATTACTCCGCATATAACATTTCTCTCCAATTACTCCGCATATATCATCACTCTCCAATTACTCTGCATATATAATCACTCTCCAATTACTCCGCATATATCATCACTCTCGAATTACTCCGCATATATCATCTCTCTCCAATTACTCCGCATATAACATCTCTCTCCAATTACTCCGCATATATCATCTCTCTCAAATTACTCCCATATATCATCTCTCTCCAATTACTCCGCATATATCATCTCTCTCGAATTACTCCCATATATCATCTCTCTCCAATTACTCCCATATATCATCTCTCTCCAATTACTCCGCATATAACATCTCTCTCCAATTACTCCGCATATAACCTCTCTCTCCAATTACTCCGCATATAACATTTCTCTCCAATTACTCCGCATATATCATCACTCTCCAATTACTCTGCATATATAATCACTCTCCAATTACTCCGCATATATCATCACTCTCGAATTACTCCGCATATATCATCTCTCTCCAATTACTCCGCATATAACATCTCTCTCCAATTACTCCGCATATATCATCACTCTCCAATTACTCCGCATATATCATCACTCAACAATTACTCCGCATATATCATCTCTCTCCAATTACTCCGCATATAACATCTCTATCCAATTACTCCGCATATATCATCACTCTCCAATTACTCCGCATATATCATCACTCCCCAATTACTCCGCATATATCATCAATCTCCAATTACTCCGCATATAACATCACTCTCCAATTACTCCGCATATAACATCTCTCTCCAATTACTCCGCATATAACATCTCTCTCCAATTACTCCGCATATATCATCACTCTCCAATTACTCCGCATATATCTTCACTCCCCAATTACTCCACATATATCATCACTCTCCAATTACTCCGCATATATCATCACTCTCCAATTACTCCGCATATATCATCTCTCTCCAATTACTCCCAAATATCATCTCTCTGCAATTACACCGCATATAACATCACTCTCCAATTACTCCGCATATATCATCACTCTCCAATTACTCCGCATATATCATCACTCTCCAATTACTCCGCATATATCATCTCTCTCCAATTACTCCCAAATATCATCTCTCTGCAATTACTCCGCATATATCATCTCTCTCCAATTACTCCGCATATATAATCACTCCCCAATTACTCCGCATATATCATCTCTCTCCAATTACTCCGCATATATCATCTCTCTCCAATTACTCCGCATATATAATCACTCCCCAATTACTCCCATATCTCATCACTCCCCAATTACTCCGCATATATCATCACTCTCCAATTACTCCGCATATATCATCTCTCTCCAATTACTCCCATATATCATCTCTCCAATTACTCCGCATATATCATCTCTCTCCAATTACTCCGCATATATAATCACTCCCCAATTACTCTAGATATATCATCACTCTCCAATTACTCCGCATATATCATCTCTCTCCAATTACTCCCATATATCATCACTCTCCAATTACTCCGCATATATCATCTCTCTCCAATTACTCCGCATATATCATCTCTCTCCTATTACTCCGCATATAACATTTCTCTCCAATTACTCCGCATATATCATCACTCCCCAATTACTCCACATATATCATCACTCTCCAATTACTCCGCATATATCATCACTCCCCAATTACTCCGCATATATCATCACTCTCCAATTCCTCCGCATATATCATCTCTCTCCAATTACTCCGCATATATCATCTCTCTCCAATTACTCCGCATATATCATCTCTCTCCAATTACTCCGCATATATAATCACTCCCCAATTACTCCGCATATATCATGACTCTCCAATTACTCCACACATATCATCAGTCTCTAATTACTCCGCATATATCATCACTCTCCAATTACTCCGCATATATCATCACTCTCCAATTACTCCGCATATATAATCACTCTCCAATTACTCCGCATATATCATCACTCCTCAATTACTCCGCATATATCATCACTCTCCAATTACTCCGCACATATCATCAGTCTCTATTTACTCCGCATATATCATCACTCTCCAATTACTCCGCATATAACATCACTCTCCAATTACTCTGCATATAACATCACTCTCCAATTACTCTGCATATATCATCTCTCCCCAATTACTCCCATATAACATCACTCTCCAATTACTCCGCATATAACATCACTCTCCAATTAATCCGCATATATCATCTCTCCCCAATTACTCCCATATATCATCACTCTCCAATTACTCCCATATAACATCACTCTCCAATTACTCAGCATATAACATCTCTCTCGAAATACTCCGCATATATAATCACTCCCCAATTACTCCGCACATATCATCTCTCTCCAATTACTCCGCATATAACATCTCTCTCCAATTACTCCGCAGATATCATTTCTCTCCAATTACTCCGCATATATCATCACTCCCCAATTACTCTGCATATATCATCTCTCTCCAATTACTCCGCATATATCATCTCTCTCCAATTACTCCGCATATATCATCTCTATCCAATTACTCCCATATATCATCTCTCTCCAATTACTCCGCATATATAATCACTCCCCAATTACTCCGCATATATAATCACTCCCCAATTACTCCGCATATATCATCACTCTCCAATTACTCCGCATATATCATCTCTCTCCAATTACTCTGCATATATAATCACTCCCCAATTACTCCGCATATATCATCTCTCTCCAATTACTCCGCATATATCATCTCTCTCCAATTACTCCCATATATCATCTCTCCAATTACTCCGCATATATCATCTCTCTCCAATTACTCCGCATATATAATCACTCTCCAATTACTCCTCATATATCATCACTCTCCAATTACTCCGCATATATAATCACTCCCCAATGACTCCGCATATACCATCACTCTCCAATTACTCCTCATATATCATCACTCTCCAATTACTCCGCATATATAATCACTCCCCAATGACTCCGCATATACCATCACTCTCCAATTACTCCGCATATATCATCTCTCTCCAATTACTCCCATATATCATCTCTCTCCAATTACTCCGCATATATCATCTCTCTCCAACTACTCCCATATATCATCTCTCTCCAATTACTCCGCATATATCATCACTCTCCAATTACTCCCATATATCATCTCTCTCCAATTACTCCCATATATCATCTCTCTCCAATTACTCCGCATATATCATCACTCTCCAATTGCTCCCATATATCATCACTCCCCAATTACTCCGCATATATCATCTCTCTCCAATTACTCCCATATATCATCTCTCCAATTACTCCGCATAAACCATCACGCTCCAATTACTCCGCATATATCATCACTCTCCAATTACTCCGCATATATCATCTCTCTCCAATTACTCCGCATATATCATCACTCCCCAATTACTCCGCATATAACATTTCTCTCCAATTACTCCGCATATATCATCTCTCTCCAATTACTCCCATATATCATCACTCTCCAATTACTCCGCATATATCATCTCTCTCAAATTACTCCCATATATCATCTCTCTCCAATTACTCCGCATATATCATCTCTCTCGAATTACTCCCATATATCATCTCTCTCCAATTACTCCCATATATCATCTCTCTCCAATTACTCCGCATATAACATCTCTCTCCAATTACTCCGCATATAACCTCTCTCTCCAATTACTCCGCATATAACATTTCTCTCCAATTACTCCGCATATATCATCACTCTCCAATTACTCTGCATATATAATCACTCTCCAATTACTCCGCATATATCATCACTCTCGAATTACTCCGCATATATCATCTCTCTCCAATTACTCCGCATATAACATCTCTCTCCAATTACTCCGCATATATCATCACTCTCCAATTACTCCGCATATATCATCACTCCCCAATTACTCCGCATATATCATCTCTCTCCAATTACTCCGCATATAACATCTCTCTCCAATTACTCCGCATATATCATCACTCTCCAATTACTCCGCATATATCATCACTCCCCAATTACTCCGCATATATCCTCTCTCTCCAATTACTCCGCATATATCATCTCTCTCCAATTACTCCCCATATATCATCACTCCCCAATTACTCCGCATATATCATCACTCTCCAATTACTCCGCATATAACATCTCTCTCGAATTACTCCCATATATCATCTCTCTCCAATTACTCCCATATATCATCTCTCTCCAATTACTCCGCATATAACATCTCTCTCCAATTACTCCGCATATAACCTCTCTCTCCAATTACTCCGCATATAACATTTCTCTCCAATTACTCCGCATATATCATCACTCTCCAATTACTCTGCATATATAATCACTCTCCAATTACTCCGCATATATCATCACTCTCGAATTACTCCGCATATATCATCTCTCTCCAATTACTCCGCATATAACATCTCTCTCCAATTACTCCGCATATATCATCACTCTCCAATTACTCCGCATATATCATCACTCCCCAATTACTCCGCATATATCATCTCTCTCCAATTACTCCGCATATAACATCTCTCTCCAATTACTCCGCATATATCATCACTCTCCAATTACTCCGCATATATCATCACTCCCCAATTACTCCGCATATATCCTCTCTCTCCAATTACTCCGCATATATCATCTCTCTCCAATTACTCCCCATATATCATCACTCCCCAATTACTCCGCATATATCATCACTCTCCAATTACTCCGCATATAACATCTCTCTCCAATTACTCCGCATATATAATCACTCTCCAATTACTCCGCATATATAATCACTCTCCAATTACACCCCGTGTAACATCACTGCCCAATTACACCCCATATAACATCACTCTCCAATTACTCCTGTTTGATAACATTACTCTTATTATCCTCCATAATCTATACAAATTACTGTCTATATATACCACCACCCTAATTAAACCCTCTATTTAATACCGCCCTAATTGATCTCTATATACCTCAGCATTCTTGAAATACTCCCCATAATTTTTATCATTACTCTTGAATTGCTTCCGATATATGCCCTATACCCTTCCACCTTTAGCACACTCACGTCAAACAAACACATGAAAACTCATCACCCCTCAAACAGATTTGCTTCAACAAGACTGTCCCTCAACCAGACCAATTCAACAAGACTGTCCCTCATCCAGACCAATTCAACAAGACTGTCCCTCACCCAGACCAATTCAACAAGACTGTCCCTCACCCAGACCAATTAAACAAGTCTGTCCCTCACCCAGACCAATTCAACAAGACTGTCCCTCACCCAGACCAATTGAACAAGACTGTCCCTCACCCAGACCAATTCAACAAGACTGTCCCTCACCCAGACCAATTCAACAAGACTGTCGATCACCCAGACCAATTAAACAAGCCTGTCCCTCACCCAGACCAATTGAACAAGATTGTCCCTCACCCAGACCAATTTAGCAAGACTGTTCGTTAACCAGAACAATTCAACAAGACTGTCCCTCAACCGGACCAATTCAACAAGACTGTCCCTCACCCAGACCAATTCAACAAGACTGTCCCTCACCCAGACCAATTCAACAAGACTGTCCCTCACCCAGACCAATTCAACAAGCCTGTCCCTCACCCAGACCAATTCAACAAGACTGTCCCTCACCCAGACCAATTCAACAAGACTGTCCCTCATCCAGACCAGTTCAACAAGACTGTCCCTCACCCAAACCAATTCAACAAGACTGTCCCTCACCCAGACCAATTCAAATAGACTGTCCCTCAACAAGACCAATTTAACAAGACTGTTGCTCAACCAGATCCCCCAGCAATTAGACTCCCTTCAAACTGATGGCTTCAATCAGACTCTGCTCGAACCCTGTCCCTCCTGAGCCAGAAGCCACCCCAAACACACTCCATCCATCCTCCTGCTATCAGGCACAGTGAGTTGAGTTGTTAATGCCTGTGTAGCAATGGTGGGCAAACATTTCCCTTGATGCGCTTTATTCATTGAGTGATTTATTCTGTTACAGCTGCTATCTTGGATGACCATACCACATGTGGCAGGGGTGAAAGATTAGCGCTTGCACTTGCCAGAGAACAAATCAACAGCATCATCGAGGTCCCGGCCAAGGCTCGTGTGGAGGTCGAAATCTTTGAGCTTCAACAGGACAGTCAGTACGAAGCAACAGATATGAGTACGCTCCGCACACGTGACTGTCCGTGATCGTTGCTGTCTGTGTCTGTGCTTATCAATGTCTGCGTCTGTCTTCTGTCTGCAATTGATTCTTATGTCTATGTCTGTCTGTTGTCTGCGTCTGAGTCTTATCTGTCTGTGTCTGTCTGCTGTCTGTGTCTGATTCCTATCTGTCTGCGTCTGATTCTTATCTGTCTGTGTCTGATTCTTATCTGTCTGTGTCTGATTCTTATCTGTTTGTCTCTGTCCACTGTCTGCGTCTGATTCTGATCAATCTGTCTGTGTCTGTCTATTGTCTGCATTTGATTCTTATCAATCTGTCTGTGTCTGTCTGCTGCCTGTGTCTGTGCTTATCAATCTATCTGTGTCTGTCTGTTGTCTGTGTCTGTGCTTATCAATCTGTCTGTGTCTGTCTGCTGTCTATGTCTGTGCTTATCAATCTGTCTGTGTCTGTCTGCTGTCTGTGTCTGTGCTTATCAATCTGTCTGTGTTTGTCTGCTGTCTGTGACTGTGCTTATCAATCTGTCTGTGTTTGTCTGCTGTCTGTGTCCGATTATTAAAGTCATTGAATTCTAATAGTCAAGCATCATCTTCAAGAGTGAAGACCGATGCAAAGTACTCATTTAATATTTTTGCCATACCAGTGAGTCCTTTGTAACCTGTCCTTGAACATTCTTCAATGGCCCAATACAGTCTTTGACAGTTCTCTGACTCTTCACATAACTGGAAAAGCTTTTGCCATTAATTCCACAAATGTCTACGATCCTCTTTTCCATTAGCCTCTTAGCTGATCCAATAGCAGCCTTTGTTATCTTTAGTTGTTCCTTGAACTCAACTCTGTTTAGTTGAGTATCAGCTCCCTTTAATTCATAGAAACATTTCTGTTCATGCCTTATTTGCCTTTGGACATAACCAGTCAACCTCCTTGGCGTTTTCTTACCACACTCCCTTCTTTTGACTTTGGGTAGATATTTGTCTTCCACACATTTTTACCTTGTTCTTAAAAACTTTCCATTTGTATTCTACATTGGTCTCATCTCCACCCAGGAGAGTTAGCCAATTTACCCGTTCCAAATTGTCTGCCATTCAGTGAAGTTTGCTCTTCTCAAAGCAGGTACGAGTTGGAGATTCTCAGTACCTTTAGTTCTACCAAAATTGAAACTGTACAATTTTTGTGGTCACTGTTGGCCAGATGTTCCCCCCACGTGGAGGTCTGATATGAGGTCAGGCTCACCACTGAACACTAGGGGGGGAAAAATTGGGTTGCTTTGCGCCTCCCGTTAGCGCCTCCCAAGGGTTAGCGCCTGGGCGGCATCCGGTAGCGCCCCGCGGCGCTGCGCCACCGGCGATGACGTCATCGCCGTGCGCAGCGCCCCGCTCGTGCCCCGGCCGCAAACCTCACTCGCGGCCCCCTGACCTACCGCCGGCCGATATGTCCGACAGGGTCAGGGGGGCGTTTGTGCGGCTGCGGTGGCTCAAATTAAAGGGCGCGTGCCGGGCGGCCATTTTTTTGGGGGGGCCGCTTGCCAGCACCTGCTGTTTTCCCGGCACCCTGTTCCCCGGTGGGCCAGTAGGGCGCCGGTGCGCGCTGCACTAGGCCCCTCCACTTTAATCAGGGGAGGGAGGCCTGTAATTTCACGGCGCTACAAGCAAACGCGTGCGGCACTGTTGCACGTAGCGCCGCGGTATTCAATGGTAGCGCCCCAGGAAGGAGGGGGAGCGCTTCTAGTAGCGTCCCGCCTCACACTTGAGGCGCTATCACTGAACGTACGGCGCAGGGGCGCTAACTTTTTCGGGGCGCTAAAGGTAGCCGAAAGGGGGCGCCACTGAATTTTCCCCCCCGAGATCTAATATATGATGATCCCTCTTGCTGCTTTTTAGGTTTCCCTCTCTCTCTCTCTCTCTCTACTTTTGTATCTCTCTCTTGTCTGTATCTCTCACTCACTCTATCTCTGTGTTTCTCGGTCTTGCCCTTTCTCTTTCGTGCTTTCGGTCTGGGGTCGATTTTCAACTGGGTGCACACCGAGTTCCCGATCAGCCGCCCGTTATAGAAATGTAAAGCCGGCGGTTTTTTAAGAACATAAGTACAAAGAGCAGGAGTAGGCCATACGGCCCCTCGAGCCTGCTCTGCCATTCATTAAGATCATGGCTGATCATCGACCGCAGCTCCGCTTTCACACCCGATCTCCATATCACTTGATTCCCCATGAGTCCAAAAATCTATCAATCTCAGCCTTGAATATACTCAAAGACTCAGCATTCACAGCCCTCTGGGGCAGAGAATTCCAAAGATTCCCAACCCTCTGAGTGAAGAAATTCTTCCTCATCTCAGTCTTACATGGCCTACCCCTTATCCTGAGACTATGCCCACTAGTTCTAGACACTCCAGCCAGGGGAAACAACCTCTCAGCATTTACCCTGTTAATCCCCTTCAGAATCTTGTATCTTTCAATGAGATCACCTCTCATTCTTCTAAACTCCAGAGAGTATAGGCCCAATCTACTCAATCTCTCATCATAGGACAGCCCTCTCATCCTAGGAATCAATCTAGTGAACCTTCGTTGCACCGCCTCCAAGGCAAGTACATCCTTCCTTAGATAAGGAGACCAAAACTGTGCACAGTACTCTGGGTGTGGTCTCACCAAGGTCTTGTACAATTGTAGCAAGACTTCCTTACTCTTATACTCCAACCCCCTTGCAATAAAGGCCAACATGCCATTTGCCTTCCTTATTGCTTGCTGTACCTGCATGCGAGCTTTCTGAGTTTCTTACATGAGGACACCCAAATATAACGGGGGAGGGGGGATATCTGCAACGCTGGTGTTACGCTCAGGCACCAAGTTTAAAATTGCCCCTCTCTCTCTCTCATGCTCCTTCAATGTGTCTCTGTGTTTCCGTCTGTGCTTGCTTCTGTTTTTCTCTTTAAAAACGAGCATAGCAATCTCACATCGGTGGGACTGTCCCACTCTGGTTGCCGGCACTGAATCTAGGCTTTTCTTGGTGAGGGGGGAGCTGATTTTACCCAGTCCTAATTTCCTGCTCTCCCCCCACAACTTTCTCCATTCTCCTTTTTTCAGTAATTACCCAGTACCTTTTGGAACGCTGTAAACAATTTAGTATTGATTACATGTCTGCAGCCCCGTATCCTAACTCGCACCAAGTCCCGTTCACCCATCACCCCCTGTGCCCGCTGGCCTACATTGGCTCCCGTTTAAGCAACGCCTCAATTTAAAATTATCATCCTTGTTTTCAAATCCCTCCACGGCCTCACCCCTCCCAATCTCTGCAACCTCCTTCAGCCCGACAAGTCTCCGAGATCTCTGCGCTCCTCCAATTCTGGTCTCTTGTGCAACCTCGATTTCCATCGCTCCACCATTGACAGCCGTGGCTTCAGCTGCCGGGGCCCTAAGCTCTGGAATTCCCTCCCTTAACGTCTCAACTCTCTACCTTACCCCTCCTTTAAGATGCTACTTAAAACCTACCTCTTTGACCAAGCTTTTGGTCACCTTGCCAGATAGCATCTTATCTGGATTATTGTCAGAATTGTCTGATAACACTCATGTGAAGCACGTAACGACGTTTTACTATGTTAAAGTTGCAGAATAAATGCAAGTTGATTTTGTTGTTATTAAACACCACATGACAAAACATTCCATATTCCGATAACTCTTCACCATCAACATCACCATCATCGACATCACCATCACCAGTATCAACATCACCATAATCATCATCATCAACATCAACATCACCAACATCACCATCATCATCATCACCATCATCACCATCATCATCACCATCATCATCATCACCATCATCATCATCATCATCATCATCACCATCACCATCATCATCATCACCATCACCATCATCACAATCATCATCATCATCATCACCATCATCATCATCATCATCATCATCATCACCATCATCATCATCATCATCATCATCACAATCATCATCATCATCATCATCATCACAATCATCATCATCATCATCACCATCACCATCATCACCATCATCATCATCATCACCATCATCATCATCATCATCACCACTATCACCAACATCACCATCATCACCATCACCATCATTGACATCACCATCATCAACAACACCATCATCAACATCATCACCATCATCATCATCATCACCATCATCACCATCACCATCATCATTATCATCATCACGATCATCACCATCATCAACATCATCACCATCATCACCATCACCATCATCACCTTCATCATCATCATCACCATCACCATCATCATCATCACCATCACCATCAAAATCATCATCATCATCATCATCATCTTCATCACCATCAACGTCACCATCATCATCATCATCACCATCATCATCTTCATCACCATCAACGTCATCACAATCATCACCATCACCATCATCACCATCATCATCATCATCACCATCATCACCATAATCATCATCATCACCATCACCATCATCATCACCATCACCATCAGCATCATCACATTCATCATCACCATCATCACAATCACCATCTTCATCATCATCACCATCATCAACATCATCATCATCACCATCACCACCATCATCACCATCACCGTCATCACCATCATCATCATCAAATTCACCATCATCATCATCACCATCATCATCATCAGCACCATCATCAACATCACCACCATCATCATCATCATCATCACCACTATCACCAACATCACCATCATCACCATCACCATCATTGACATCACCATCATCAACAACACCATCATCAACATCATCACCATCATCATCATCATCACGATCATCACCATCATCATCATCATCATCACATCATCACCATCATCACCATCACCATCACCATCATCACCTTCATCATCATCATCATCATCACCATCACCATCAAAATCATCATCATCACCATCATCATCTTCATCACCATCGTCATCACCATCATCATCACCACCATCATCACCGTCATCATCATCATCACCATCATCACCATAATCATCATCATCACCATCACCATCATCATCACCACCATCATCACCATCATCACCATCATCACCATAATCAGCATCATCACCATCATCAACAACACCATCATCAACATCATCACCATCATCATCATCATCACGATCATCACCATCACCATCAGCATCATCACATTCATCATCACCATCATCACAATCACCATCTTCATCATCATCACCATCATCAACATCATCACCATCATCATCATCATCATCATCACCATCACCACCATCATCACGATCACCGTCATCACCATCATCATCATCAAATTCACCATCATCATCATCACCATCATCATCATCAGCACCATCGTCACCATCACCACCATCATCAACATCACCACCATCATCATCATCACCATCATCACCAGCATCATCATCACTATCACCATCATCATCATCACCAGCTTCGTCACCATCACCATCATCATCACCATCATCACTATCATTAGCATCACTATCATCATCATCACCATCATCACTATCATCATCATCACCATCATCACCATCATCACCATCATCATCATCACCATCATCACAATCACCATCATCAGCATCACCACCAGCACCATCACCATCATGACCATCATCACCATCACCATCATCATCATCACCATCATCACCATCAACATCACCATCATCATCACCATCATCACCATCACCATCATCATCATCATCACCATCATCATCATCATCATCACCATCATCATCACCATCATCATCAACCTCACCATCATCACCATTTTCGTCACCATCACCATCATCATCATCACCATCACCATCATCATCATCATCATCATCACCATCACCATCATCATCACCATCATCATCACTATCATCATCACCATCACCACCATCACGATCACCGTCATCATCATCTCCATCATCATCACCATCACCACCATCATCATGATCACCGTCATCATCACCATCATCATCATCACCACCATCATCACCATCATCATCATCACAATCATCACCATCACCTTCATCATCATCGACATCACCAACACCATCAACATCACCATCATTATTATCACCATCACCAACACCACAGCATCACCATCATCATCATCACCATCTTCATCACCATCTCATCACCATCATCATCAGCACCATCATCACCATCATCATCATCACCATCAACATCACTATCATCATCATCATCAGTACCATCATCACCATCTTCATCATCATCACCATCATCATCATCATCATCACTATCATCATCACCATCATCATCATCACCATCATCATCACCATCATCATCATCACCATCATCATCATCACCATCATCATCATCACCATCATCATCATCACTTTCATCATCATGATCACCGTCATCATCACCATCATCACCATCAACATCACCATCATCATCACCATCACCATCATCATCACAATCATCATCATCATCATCACCATCATCATCATCATCATCAGCATCACCATCATCATCACCATCATCACCAGCACCATCATCACCATCACCATCATCATCATCACCATCTTCGTCACCATCATCACTATCATTACCATCACCATCATCACTATCATTACCATCACCATCATCACCATCATCACCATCAACATCACCATCATCATCAACACCATCATCATCATCACCATCACCACCAACATCATCATCATCATCATCACCATCATCACCATCACCATCACCAACATCACCATCATCATCATCATCATCACCATCACCATTATCACCATCATCATCATCATCATCACCATCATCATAATCATCACCATCATCATCACCATCATCACCATCATCACCATCAACATCACCATCATCACCATCTTCGTCACCATCACCATCATCACCATCAACATCACCATCATCGTCATCACCATCATCACCATCACCATCATCACCATCACCATCACCGTCACCACCATCTTCATCATCATCACCATCACCATCATCACCATCTTCATCATCAGCATCATCATCACCAGCATCATCACCATCAGCATCACCATCATCATCATCATCACCATCATCACCATCATCATCATCACCAGCACCATCATCATCATCACCATCACCATCAGCATCATTATCACCATCATCATCACCATCATCACCATCATCATCACCATCATCACCATCATAATCACCACCATCACCATCAGCATCATTATCACCATCTTCATCACCATCATCATCACCATCATCATCATCATCACCATCACCATCATCACCATCAGCATCATCATCATCACCATCATCATCATCATCATCACCATCATCACCATCAGCATCATCATCACCATCATCTTCATCATCATCACCATCACCATCATCACCATCTTCATCATCACCATCATCACCATCAACATCACCATCATCATCATCACCATCATCAGCAACACCATCATCACCATCACCAGCACCATCATTACCATCACCATCATCATCATCACCATCAACATCACCATCATCACCATCATCATCATCATCACAATCACCATCATCATCATCACCATCACCATCACCATCATCACCATCAACATCACCATAATCACCATCATCATCATCACCATCTTCATCACTATCACCATCATCACCATCTTCATCATCATCACCATCATCACCATCATCACCATCATCATCATCACCATCATCATCACCATCATCATCACTATCATCATCACCATCACCACCATCATCACGATCACCGTCATCATCATCACCATCATCATCACCATCATCATCATGATCACCGTCATCATCACCATCATCATCATCATCATCATCATCACCATCATCGACATCACCACCATAATCATCACCATCAATATCACTATCATTATTATCACCATCACCAACACCACCAACAGCATCACCATCATCACCATCATCAGCAACACCATCATCACCATCATCATCATCATCATGACCATCTTCGTCACCATCATCATCACCATCATCATCATCACCATCAACATCACCATCATCATCATCACCAGCATCACCATCACCATCACCATCTTCATCATCATCACCATCATCACCCTCACCATCATCATCACCATCACCATCATGAACATGTTCATCATCATCACGATCATCACCATCACCAACATCACCATCTTCATCATCATCACCATCATCATCATCATCATCATCATCACCATCACCACCATCATCACGATCACCGTCATCATCATCACCATCACCACCATCATCACAATCACCATCATCATCATCACCATCATCATCATCATCACTATCATCATCATCATCACCATCATCATCATCACCATCATCATCATCACCATCATCATCATGATCACCGTCATCATCACCATCATCACCATCATCATCATCATCATCATCATCACCATCATCAACATCATCATCATCACCATCACCATGATCATCATCATCACCATCATAGAAACATAGAAACTAGGAGCAGGAGTAGGCCATTCGGCCCGTCGAGCCTGCTCCACCATTCAATACGATCATGGCTGATCATCCAAATGCAGTACCCTGCCCCTGCTTTCTCACACAGAATCCCCATCGAGCCTGCACCGACACATATCCCACCCTATCCCCGTAACCCCCCATATTTAATCCCCCCCTAACACTAAGGGTCAATTTATCATAGCCAAATCAACCTAACCCGCACATTTTTGGACTGTGGGAGGAAACCGGAGCACCCGGAGGAAACCCACGCAGACACGGGGAGAATGTGCAAACTCCACACAGACAGTCACCCGAGGCCAGATTCGAACCCGGGTCCCTGGCGCTGTGAGGCACCAGTGCTAACCACTATGCCACCGTGTCACCATCATCATCATCACCATCACCATCACCATCATCATCATCATCATCATCACCATCATTAACATCACCATCATCATCATCATCACCATCACCATCATGATCACCATCATCATCATCACCATCATCATCATCACCATCATCATCACCATCATCATCATCACCATCATCATCATCACCATCTTCATCATCATCACCATCATCAACATCATCACCATCATCACCATCATCATCATCATCATCATCATCACCATCATCATCACCATCATCACCACTATCATCATCACCATCACCACCATCATCACGATCACCGTCATCATCATCACCATCATCATCACCATCATCATCATGATCACCGTCATCATCACCATCATCATCATCACCATCATCATCATCACCATCATCGACATCACCACCATAATCATCACCATCAACATCACCATCATTATTATCACCATCACCAACACCACCAACAGCATCACCATCATCATCATCATCATCACCATCTTCACCATCATCAGCAACACCATCATCATCATCATCATCACCATCTTCGTCACCATCATCATCACCATCATCATCATCACCATCAACATCACCATCATCATCATCACCAGCATCACCATCACCATCATCATCATCACCAGCATCACCATCACCATCATAACCATCACCATCATCATCACCATCATCACCATCACCATCATCATCACCATCATCACCATCACCATCATGAACATGTTCATCATCATCACGATCATCACCATCACCAACATCACCATCTTCATCATCATCACCATCTTCATCATCATCACCATCATCATCATCATCATCATCATCACCCTCACCACCATCATCACGATCACCGTCATCATCATCACCATCATCATCATCATTACCATCACCTTCATCATCACCACCATCATCACGATCACCATCATCATCATCACCATCAACATCATCATCACCATCATCATCTTCATCACCATCATCATCATCATCATCACCATCATCATCATGATCACCGTCACCATCATCACCATCATCATCACCATCATCATCATCACCATCACCATCACCATCATCATC
>CM059453.1:3139966-3144966 GCA_030390025.1 Squalus acanthias | reverse complement strand
TGTGGGAGGAAACCGGAGCACCCGGAGGAAACCCACGCAGACACGGGGAGAATGTGCAAACTCCACACAGACAGTCACCCGAGGCCAGATTCGAACCCGGGTCCCTGGCGCTGTGAGGCACCATGGCTAACCACTATGCCACCGTGTCACCATCATCATCATCACCATCACCATCACCATCATCATCATTATCATCATCACCATCATTAACATCACCATCACCATCATCATCATCATCACCATCACCATCATGATCACCATCACCATCATCATCATCACCATCATCATCATCACCATCATCATCACCATCATCACCATCATCATCATCACCATCATCACCATCATCATCATCACCATCTTCATCATCATCACCATCATCAACATCATCACCATCATCATCATCACCACCATCATCATCACTATCATCATCACCATCACCACCATCATCACGATCACCGTCATCATCATCACCATCATCATCACCATCATCATCATGATCACCGTCATCATCACCATCATCATCATCACCATCATCATCATCATCATCACCATCATCGACATCACCACCATAATCATCACCATCACCATCAACATCACCATCATTATTATCACCATCACCAACACCACCAACAGCATCACCATCATCATCATCATCATCACCATCTTCACCATCATCAGCACCATCATCATCACCATCATCATCATCACCATCATCATCATCATCATCATCATCATCACATCTCAATCATCACATCTCATCACTCACCATCATCATCATCATCCATCATCATCCATCACCATCATCATCATCACCATTCACCATCATCACCATCATCATCATCACCATCATCATCATCACCATCATCATCCATCACCATCATCCATCATCACCATCATCATCATCATTAACATCACCATCATCATCCATCACCATCACACGATCATCACCGGATCACCATCTCATCATCATCATCCTCATCTCTCACCATCATCATCCATCATCACTCATCATCCATCATCATCATCACCATCATCATCATCGATCACGTCTCATCACCATCATCATCTTACCATCCATCATCACCATCATCATCACTCACCATCGATCACCATCATCCATCATCACCATCACCATCACCATCACCATCATCATCATCATCATCATCACCATCACCATCATCATCACCATCATCATCACTATCATCATCACCATCACCACCATCACGATCACCGTCATCATCATCTCCATCATCATCACCATCACCACCATCATCATGATCACCGTCATCATCATCACCACCATCATCACCATCATCATCATCACAATCATCACCATCACCTTCATCATCATCGACATCACCAACACCATCAACATCACCATCATTATTATCACCATCACCAACACCACCAACAGCATCACCATCATCATCACCATCACCATCCTCACCATCATCATCATCACCATCTTCATCACCATCACCATCATCAGCACCATCATCACCATCATCATCATCACCATCAACATCACTATCATCATCATCATCAGTACCATCATCACCATCTTCATCATCATCACCATCATCATCATCATCATCACTATCATCATCACCATCATCATCATCACCATCATCATCATCACCATCATCATCATCACCATCATCATCATCACCATCATCATCATCACCATCATCATCATCACTTTCATCATCATGATCACCGTCATCATCACCATCATCACCATCAACATCACCATCATCATCACCATCACCATCATCATCACATCATCATCATCATCATCACCATCATCATCATCATCATCAGCATCACCATCATCATCACCATCATCACCAGCACCATCATCACCATCACCATCATCATCATCACCATCTTCGTCACCATCATCACTATCATTACCATCACCATCATCACTATCATTACCATCACCATCATCACCATCATCACCATCAACATCACCATCATCATCAACACCATCATCATCATCACCATCACCACCAACATCATCATCATCATTATCACCATCATCACCATCACCATCACCAACATCACCATCATCATCATCATCATCACCATCACCATTATCACCATCATCATCATCATCATCACCATCATCATAATCATCACCATCATCATCATCACCATCATCATCACCATCCATCACATCACCATCATCATCACTCATCATCTCATTTCATCACCATCATTCATCCATCATCTCTCATCACCATCATCCATCATCACCTCACCATCCATCATCATCATAACCATCATCATCATCACCATCATCATCATCACCATCATTCATCCCATCACCACCCATCACTCCATTCACCATCATCACCATCACCATCATCAGCATCACCATCACACACCATCAACATCATCACCATCATCATCCCTCATCACATCACCACCATCATCATCATCACATCCCATCATCATCATCCACATCACCATCACCATCAACATCATCATTCATCATCGACCATCAGCATCATCACCATCACCTCACCATATCACCATCATCATCATCCTCATCCATCATCATCCATCATCATCATCCAACATCATCACCATCATCACCATCCATCATCATCACCCAATCTCATCACCATCATCAATCACCTATCATCATCACCATCACCACCATCATCACCATCATCTTCATCATCATCACCATCACCATCATCACCATCTTCATCATCACCATCATCACCATCAACATCACCATCATCATCATCACCATCATCAGCAACAGCATCATCACCATCACCAGCACCATCATTACCATCACCATCATCATCATCACCATCAACATCACCATCATCACCATCATCATCATCATCACAATCACCATCATCATCATCACCATCACCATCACCATCATCACCATCAACATCACCATAATCACCATCATCATCATCACCATCTTCATCACTATCACCATCATCACCATCTTCATCATCATCACCATCATCAACATCATTACCATCATCACCATCATCATCATCACCATCATCATCACCATCATCATCACTATCATCATCACCATCACCACCATCATCACGATCACCGTCATCATCATCACCATCATCATCACCATCATCATCATGATCACCGTCATCATCACCATCATCATCATCATCATCATCACCATCATCGACATCACCACCATAATCATCACCATCAATATCACTATCATTATTATCACCATCACCAACACCACCAACAGCATCACCATCATCACCATCATCAGCAACACCATCATCACCATCATCATCATCATCATCACCATCTTCGTCACCATCATCATCACCATCATCATCATCACCATCAACATCACCATCATCATCATCACCATCTTCATCACCATCACCATCACCATCTTCATCATCATCACCATCATCACCCTCACCATCATCATCACCATCACCATCATGAACATGTTCATCATCATCACGATCATCACCATCACCAACATCACCATCTTCATCATCATCACCATCATCACCATCATCATCATCATCATCATCACCATCACCACCATCATCACGATCACCGTCATCATCATCACCATCACCACCATCATCACAATCACCATCATCATCATCACCATCATCATCATCATCACCATCATCATCATCATCACCATCATCATCATCACCATCATCATCATCACCATCATCATCATCATCACCATCATCATCATCACCATCACCATCATCACCATCATCATCATCACCATCATCAACATCATCATCATCACCATCACCATGATCATCATCATCACCATCATAGAAACATAGAAACTAGGAGCAGGAGTAGGCCATTCGGCCCGTCGAGCCTGCTCCACCATTCAATACGATCATGGCTGATCATCCAAATGCAGTACCCTGCCCCTGCTTTCTCACACAGAATCCCCATCGAGCCTGCACCAACACATATCCCACCCTATCCCCGTAACCCCCCATATTTAATCCCCCCCTAACACTAAGGGTCAATTTATCATAGCCAAATCAACCTAACCCGCACATTTTTGGACTGTGGGAGGAAACCGGAGCACCCGGAGGAAACCCACGCAGACACGGGGAGAATGTGCAAACTCCACACAGACAGTCACCCGAGGCCAGATTCGAACCCGGGTCCCTGGCGCTGTGAGGCACCATGGCTAACCACTATGCCACCGTGTCACCATCATCATCATCACCATCAACATCATCATCATCATCACCATCATTAACATCACCATCACCATCATGATCACCATCACCATCATGATCACCATCACCATCATCATCATCACCATCATCATCATCACCATCATCATCACCATCATCACCATCATCATCACCATCATCATCACCATAATCACCATCACCATCATCATCATCACCATCTTCACCATCATCACCATCATCAACATCATCACCATCATCATCATCACCATCATCATCATCATCACCATCATCATCACCATCATCACCATCATCACGATCACCGTCATCATCACCACCATCATCACGATCACCGTCATCATCATCACCATCATCATCACCGTCATCATCACCATCATCATCATCACCATCATCATCATCATCACCATCATCGACATCACCACCATAATCATCACCATCACCATCAACATCACCATCATTATTATCACCATCACCAACACCACCAACAGCATCACCATCATCATCATCATCATCACCATCTTCACCATCATCAGCAACACCATCATCATCATCATCATCACCATCTTCGTCACCATCATCATCACCATCATCATCATCACCATCAACATCACCATCATCATCATCACCAGCATCACCATCACCATCATCATCATCATCATCACCAGCATCACCATCACCATCATAACCATCACCATCACCATCTTCATCATCATCACCATCATCACCCTCACCATCATCATCACCATCATCATCATCACCATCATGAACATGTTCATCATCATCACG
>CM059453.1:3036126-3139466 GCA_030390025.1 Squalus acanthias | reverse complement strand
GAGAGAGATGATATATGGGAGTAATTGGAGAGAGATGATATATGCGGAGTAATTGGAGAGAGATGATATATGCGGAGTAATTGGAGAGAGATGATATATGCAGGAGTAATTGGAGAGAGATGATATATGCGGAGTAATTGGAGAGAGATGATATATGGGAGTAATTGGAGAGTGATGATATATGTGGAGTAATTGGAGAGAGATGATATATGCGGAGTAATTGGAGAGAGATGATATATGCGGAGTAATTGGAGAGAGATGATATATGAGGAGTAATTGGAGAGTGATGATATATGCGGAGTAATTGGAGAGTGATGATATATGCGGAGTAATTGGAGAGAGATGATATATGCGGAGTAATTGGAGAGAGATGATATATGCGGAGTAATTGGAGAGAGATGATATATGCGGAGTAATTGGAGAGAGATGATATATGCGGAGTAATTGGAGAGTGATGATATATGCGGAGTAATTGGAGAGTGATGATATATGCGGAGTAATTGGAGAGTGATGATATATGCGGAGTAATTGGAGAGAGATGATATATGCGGAGTAATTGGAGAGAGATGATATATGCGGAGTAATTGGAGAGAGATGATATATGCGGAGTAATTCGAGAGAGATGATATATGGGAGTAATTGGAGAGAGATGATATATGCGGAGTAATTGGAGAGAGATGATATATGGGAGTAATTGGAGAGAGATGATATATGCAGAGTAATTGGAGAGATGATATATGCGGAGTAATTGGAGAGAGATGATATATGGGAGTAATTGGAGAGAGATGATATATGCAGAGTAATTGGAGAGAGATGATATATGCGGAGTAATTGGAGAGTGATGATATATGTGGAGTAATTGGAGAGAGATGATATGTGGGAGTAATTGGAGAGAGATGATATATGCGGAGTAATTGGAGAGTGATGATATATGCGGAGTAATTGGAGAGAGATGATATATGGGAGTAATTGGAGAGAGATGATATACGCGGAGTAATTCGAGAGAGATGATATATGGGAGTAATTGGAGAGAGATGATATACGCGGAGTAATTGGAGTGAGATGACATATGGGAGTAATTGGAGAGAGATGATATATGCAGAGTAATTGGAGAGAGATGATATATGCGGAGTAATTGGAGAGAGATGATATATGGGAGTAATTGGAGAGTGATGATATATGTGGAGTAATTGGAGAGAGATGATATATGCGGAGTAATTGGAGAGTGATGATATATGTGGAGTAATTGGAGAGAGATGATATGTGGGAGTAATTAGAGAGAGATGATATATGCGGAGTAATTGGAGAGTGATGATATATGTGGAGTAATTGGAGAGTGATGATATATGCGGAGTAATTGGAGAGAGATGATATGTGGGAGTAATTAGAGAGAGATGATATATGCGGAGTAATTGGAGAGTGATGATATATGTGGAGTAATTGGAGAGAGATGATATATGCGGAGTAATTGGAGAGAGATGATATGTGGGAGTAATTAGAGAGAGATGATATATGCGGAGTAATTGGAGAGTGATGATATATGTGGAGTAATTGGAGAGAGATGATCTGTGGGAGTAATTGGAGAGAGATGATTTATGCGGAGTAATTGGGGAGAGATGATATATGAGGAGTAATTGGAGAGTGATGTTATATGCGGAGTAATTTGAGAGTGATGTTATATGCGGAGTAATTTGAGAGTGATGATATATGCGGAGTAATTTGAGAGTGATGCTATGTGGGAGTAATTCGAGAGTGAGGGTGGTTTCACGGACCCATGCGCAGCGTTGACAAGACCTGACGGCTTCGCTTAGTGAACATCAGTAACAGAAGCAGCAGTGCTGGCAGAAGCTGCATCTTCGTCCCCTCCTCATGGAAATTGCTCGGTTCACGGCCCCTCGATGCCCCCTGCAACACACCCAAAAACAATGGCTTTCAGTCACTGACCTTTGACCTCCCAACTCCGACCCTCGCTCGCCCACCACCCCCTCCCCCCACCACCGCACCTCCCAACCCCATCCCACGGCCCATCTGAGGGGCTCAGCCCTTTCAGCTCTTCCCAGTTACAGTGAGACAACCCCAGGGGGGGGATTGAGAGCAGGCCATTCGGCCCGTCGAGCCCAATACCTGCGCTCGCTTGTTCCCTGCAGTTGCAGCAAATTTCAGCTCAATCTCCAAAGGTTAAGAGTCTGGGGAACATTGCGGGCTTTCAGCCTGATATTCATATCGCATTACTAAACTCTTGACAATCATATTTCATTGACCGTAACGGATCAGGCACCCTATCTTGTTCTGTAGAATAATCGATCCATTGATACTTTGAAACAGGATGGTCGCGTGGGGCAGGATCAGGACTGATGGGATAGAGGGACCAGTACAGATAAAGAGGAGGGAACAAGATGGGAGCTGAGCTACAGCGGCCTGGGAGATGTCACAGCGACGAGGGGAATGGGTTTGGGGTGGAAGGTGGGACAGAGCTTGCTCAGATTGCCTTTGGTATTGGTCCGGGCTTTACAAGGGAGTTGATTGATGGAACATTTATAGACCTGGATCATGGCCCTTGTCAATCACTTATTGTCCAAAGTTCATCAATAAACCTGCCTTTATAGATTGAAAGAAAGTTTTGCATTCAGATAGTGCCTTTCATGACTAAGGACATCCCAAAGCGTTTTACAGCCAATGAGGTCCTTTTGAAGTGTAGTCACTGTTATAATGTAGTCTTCAGGCTGACCATCTGCTCTTCTCTGCACTCCCTCCAACCCCTCCATGTTCTTTCAAAGGTCAGGTACCGAAAACTACCCATCATCCTTCAGATCATAGAATGATACAGCACAGAAGGAGGCCAGATGTACCGCATTCCATAGAGTCAGAGAGTTTTCAACACAGAGGGAGGCCACTCAGCCCATTGCTCCGTACCCTTGCTAGCTCTTTAATAGCTCCTTGCAGTGAAGCATTCCCCGGTCTGATAGATCTCTTCGAGAAAATATTTATTTTGCCTTGGCAGATGCTTTGACTTAATGGTCACTAAGTCCTCCTTCTATCTCACCTTTGTTAATTCTGGTGCGAGGTTGCCGTACAAACAAACATACAAATTAGGAGCAGGAGTAGGGCCCTCGGCCCCTCGAGCCTGCTCCCACCATTCAATAAGATCATGGCTGATCTGATTACTCCACATTCCCGCCTACCCCCGATAACCTTTCACCCCTTTTGCTTATCAAGAATCTATCTACCTCTGCCTTAAAAATATTCAAAGACTCCGCTTCCACCGCCCTCTGAGGAAGAGAGTTCCAAAGACTCACGAGCCTCTGTGAGAAAACATTTCTCCTCATCTCTGTCTTAAATGGGCGACCCCTTAATTTTAAACAGTGGCGCCTAGTTCTAGATTCTCCCACAAGAGGAAGCATCCTCTCCACATCCACCCTGTCAAGACCCCTTCAGGATCTTATATGTTTCAATCAAGTCACCTCTTACTCGTACATTTACCCCAAATAGACCCACCTGCCATCCTGAGCTCATCCATTTCATTGGTCCAGACCTCTCTATGGTCAACATTGCAATAATTATTCGGAGTGTTAGTGCCAACAGTAGGTTACATGATATAACCAGAGATCACGTTTTCTATCTGTATTAAATCTCTTACTTCTGTGCACACTTCCTGTTCCCCAAACCTTACTTCCTGTTAGCACAGGAAGTGTGACATCCTTTTCCCATTACAAATTCCTATGTCCCCATTTAGAATAGAGACTTCCTACGACAACCTGTCACGTTGTAATATAGAACATAAGAACATAAGAAATAGGAGCAGGAGTAGGCCATTTGGCCCCTCGAGCCTGCTCCGCCATTCAATAAGATCACGGCTCATCTGATCTTGGCCTCAACTCCACTTTCCCTGCCCGCTCCCCATAACCCTTGACTCCCTTATCGTTCAAAAATCTGTCTATCTCCACCTTAAATATATTCAATGACCCAGCCTCCACAGCTCTCTGAGGTAGAGAATTCTACAGATTCACGACCCTCTGAGAGAAGAAATTCCTCTTCATCTCCGTTTTAAATGGGCGACCCCTTATTCTGAAACTATGGGGGGAAAATTCAGTCGGTTGAGCCTCCCATTAGCGCCTTAAGAGGGCGCTAATGGGGCGCAAAGCAACTAGCGCCTGGGCACGGCGATTTTTGCGCTGCTCGCGAAATTAACTAGACATTTTGCGGCGGTGCTGAACACTACCGCCACGATCTCCTGCGCCGGCAGATCGTGACGTCAGTCGAGTGCGCAACGCCCCGGTAGCGCCCCGGAGCAGATATTGAGTGGCGCCCCCTGCGTTACCGCCTGCCGCTAGCAACGACAGGTTGAGGGGAGCTGTTTTGCAGTCAGGAAGGGACTGGGGGAGCGCTATTTAAAGGCGACCGCTTCCTGCCTCTTTTTTTTGGCGACATTTTTGAACCATGCATTCTGAGAGAGAGAGAGAGAGAGACTTCTGGAGAGATTCAACGCTGTGTGAAGGAGTTTTGGGTACTGAGCAGCACTTTGCAGGTTCATTTTGATTTGACCTTCCTTGTATCGATTTAGAAGAGACTGTGGAGGCTGCACTCTGAGCTCTTTCCCTGGTACTCTCCATTGTTCTTTCCAGCAGATTTGATGTACAGGTCTCTCCAGGCCGAGATTCAAGCCTGCAATGAGCAGGATGTGGATGGAAAGCCAGATCAACCCTTCCCTTTAAGAACTGGCCGGGGCCATTGTGTCTGTGTTCCATTGCTGACTGACATCTCATGAGCTTCGCCAGCGCTCTGAGTTAGCACCTCGCTCCTCGGCCTTTGCGCCTTAAGAGAGATGTGCAGCGCCTGATTTAGCGCTCCAATCACCTCCAGGGGCGATAAAAGTCAAGTTTGCAGTCGGAGGCGATAATTAGCGCCAGGCGCTAATCTTTGCGCCCGGCCGATAATTGCGCCCCAAATGGGGCGTTACTGAATTTCTCCCCCTAAGTCCCCTAGTTCTAGATTCCCCCACGAGGGGAAGCATCCTCTCTGCATCTACCCTGTCAAGCCCCCTCAGCATCTTATATGTTTCAATAAGATCACCTCTCATTCTTCTAAACTCCAATGAGTATAGGCCCAACCTGCTCAACCTTTCTTCATAAGACAACCCCTGCATCTGAGGAATCAACCTAGTGAACCTTCTCTGAACTGCCTCCTATGCAAGTATATCCCTCCTTAAATAAGGAGACCAAAACTGTACGTAGTACTCCAGGTGTGGTCTCACCAGCACCCTGTACAGTTGTAGCAGGACTTCCCTACTTTTATACTCCAGCCCCCTAGCAATAAAGGCCAGCATTCCATTTGCCTTCCTAATTACTTGCTGTACCTGCATGCTAACTTTTTTGTGTTTCATGCACAAGGACCCTTTTTATGTAATTACACCCTCTTGCCAGTGTTGGCAGTCAGGAGCTAAGGTCGAAGGATTGGGGCGGGGCAGAGTCCAAATTTGGCCGACAGTCAAGTGAGTAAATTATTTGCATTGAGCTTTGGGCGAGTCTTGACACAGGACTCCTTTCTAACCCGATATGTAAGAAGCCCGACAAGGGAGGATTCGCTACTGGAACAACTTGTATCGAACCTTGGCCAGACCACACTCGGAGTACTGTGTACAATTCTGGTCGCCATATTATAAAAAGGATATAGAGGCACTGGAGAGGGTGCAGAGAAGATTTAGAAGGATGATACCAGAAATGCGAGGTTATACACATCAGGAAAGGATGAACAGGCTGGGTTTCTTTTCTCGAGAAAAGAGAAGGCTGAGGGGTGACCTAATAGAGGCCTTTAAAATTATGAAAGGTTTGATAAGCGTAGACACAGAGGGGGAAAAATTGGGTTAGTTTGCGCCTCTCGTAATGGGGCGCAAATCCCCTAGCGCCCGGGCGCGGCGCCGCTAACATCTCCTGCGAAGTTCAGCGGGAGGTTCGCGGCGGCGGTAGTCGGTGGCGTCCCACAGCCGCTGCGCCGCAGGCGATGACATCATCACCGTGCGCAGCGCCCCGCTTGCGCCCCGGCCGCAAACATTCCTTGCGCCCCCTGACCTATCGCCAGACAATATGTCCGACAGGGTCAGGGGGGCGTTTTGACAGCGGCGGCGGCGACGCTACTTAAAGGGCAGGAGTCGGGCGGCCATTTTTATTTTGGCCGACTGCCAGCACCTGCCCCCTTGCGCTTTTTTCTTCGGGGTGCGGGCCGCGATCGCTCAGCCCGGCGCTCCTCTTGCGTGCCAGGCTGTTTTCACGGCACCCCGCTCCCCAGTGGTCCAGCAGGGCCCCGGTCTGCGCAGCGCTAGGCCCCGCCCCTTTAATCAGGGGAGGGAGGCCTGCAATACCGCAGCTCTACATGCCGACGCACGTGGCCCTGTTGCGCGTAGCGTCGCGAGATTCAGTAGTAGCGCCCCAAGCAGGAGGCGTGGGGCGCTGCTCCTGAATATATGGCGGAGAGGCGCTAACTTTTTCGGGGCGCTAAAATGGGCGCCACCCAATGTTTCCCCCAGAGAGAGTGTTTCGACTTGTGGGTAAGAGCAAAACTAGAGGCCATCAATATTAAATAGTCACTAATAAAGCCAATATGGAATTCAGAAGAAATCTCTTTACCCAGAGAGTGGTGAGAATGTGGAACTCGCTACCACAGGGAGTGGTTGAAGCGAATAGTATAGATGCATTTAAGGGGAGGCTGGACAAGCATATGAGGGAGAAGGGAATAGAGGGTTACGCTGATAGATTTAGATGAGGAAAGATAGGAGGAGGTTGGAGTGGAGCATAAACGCCGGCATGGACTGGTTGGGCTGAATGGCCTGTTTCTGTGCCGTATATCCGATATAATCCTATGTAATATAAAATTGGCCGACCTCAAAGTGATTTGGGGAAGGGGATGTTCATGATCCCCCCACCCCCCGATCCCCCACTGGCTCCGCCTCTGGTGGCACAGTACCCCCTCTGTATTGCCTCTCCCAGACGCTCAGCCTGTACGTGCAGAGAATCATCGAATGGTACAGCGCAGGAGGAGGCCATTCGGCCCATCGTGCCTCTGTTCCAACCAACTGCACTTCTCTGCCATTTAAATATAAATAATGTCAAATCAAAGTATTATTGAAAAATAAGGATGGATTGCATGACTTTAAAACATAGAATTACTTAGAATATGCAGCACCAAAAGAGGCCATTTGGCCCAACTTATAGAATCATAGAATCATAGAAGATAGGAGCAGGAGTAGGCCATTCGGCCCCTCTAGCCTGCTCCGCCATTCAATGCGATCATGGCTGATCATCCAAACTCAGTACCCTGTCCCTGCTTTCTCCCCATATCCCTTGATCCCTTTAGCCTTAAGAAATATATCCAACTCCTTCTTGAATATATTTAATGAATTGGCCTCAACTACCTTCTGTGGCAGAGAATTCCACAGGTTCACCACTCTCTGGGTGAAGAAATTCTTCCTCATTTCTGTCCTAAATGGCTTACCCCTTATCCTTAGACTGTGACCCCTGGTTCTGGACTCCCCCGCTATCGGGAACATCCTTCCTGCATCTAGTCTGTCCAGTCCTTTCAGAATTTTATAAGTTTCAATGAGATCCCCTCTCATTCTTCTAAACTCCAGCGAGTATAAGCCCAATCGACCCAATCTCTCTTCATACGTCATTCCTGCCATCCCAGGTATCAGCCTTGTGAATCTTCGCTGAACTCCTTCCATGGCCAGAACATCCTTCCTCAGATAAGGCGACCAAAACTGCACACGAGCCTCCTCCCACCTTCCTTCATCTCACCCCCATCAACATGTCCTTCTATAGTGTCAGTCAGTGGTTCAGTGGGTAGCACTCCTTGTTGCTGAGTCAGAAGGTTGTAGGTTCAAGTCCCAACTTCAGAGACTTGAGCACAAAAATCCAGCCAGTCACTCCAGTGCAGTACCATCAGAGGTGCTGTCTTTCAGATGAGATGATAAACTGAAGCCCCATCTGCTCTCTCGGGTGGACGTAAAAGATCCCATGGCACTATTTTTCGAAGAAGAGCAGGGGAGTTATCCCCGGTGTCCTGGGGGTCAATATTTATCCCTCAATCGACATCACTAAAACAGATTATCTGGTCATTATCACGTTGCTGTTTGTGGGAGCTTGCTGTGCGCAAATTGGCTGCCACGTTTCCTACATCAACAACAGTGACTACACTTCCAAAAAAAAAGGACTTCATTGGCTGTAAAGCGCTTTGAGACGTCCGGTGGTCGTGAAAGGCGCTATATAAATGCAAGTCTTTCTTTTATTCCATTCTCCCTCATGTGCTTATCTAGCTTCCCTTTAAATGTATCCATGCTATTCGCCTCAGCCACTCCCTGTGGTAGCGAGTTCCACATTGTCACCATTCTCCAGAATTCCCTATTGGATTTAGTGATGATTGTCTTATATTTATGGCCCCTAGCTTTGGACTCCCACAAAAGTGTATGTTGGCCTTCATAGCGAGAGGGTTTGAGTATAGGAACAGGGATGTCCTGCTGCAGTTGTACAGGGCCTTGGTGAGACCACACCTTGAGTACTGTGTGCAGTTTTGGTCGCCTTATCTGAGGAAGGATTTTCTTGCCATGGAAGGAGTTCAGCGAAGATTCACAAGGCTGATACCTGGGATGGCAGGAATGACATATGAGGAGAGATTGGGTCGATTGGGCTTATACTCGCTGGAGTACAGAAGAATGAGAGGGGATCTCATCGAAACATATAAAATTTTGACAGGTCTGGACAAACTAGATGCAGGAAGAATGTTCCCGATGGTCGGAGAGTCCAGAACCAGGGGTCATAATCTATGGATAAGGGGGTAAGCCATTTAGGACAGAAATGAGGAAGAATTTCTTCACCCAGAGAGTGGAGAACCTGTGGAATTCTCTGCCACAGAAGGTAGTTGAGGCCAAGTCATTAAATATATTCAAGAATGAGTTAGATATATTTCTTAAAGCTAAAGGGATCAAGGGATATGGGGAGAAGGCAGGTACAGGGTACTGAGTTTGGATGATCCGAATGGCGGAGCAGGCTCGAGGGGCCGAATGGCCTACTCCTGCTCCTATCTTCTATGTTTCACTGTGTCTACCCTATCAAACCCCTTCAGAATTTTAAAGACCTCTATCAGTTCACCCCTCTGCCTTCTCTTTGCTCGAGAAAAGAGGCCCAGCCTGTTCAGTCTTTCCTGATAGTTATAACCTCTCAGTTCTGGTATCATCCTTGTAAATCTTTTTTGCACCTTCTCCAGTGCCTCTGTATCTTTGTTATGATATGGAGACCAGATCGGTGCAACAGTGCTCCAAGTGTGGTCTAACCAAGGTTCGATACAAGTTTAACATCACTTACTCTTCTTTTCAATTCAATCCCTCTAGAAGTGAGCCCCAGTGCATGGTTTGCTTTTTTTATGGCCTTGTTAACCTGTGGCGCTACTGTTAGTGATTTGTGTATCTGGCTGAAAAGCAGGCAGTTTTGCACCTTTGTCCAGCCCTGTGGCCCCACTTCCCCTGAACATTGGCTCCCGATCCGACAACGCCTCAATTTTAAAATTCTCATCCAGGTTTTCATATCGCTCCAGGGCCTCGCCCCCCGCCCCCCCCCCCCCCCCCCACCCCCCTCCCTATCTCTGTAACCTCCTCCAGCCCTAAATCCCTCCGAGATCTTTGCGCTCTGCTCTTCCAATTCTGGCCTCTTGCGCATCCCCGATTTCCATCGCTCTACCATTGGCGGCCGTGTCTTCGGCTGCCTGGGCCCGAAACTCTGGTAATTCCTCCCTAAACCTCTCCGTCTCTCTCTCTCCTCCTTTAAGACGCTTCTTAACCAAGCTTTTGCTCATCTGTCCTAATACCTCTTTATGTGACTCGGTGTCAAATTTTGTTTGATAATCACTCCTGTGAAGCACCTTGGGACGTTTTACTACGTTAAAGGCGCTATATAAATACAAGTTGTTGTGGTTCTTGAAGAAACGAAGACTTGGTTTTTACTCCCTGAATGGCAATAGATTGGGAGAAGGGGAAGTGCAACGAGACCTGGGTGTCCTTGTGCACCAGTCGCTGAAGGTAAGCATGCAGGTGCAGCAGGCGGTGAAGAAGGCAAATGGTATGTTGGCCTTCATAGCGAAAGGGTTTGAGTATAGGAACAGGGATGTCCTGCTGCAGTTGTACAGGGCCTTGGTGAGTACTGTGTGCAGTTTTGGTCGCCTTATCTGAGGAAGGATGTTCTTGCCATGGAAGGAGTTCAGCGAAGATTCACAAGGCTGATACCTGGGACGGCAGGAATGACATATGAGGAGAGATTGGGTCGATTGGGCTTATACTCGCTGGAGTTTAGAAGAATGAGAGGGGATCTCATTGAAACTTATAAAATTCTAACAGGACTAGACAGACTAGATGCAGGAAGGATGTTCCCGATGGCGGGGGAGTCCAGAACCAGGGGTCACAGTCTAAGATAAGGGGTAAGCCATTTAGGACAGAGATGAGGAGGAATTTCTTCACCCAGAGAGTGGTGAACCTGTGGAATTCTCTACCACAGAAGGTAGTTGAGGCCAAGTCATTAAATATATTCAAGAATGAGTTAGATATATTTCTTAAAGCTAAAGGTATCAAGGGATATGGGGAGAAGGCAGGTACAGGGTACTGAGTTTGGATGATCAGCCATGATCTCATCGAATGGCGGAGCAGGCTCGAGGGGCCGAATGGCCTACTCCTGCTCCTATCTTCTATGTTTCTATGTATTACGGGAGGTCAACTCATGCCGTTGATGAATAACGTGGACATCCTTGGAACTCCTCAAATTACTCCACGGTTTATCGTCTCCTCTGCTTCCTACTGCCAGTAACATTTCCGTAGCAGCATAGTGATTGACAGGCCTGGAAAAGACCACAGCGTTTCAACTGCCAGGTCCCAGTGCCCAGGAAATATCAGGTCCCGTGAGATCGGTCACGCTCCACTATTAAATGCTCTCCAGCTATTTATCCAAATCTTCCTCAAATGTGCTGCTGAATTCAGCCCCCACGACCTGACTTGGTGATCCAGTGGGTGAACCTGGCATTAATTGGACAAGCGTTAAACTTCCACAAAAGGCGCACGTGTGGAAATTTAGCAAACGCCTTCTGGAAATCCAGGTTAATTATGTCCATTGAAAAGCCCTCATAGAGTCATAGAGTTATACGGCACAGAAGGAGGCCATTCAGGCCCATCGAGTCCGTGCCGGCTCTCCGTAGAGCAATCCAGTCAGTCCCATTCCCCCGCTCTATCCCCGTAGCCCTGCGAGTTTATTTCCCTCAAGTGCCGATCCAGTCTCCCCTTGAAAACATCGAGTGTCCCCGCTTCCACCAGTTCCGTCGGCAGCGAGTTCCAGGTCCCCACCACTCGCTGCGTAAAAAAGTTTTTCCTCACGCCCCCCCCTGTATCTCTTGCCCAAAACCTTAAATCTGTGTCCCCAGTCCTTGTACCATCAACTAGTGCGAACAACCTTTTCCCGTCTAGCCTATCCAAACCTGTCATAATCTTGTACACTTCTATCAAATCTCCCATCAACCTCCTTTGCTCTAATGAAAACAAATCCAGCTTCTCCAACCTGTCCTTGTAGCTAAGATCCCCCATCCCCGGAACCATTCTGGTAAATATCCTCTGCACCCTCTCAAGGGCCTTCACATCCTTCCGAAAGTGTGGTGACCAGAACTGGACGCAATACTCCAGTTGTGGCCTAACCAGCGCTTTATAAAGATTCAGCATAACTTCTCTACTTTCGTACTCAATACCTCTATTTATGAAACCCAAAATCCCATATGCTTTGCTAACCACTCTCTCATTATGTCCTGCCACCTTCAGGGACCTATGCACATTAACTCCCAGGTCCCTCTGTCCCTGCACACTCTTTAAAACTGTGCCATTAAGTGTATATTGCCTCTCCCTGTTCCTTCTGCCAAAATGCATCACCTCACACTTCCCTGTATTAAATTCCATCTGCCACTTGTCTGCCCATTCTGCTAGCCTTTCTATGTCCTGTTGCAGCCGATTGGTATCATCCTCACTGTTTGCCACACCCCCAAGTTTGGTGTCATCGGCAAATTTAGAAATTCTACTCTGTATTCCAATATCCAGGTCATTTATCTGCATCAAAAAAAAAGCAGTGGCCTCAGCACTGACACTTGGGGAACACCACTGCCTACCATGCTCCAGTCTGAAAAACAGCCATTTACCACAACTCGCTGTTTTCTGTGCAAGCACAGTTACCAGTGAGATACAGCCTGTAGTGGTTTGGTACAACTGAGTGGCTTGCTAGGGCATTTCAGAGTCAACTGTGGGTCTGGAATCACATATAGGCCAGCAGGTTTCCTTCTCCTAAAGGACAATTCGTGAACCAGTTGGGTTTTTACAACAATCTGATAGTTTCATGGTCACCATTACTGATAGTAGCTTTTTAAAAAAAACTCCAGATTTATTTAATTCACTGAATTTAAATCCCACTGCTGCCATGGTGGGATTTGACCTCAAGTCTTCCATGCGGATTTATTAGTCCAGACCTCTGGATTACTGGTCCAGTAACATAACCACTATGCTACCGTAACCCCTGCACAGCAAGCTCCCACAAACAACAGAGTGATAATGACCAGATAATCTGTGTTATTTAGTGATGTTGATTGAGGGATAACTTTAGCAAGGACACTGGGGAGAACTCCCCTGCTCTTCATCCTGTAGTGGCCGTGGGATTCACCTGAGAGGGCAGACAGGTCCTCTCTCCCCGTGTATATCACCCTCTGAGTGAAGAAATTCCTCCTCCTCTCAGTCTTATCCTGAGTCTGTGCCTCCCAGTTCTAGACTCTCCATCCAGGGGAAACAACCTCTCAGCATCTACCCTGTCAATCCCCCTCAGAATCCTGTGTTTCAATGAGAGCACCTCTCATTCTTCTAAACTCCAGAGAGTACAGGCACAATGTGCTCAATCTCTCCTCATAGGACAACCCTCTCATCCCAGGAATCAATCTAGTGAACCTTCGCTGCACCACCTCCAAGGCAAGTATATCCTTCCTTAGATGTGGAGACCAAAACTGTGCGCAGTACTCCAGGTGTGGTCTCACCAAGGCCCTGTACAATTGTAGCGAGACTTCCTTACTCTTATACTCCAACCCCCTTGCAATAAAGGCCAACATGCCATTTGCCATCCTAATTGCTTGCTGTACCTGCACACGGACTTTCTGCGTTTCTTGTACGAGGACACCTAAATCTCTCTGAACACCAACACTTAAAAGTTTCTCACCATTTAAAAAATATTCTGTTTTTCTATTCTTCCTACCCAACTGAATAACCTCACATTTCCCCACATTATACTCCATCTTTCACCTTATTGCCCACTCACTTAACCTGGCTATATCCCTTTGCAGGCTCTTTGTGTTCTCCTCACAGCTTACTTTCCCACCTAGCTTTATTTTGTCAGCAAACTTGGATACATTGCACTCGGTCCCTTCACCCAAATCATTGATGTAGATTGTGAATAGCTGAGGCCCAAGCACTGATCCTTGCGGAACCCCACTAGTTACAGCCTGCCAACCTGAAAATGACCCGTTTATTCCTACTCTCTATTTTCTCTCCATTAACCAATTCTCTAACCATGCTATCCACGGTTATTATTTACACAGATTCTGGGGTACTTGGTCCTCCTGTATATCACGCAGTTATTATTCACACAGATTCTGGGTGCTCTCTCCCCCTGTGTATATCACGCAGTTATTATTCACACAGATTCTGGGTGCTCTCTCCCCCCGTGTATATCACACGGTTATTATTCACACAGATTCTGGGGTACTCTCTCCCCCGTGTATATCACACGGTTATTATTCACACAGATTCTGGTGTACTCTCTCCCCCATGTATACCGCACGGTTATTAGTCACACAGATTCTGGGGTACTTTCTCCCCCGTGTATACCAGACGGTTATTATTCATACCGATTCTGGGGTGCTCTCCCCCTCCGTGTATACCAGTCGGTTATTATTCACACAGATTCTGGGGTACTCTCCCCCCCGTGAATATCCACGGTTATTATTCACACAGATTCTGGGACACGGTTATTATTCACACAGATTCTGGGGTACTCTCTCCCCTGTGTATAGCCACGGTTATTATTCACACAGATTCTGGGGTACTCTCTCCCCTGTGTATAGCCACGGTTATTATTCACACAGATTCTGGGGTACTCTCTCCCCTGTGTATAGCCACGGTTATTATTCACACAGATTCTGGGGTACTCTCTCCCCTGTGTATAGCCACGGTTATTATTCACACAGATTCTGGGGTACTTTCTCCGCCGTGTATACCAGACGGTTATTATTCATACCGATTCTGGGGTGCTCTCCCCCTCCGTGTATACCAGTCGGTTATTATTCACACAGATTCTGGGGTACTCTCCCCCCCGTGAATATCCACGGTTATTATTCACACAGATTCTGGGACACGGTTATTATTCACACAGATTCTGGGGTACTCTCTCCCCTGTGTATATCCATGGTTATTATTCACACAGATTCTGGGGTACTCTCCCCCCTCCCCCCCCCCCCCGTGAATATCCACGGTTATTATTCACACAGATTCTGGGACACGGTTATTATTCATACCGATTCTGGGGTACTCTCTCCCCCATGTATATCACACGGTTATTATTCACACAGATTCTGGGCCACGGTTATTATTCACACAGATTCTGGGGTACTTTCTCCCCCTTGTATATCCACGGTTATTATTCATACCAATTCTGGGACACGGTTATTATTCACACAGATTCTGGACTACTCTCTCCCCTGTGTATATCCACGGTTATTATTCATACCAATTCTGGGACACGGTTATTATTCACACAGATTCTGGACTACTCTCTCCCCCATGTATATCACACGGTTATTATTCACACAGATTCTGGGGTACTCTCTCCCCCATGTATATCACACGGTTATTATTCACACAGATTCAGGGTACTCTCTCTCATGTATATCACACGGTTATTATTCACACAGGTACTGGGGTACTTTCTCCCCCGTGTATATCACACAGTTATTATTCATACTGATTCTGGACTACTCTCTCCCCCGTGAATATCCACGGTTATTATTCACACAGATTCTGGACTACTCTCTCCCCCGTGTATATCACACGGTTATTATTCACACAGATTCAGGGTACTCTCTCTCGTGTATATCACACGGTTATTATTCACACAGATTCTGGGGTACTCTCTCCCGTGTATATCACACGGTTATTATTCACACAGATTCTGGGGTACTCTCTCCCCCAGGTATATCACACGGTTATTATTCACACAGATTCTGGGGTACTCTCTCTCGTGTATATCACACGGTTATTATTCACACAGATTCTGGGGTACTCTCTCTCGTGTATATCACACGGTTATTATTCACACAGATTCTGGGGTACTCTCTCCCCCATGTATATCACACGGTTATTATTCACACAGATTCAGGGTACTCTCTCCCCCATGTATATCACACGGTTATTATTCACACAGATTCTGGGGTACTCTCTCCCCCAGGTATATCACACGGTTATTATTCACACAGATTCTGGGGTACTCTCTCCCCCAGGTATATCACACGGTTATTATTCACACAGATTCTGGGGTACTCTCTCCCCCATGTATATCACACGGTTATTATTCACACAGATTCTGGGGTACTCTCTCTCGTGTATATCACACGGTTATTATTCACACAGGTACTGGAGTAGTTGAGCCATGGGTATATGAAGCGATCTCCCTACCCCTCAATCCCAGCTCCTCAATCCATTGACTCTTCATCCACGTGGTTTCATCTTGGTTCCTCCCAATCTGTGCCTCCACCACCGGGATTGTGTTGGGAATGAGCCCGTGAGATTCGCTGACTGATTGAGGTGCTTAAGTGGTGTGACAGGCATCATAGTTTCTCAAATCTTCATGGTGAACGTCACCGATTGATTTATTAATTTTATGGTAGGTTCTGAGTGTGAAGTCACATCGGCCTCACCAGGTACTCAGTGTGAACTCACACCGACATCACTCAGTACTGAGAAATAAAAAGAAAAACTATCACGGCTTTCACGACCTCAGGACGTCCCAAAGCGCTTTACAGCCAATGAAGCACTTTTTGAAGTGTTGTAATGTAGGAAACGCGGCAGCCAATTTGCGCACAGCAAGCTCCCACAAACAGCAATGTGATAATGACCAGATCATCTGTTTTAGTGTAGTTGGTTGAGGGACAATTATTGGCCCCAGGACACCAGGGTGAACTCCCCTGCTCTTCTTCAAAATAGTGGCTGTGGGATCTTTTACATCCACCTGAGAGAGCAGACGGGGCCTCGGTTAAATGTTTCGTCTGAAAGACGGCACCTCCGACAGTGCAGCACTCCCTCAGCACTGCCTCTGGGAGCGTCAGCCTAGATTTCAGTGCTCAAGGTTCAAGACACCTACATCACCAGGTACTGAACTCACACCTGTGAATATCTACCTGTAATGCTGTGAACCATATCATTTTGAGGAGTGAATTATAAGTACGAATATCTGTCCTCTAACAAAAAACTAAATATATTGGGAACACTTATACTGATTCAATAGAGAAGGTCAACTGGGAGAGATTAAATACACTGGGAACAATGGGAGAGAGTGAAAACATTAAGGACACTTAAGAAGTGTGAATACTCTGGGAAAAATGGGAGAGAGGAAACACATAGGGAACAGTGACAGAGAGAAGATACCCTGGGATAATTGGGAAAGAGTAAATACACTGGGATCACTTGAAGACAGTAAAAACACTGGGATCACTTGGAGACAGTGGAAACAAGTGGGAACACTGGGGTAGAGATAATACACTGGGAACCTTCGAATAGAGTGAATACACAGCAAATACTGTGTGAAAGTATTTTTTTATTTATTCATTTGTGAGATGTGGGCGTCGCTGGCAAAGCCAGCATTTATTGCCCATCCCTAATTGCCCTTGAGAAGGTGGTGGTGAGCCACCTTCTTGAACCGCTGCAGTCCGTGTGGTGAAGGTACTCCCACAGTGCTGTTAGGGAGGGAGTTGCAGGATTTTGACCCAGCGACGATGAAGTAATGGCGATATATTTCAAAGTCGGGATGGTGTGTGACTTGGAGGGGAACTTGGAGGTGGTGGTGTTCCCATGCGCCTGCTGCCCTTGTCCTTCTAGGTGGAAGAGTTCGCGGGTTTGGGAGTATTGGTGAGTAAGTGCCGCTTGATAGCACTGTCGACGACACCTTCCATCACTTTGCTGATGATTGAGAATAGACTGATGGGGCGGTAATTGGCCGGATTGGATTTGTCCTGCTTTTTGTGGACAGGACATACCTGGGCAGTTTTCCACATTGTCGGATAGATGCCAGTGTTGTAGCTGTACTGGAACAGCTTGGCTAGAGGGGCGGCTAGTTCTGGAGCACAGGTCTTCAGCACGACAGCCGCAATGTTGTCGGGGCCCATAGCCTTTGCTGTATCCAGTGCGCTCAGCTGTTTCTTGATATCATGTAGATGGAATGGGAGGAGACTCATGTGGAGTCTAAACACCAGCACAGACTGGTTGGGCCGAATGGCCTGTTTCAGTGCTGTATATTCTATGTAGCAATGCAGGAAAGTAAATGTACTGGGATCACTCAAAGAGGTTAAGTACACCGGGAACGCTTACAGAAAGTACTGCAGTCGGAATAGTGGGAGAGAGTAAATATACTGGAATCATTTGGAGCGTGAATAAAATGGGAACACTGCGAGCGAGGAACTAAACTGTGGGGACAGTGAACATACTGGTAGCGGTAAAACTCATTGGGACCACAATGGGGGCGAGTAAACACACAGGGAACACTGAGAGAGATTAGATATCCTGGGATTATTGGGAAAGAGTAAATACACAGGAAACAAATGAAGAGATTGAATATCCTGGAAAAACTGGGAGAGAGTAAATACACTGGGACGACGAGGAGAGAGCAAATGCACTGGGAACACTGGGAGAGAGGAAGAAAACTGGAAGCACTTAGGGAGAGTGAACAAACATGGCATACTGGAAGCGGGAAAATACACTGGGCCAGTATGAGACAACATACACTGGGAACATTGAGACAGAGTAGATATCCTGGGAACACTTGGAGAGAGTAAATACACTGGGAACACATGGAGAGAAAATACACTGGGAACACAGGGAGTGAGTAAATACACTGGGAACACTTGGAGAGACAAAGAAAACTGGGAGCACAGGGAGAGTGAACAAACAGGGAATACATGGAGCGGGAAAACACGCTGGGCCAGTATGAGAGAGTAAATACACTGGGAACATTGAGACAGAGTAGTTATCCTGGGATCACTTGGAGAGTGTAAATACACTGGGAACACAGCGAGAAAGTAAATGCACTGGAAAGACAGGGAGAGAGTAAGCACACAGGGATCAGTGGGAGAGAGTAAATACACTGGGAACACTTGAAGAAAGTAAATACACTGGGAACACATGGAGAGAGTAAATACACTGGGAACACATGGAGAGAGTAAATACACTGGGAACACATGGAGAGAGTAAATACACTGGGAACACTTGAAGAAAGTAAATACACTGGGAACACATGGAGAGAGTAAATACACTGGGAACACATGGAGAGAGTAAATACACTGGGAACACATGGAGAGAGTAAATACACAGGGAACACATGGAATGAGTAAATACACTGGGAACACATGGAGAGAGTAAATACACTGGGAACATTGCGAAAAAGAAGTTATCCTGGGAAAATTGGGAAAAGTAAATAGACAGTGATTACTGGAAGACGGAAAATACACTGGGAACACAAAGAGAGAGTAAATACTTGAAGACAATACCTACACTGGGAACACTGGGATACCGTAGATAAACTGGGAATACAAAGAGAGAGTAAATACACTGGCAGCACATGGAGAGAGTAAATACACTGGGAACACAGGGAGAGAGTAAATACACTGTGAACATGTGGAGAGAGTAAATACACTGGGAACACAGGGAGAGAGTAAAAACACTGGGAACACAGGGAAATAGTAAATACACTGGGAACACAGGGAAATAGTAAATACACTGGGAACACAGGGAAATAGTAAATACACTGGGAACACAGGGAGAGAGTAAATACACTGGGAACACATGGAGAGAGTAAATACACTGGGAACACAGGGAGACAGTAAATACACTGGGAACACAGAGAGAGATAAATACACTGGGAACATTGCGAAAAAGAAGTTATCCTGGGAAAATTGGGAAAAGTAAATAGACAGTGATTACTGGAAGACGGAAAATACACTGGGAACACAAAGAGAGAGTAAATACTTGAAGACAATACCTACACTGGGAACACTGGGATACCGTAGATAAACTGGGAATACAAAGAGAGAGTAAATACACTGGCAGCACATGGAGAGAGTAAATACACTGGGAACACAGGGAGAGAGTAAATACACTGGGAACACAGGGAGAGAGTAAATACACTGGGAACATGTGGAGAGAGTAAATACACTGGGAACACAGGGAGAGAGTAAATACACTGGGAACACAGGGAAATAGTAAATACACTGGGAACACAGGGAAATAGTAAATACACTGGGAACACAGGGAAATAGTAAATACACTGGGAACACAGGGAGAGAGTAAATACACTGGGAACACATGGAGAGAGTAAATAGACTGGGAACACAGGGAAATAGTAAATACACTGGGAACACAGGGAAATAGTAAATACACTGGGAACACAGGGAAATAGTAAATACACTGGGAACACAGGGAGAGAGTATATACACTGGGAACACAGAGAGAGAGTAAATACACTGGGAACACTGGGAGAGAGTAAATACACTGGGAACACAGGGAGAGAGAAAATACACTGGGAACACGTGGAGAGAGTAAATACACTGGGAACACATGGAGAGAGTAAATACACTGGGAACACAGGGAGAGAGTAAATACACTGGGAACACAGGGAGAGAGTAAATACACTGTGAACATTGGGAACATAATACACTGGGAACACAGGGAGAGAGTAAATAAACTGGGAACACATGGAGAGAGTAAATACACTGGGAACAGATGGAGAGAGTAAATACACTGGGAACACTGGGAGAGAGTAAATACACTGGGAACACAGGGAGAGAGTAAATACACTGGGAACACAGGGAGAGAGAAAATACACTGGGAACACGTGGAGAGAGTAAATACACTGGGAACACAGGGAGAGAGTAAATACACTGGGAACACAGGGAGAGAGTAAATACACTGGGAACACAGGGAAATAGTAAATACACTGGGAACACAGGGAGAGAGTAAATACACTGGGAACACACAGAGAGAGTAAATACACTGGGAACACAGGGAGAGAGTAAATACACTGGGAACAGAGGGAAATAGTAAATACACTGGGAACACAGGGAGAGAGTAAATACACTGGGAACACAAAGAGAGAGTAAATACACTGGGAACACTGGGAGAGAGTAAATACACTGGGAACACATGGAGAGAGTAAATACACTGGGAACACAGGGAGAGAGTAAATACACTGGGAACACAGGGAGAGAGTAAATACACTGCGAACATTGGGAACATAATACACTGGGAACACAGGGAGAGAGTAAATAAACTGGGAACACATGGAGAGAGTAAATACACTGGGAACAGATGGAGAGAGTAAATACACTGGGAACACTGGGAGAGAGTAAATACACTGGGAACACAGGGAGAGAGTAAATACAGTGGGAACACAGGGAGAGTGTAATTACACTGGGAATGCTGGGAGAGAGTAAATACACTGGGAACACATGGAGAGAGTAAATACACTGGGAACACTGGGAGAGAGTAAATACACTGGGAACACAGGGAGAGAGTAAATACAGTGGGAACACAGGGAGAGAGTAAATAAACTGGGAACACAGGGAGAGAGTAAATACACTGGAAACACTGGAAGAGAGTATGTACACTGGGAACACATGGAGAGAGTAAATACATTGGGAACATTGGGAGAGATTAAATACACTGGGAACACAGGGAGAGAGTAAAAACACTGGGAACACAGGGACAAAGTAAACACACTGGGAACACATGGAGAGAGTTAATACACCGGGACTACCTGGGGAAAGAAAACACACAGTGATTACTGGAAGAGGGAAAATACGCTGGGACCACAAAGAGAGAATAAATACTTGAAGATAATACCTACACTGGGAACACTGGGGTACAGTAGATTAACTGGGAATACATAGAGAGACTAAATATGCTGGGAACACAGGGTGAGAGTAAATACACTGGGAACACTTGAATAGGATAAATACACTGGGAACACATGGATAGAGTAAATACACAGGGAACACAGGGTGAGAGGAAATACATTGGAACACATGGAAAAAGAAATACACTGGGAACACATGGATAGAGTAAATACACGGGAGCACATGGATAGAGTAAATACACTGGGAACACTGGGAGAGAGTAAATACACTGGGAACACATGGAGAGAGTAAATACACTGGGAACACATGGATAGAGTAAATACACAGGGAACACAGGGTGAGAGGAAATACATTGGAACACATGGAAAAAGAAATACACTGGGAACACATGGATAGAGTAAATACACGGGAACACATGGATAGAGTAAATACACTGGGAACACTGGGAGAGAGTAAATACACTGGGAACACATGGAGAGAGTAAATACACTGGGAACACAGGGAGAGAGTAAATACACTGGGAACACATGGAGAGGATAAATACACTGCGAACACATGGAGAGAGTAAATACACTGGAAATACATGGCGAGAGAAAATACACTGGGAACACTGGGAGAGGGTAAATACACTTGGAATACATGAAGACAGTAAATACACTGGGAACACAGAGAATAAATACACTGTGTGCACGGGGAGAGCGTAAATACACTGCGAACACTTGGAGAGAGTAAATAAACCGGAAACACTGTCAGAGATTAAAAGCACTGGGAACAAATGGAGAGTGTAAATAGACTGGGAACACATGGAGAGTGTAAATACACTGAGAACACAGGGAGAGATTAAGTACACTGGAAACACTGGGAGAGAGTAAATACACTGGAAACACTGGGAGAGAGTAAATACACTGGGAACACGTAGAAAGAGTAAATACATTGGGAACACTGGGTGAAAGTAAATATTCTGGGAACACTGGAAGAGGGTAAATACACTGGGAACACTGGGAGAGAGTAAATACACTGGGACCACTGGGAGAGGGTAAATACACTGAGAAAACATGGAAAGAGTAAATTAAGTGCAAACATTTCGAGAGATTAGTTACCCTGGGAACACCGGGAGAGAATAAATACACTGCAAACACATGGGGAAAGAAAATACACAGTGATTACTGGAACAGGGAAAATACACTGGGAACACAAAGAGAGAGTAAATGCTTGAAGATATACCTACACCGGGAACACTGGGGTACAGTCGATATACAGGGATCACACAGAGAGACTAAATTCGCTGGGAACAGAGGGTTAGAGTAAATACACTGGGAAAAGATGGATAGAGTAAATAAACTGGGAACACATGGAGAGAGTAAATACACTGGGAACACAGGGAGAGAGTAAATACACTGGGAACACAGGGAGAGAGTAAATACACTGGGAACACTGGGAGAGAGTAAATACACTGGGAACACAGGGAGAGAGTAAGTACACTGGGAACACATGGAGAGAGTAAATACATTGGGAACACATGGAGAGAGTAAATACACTGGGATAATAGGGAGAGAGTAAATAAACTGGGAACACATGGAGAGTGTAAATACACTGGGATAACAGGGAGAGAAAATACATTGCAAACACATGGAGAGAGTAAATACACTGGGAACACACGGAGAGAGTAAATACACTGGGATAATAGGGAGAGGAAATAAACTGGGAACACAGGAAGAGAGTAAATACCCTGGGAACACAGGAGAGAGTAAATACACTGGGAACACATGGAGCGAGTAAATACACTGGGAACACAGGGAGAGAGTAAATACACTGGGAACACAGGGAGAGAGTAAATACACTGGGAACACAGGGAGAGAGTAAATACACTGGGAACACTGGGAGTGGTAAATACACTTGGAATACATGAAGACTGTAAATACACTGGGAACACAGAGAGAATAAATATACTGGGTGCACGGGGAGAGCGTAAATACACTGGAAACACTGGGAGAGAGTAAATACACTGGGAACACATGGAGAGAGTAAATACACTGGGAACACAGGGAGAGAGTAAATACACTGGGAACACATGGAGAGGATAAATACACTGCGAACACATGGAGAGAGTAAATACACTGGAAATACATGGCGAGAGAAAATACACTGGGAACACTGGGAGAGGGTAAATACACTTGGAATACATGAAGACAGTAAATACACTGGGAACACAGAGAATAAATACACTGTGTGCACGGGGAGAGCGTAAATACACTGCGAACACTTGGAGAGAGTAAATAAACCGGAAACACTGTCAGAGATTAAAAGCACTGGGAACAAATGGAGAGTGTAAATAGACTGGGAACACATGGAGAGTGTAAATACACTGAGAACACAGGGAGAGATTAAGTACACTGGAAACACTGGGAGAGAGTAAATACACTGGAAACACTGGGAGAGAGTAAATACACTGGGAACACGTAGAAAGAGTAAATACATTGGGAACACTGGGTGAAAGTAAATATTCTGGGAACACTGGAAGAGGGTAAATACACTGGGAACACTGGGAGAGAGTAAATACACTGGGACCACTGGGAGAGGGTAAATACACTGAGAAAACATGGAAAGAGTAAATTAAGTGCAAACATTTCGAGAGATTAGTTACCCTGGGAACACCGGGAGAGAATAAATACACTGCAAACACATGGGGAAAGAAAATACACAGTGATTACTGGAACAGGGAAAATACACTGGGAACACAAAGAGAGAGTAAATGCTTGAAGATATACCTACACCGGGAACACTGGGGTACAGTCGATATACAGGGATCACACAGAGAGACTAAATTCGCTGGGAACAGAGGGTTAGAGTAAATACACTGGGAAAAGATGGATAGAGTAAATAAACTGGGAACACATGGAGAGAGTAAATACACTGGGAACACAGGGAGAGAGTAAATACACTGGGAACACAGGGAGAGAGTAAATACACTGGGAACACTGGGAGAGAGTAAATACACTGGGAACACAGGGAGAGAGTAAGTACACTGGGAACACATGGAGAGAGTAAATACATTGGGAACACATGGAGAGAGTAAATACACTGGGATAATAGGGAGAGAGTAAATAAACTGGGAACACATGGAGAGTGTAAATACACTGGGATAACAGGGAGAGAAAATACATTGCAAACACATGGAGAGAGTAAATACACTGGGAACACACGGAGAGAGTAAATACACTGGGATAATAGGGAGAGGAAATAAACTGGGAACACAGGAAGAGAGTAAATACCCTGGGAACACAGGAGAGAGTAAATACACTGGGAACACATGGAGCGAGTAAATACACTGGGAACACAGGGAGAGAGTAAATACACTGGGAACACAGGGAGAGAGTAAATACACTGGGAACACAGGGAGAGAGTAAATACACTGGGAACACTGGGAGTGGTAAATACACTTGGAATACATGAAGACTGTAAATACACTGGGAACACAGAGAGAATAAATATACTGGGTGCACGGGGAGAGCGTAAATACACTGGAAACACTGGGAGAGTAAGTACACTGGAAACACTGGGAGATAGTAAATACACTGGGAACTCATGGGGAGAGTAAATACACTGGGAACTCATGGGGAGAGTAATGATACTGGCAGCAATGGGAGAGTGTAAATACTCTAGGATCAAAATCAGAGAGCAAATACACTGGGAAAACAGGGTGGGAGTAAATACACTGGGAACACAGCGAGAGAGTAAATACACTGGGAACACATGGAGAGAGAAAATACACTGGGAGCACAGGGAGAGAGTAAATATACTGGGAAAACAGGAGAGAGTAAATTCACTTGGAACACTGGAAGACAGTAAATACACTGGGAGCACAGGGAGAGAGTCAATACACTGGGATAATATGTAGAGAGTAAATAAACTGGGAACACATGGAGAGAGTAAATACACTGGGAGCACAGGGAGAGAGTAAATACACTGGGATAATATGTAGAGAGTAAATAAACTGGGAACACATGGAGAGAGTAAATACACTGGGAACACACAGAGAGAGTAAATACACTGGGAACACACAGGGAGAGAGTAAATACACTGCGAACACAGAGAGAGTAAATACACTGGGAACACAGGGAGAGAGTAAATACACTGGGATAATATGTAGAGAGTAAATAAACTGGGAACACATGGAGAGAGTAAATACACTGGGAACACAGAGAGAGAGTAAATACACTGGGAACACACAGGGAGAGAGTAAATACACTGCGAACACAGAGAGAGTAAATACACTGCGAACACAGAGAGAGTAAATACACTGGGTACACTGAGAGAGAGTAAATACACTGGGAACACTGAGAGAGAGTAAATAAACTGGGAACACAGGGAGAGAGTAAATACACTGGGAACACAGGGAGAGAGTAAATACACTGGGAACACATGGAGAGAGTAAATACACTGGGATAATAGGGAGAGAGTAAATAAACTGGGAACACATGGAGAGAGTAAATACACTGGGATAACAGGGAGAGAGTAAATACACTGGGAACACATGGAGAGTGTAAATACACTGGGATAACAGGGAGAGAGTATATAAACTGGGAACACAGGAAGAGAGTAAAACCACTGCGAACACATGGAGAGAGTAAATACACTGGGAACACATGGAGAGAGTAAATACACTGGGAGAACAGGGAGAGAGTAAATACACTGGGAACACAGGAGAGAGTAAATACTCTGGGAACACATGGAGGGAGTAAATACACTGGGAACACTAGGAGTGGTAAATACACTTGGAATGCATGAAGACTGTAAATACACTGGGAACACAGAGAGAATAAATATACTGGGTGCACGGGGAGAGCGTAAATACACTGGAAACACTGGGAGAGTAAGTACACTGGAAACACTGGGAGAGAGTAAATACACTGGGAACACAGGGAGAGAGTAAGTACACTGGGAACACATGGAGAGAGTAAATACATTGGGAACACATGGAGAGAGTAAATACACTGGGATAATAGGGAGAGAGTAAATAAACTGGGAACACATGGAGAGTGTAAATACACTGGGATAACAGGGAGAGAAAATACATTGCAAACACATGGAGAGAGTAAATACACTGGGAACACACGGAGAGAGTAAATACACTGGGATAATAGGGAGAGGAAATAAACTGGGAACACAGGAAGAGAGTAAAACCACTGCGAACACGTGGAGAGAGTAAATATACTGGGTACACATGGAGAGAGTAAATACACTGGGAACACAGGAAGAGAGTAAATACCCTGGGAACACAGGAGAGAGTAAATACACTGGGAACACATGGAGCGAGTAAATACACTGGGAACACAGGGAGAGAGTAAATACACTGGGAACACAGGGAGAGAGTAAATACACTGGGAACACAGGGAGAGAGTAAATACACTGGGAACACTGGGAGTGGTAAATACACTTGGAATACATGAAGACTGTAAATACACTGGGAACACAGAGAGAATAAATATACTGGGTGCACGGGGAGAGCGTAAATACACTGGAAACACTGGGAGAGTAAGTACACTGGAAACACTGGGAGATAGTAAATACACTGGGAACTCATGGGGAGAGTAAATACACTGGGAACTCATGGGGAGAGTAATGATACTGGCAGCAATGGGAGAGTGTAAATACTCTAGGATCAAAATCAGAGAGCAAATACACTGGGAAAACAGGGTGGGAGTAAATACACTGGGAACACAGCGAGAGAGTAAATACACTGGGAACACATGGAGAGAGAAAATACACTGGGAGCACAGGGAGAGAGTAAATATACTGGGAAAACAGGAGAGAGTAAATTCACTTGGAACACTGGAAGACAGTAAATACACTGGGAGCACAGGGAGAGAGTCAATACACTGGGATAATATGTAGAGAGTAAATAAACTGGGAACACATGGAGAGAGTAAATACACTGGGAGCACAGGGAGAGAGTAAATACACTGGGATAATATGTAGAGAGTAAATAAACTGGGAACACATGGAGAGAGTAAATACACTGGGAACACACAGAGAGAGTAAATACACTGGGAACACACAGGGAGAGAGTAAATACACTGCGAACACAGAGAGAGTAAATACACTGGGAACACAGGGAGAGAGTAAATACACTGGGATAATATGTAGAGAGTAAATAAACTGGGAACACATGGAGAGAGTAAATACACTGGGAACACAGAGAGAGAGTAAATACACTGGGAACACACAGGGAGAGAGCAAATACACTGCGAACACAGAGAGAGTAAATACACTGCGAACACAGAGAGAGTAAATACACTGCGAACACAGAGAGAGAGTAAATACACTGGGAACACTGAGAGAGAGTAAATAAACTGGGAACACAGGGAGAGAGTAAATACACTGGGAACACAGGGAGAGAGTAAATACACTGGGAACACATGGAGAGAGTAAATACACTGGGATAATAGGGAGAGAGTAAATAAACTGGGAACACATGGAGAGAGTAAATACACTGGGATAACAGGGAGAGAGTAAATACACTGGGAACACATGGAGAGTGTAAATACACTGGGATAACAGGGAGAGAGTATATAAACTGGGAACACAGGAAGAGAGTAAAACCACTGCGAACACATGGAGAGAGTAAATACACTGGGAACACATGGAGAGAGTAAATACACTGGGAGAACAGGGAGAGAGTAAATACACTGGGAACACAGGAGAGAGTAAATACACTGGAAACACAGGGAGAGAGTAAATACACTGGGAACACAGGGAGAGAGTAAATACACTGGGAACACAGGGAGAGAGTAAATATACTGGGTACACATTGAGAGAGTAAATACACTGGGAACACAGGGATAGAGTAAATTCACTTGGAACAATGGAAGAGAGTAAATACACTGGGAGCACAGGGAGAGAGTCAATACACTGGGAACACAGGGAGAGAGTAAATACACTGGGAACACAGGGAGAGAGTAAATACACTGGAAACACAGGGAGAGAGTAAATACACTGGGAACACAGGGAGAGAGTAAATACACTGGGAACACAGGGAGAGAGTAAATATACTGGGTACACATTGAGAGAGTAAATACACTGGGAACACAGGGATAGAGTAAATTCACTTGGAACACTGGAAGAGAGTAAATACACTGGGAGCACAGGGAGAGAGTCAATACACTGGGATAATATGTAGAGAGTAAATAAACTGGGAACACATGGAGAGAGTAAATACACTGGGAGCACAGGGAGAGAGTAAATACACTGGGATAATATGTAGAGAGTAAATAAACTGGGAACACATGGAGAGAGTAAATACACTGGGAACACATGGAGAGAGTATATACACTGGGAAAACGGAGAGAGTAAATACACTGGGAACACAGGAGAGAGTAAATACTCTGGGAACACATGGAGGGAGTAAATACACTGGGAACACTAGGAGTGGTAAATACACTTGGAATACATGAAGACTGTAAATACACTGGGAACACAGAGAGAATAAATATACTGGGTGCACGGGGAGAGCGTAAATACACTGGAAACACTGGGAGAGTAAGTACACTGGAAACACTGGGAGAGAGTAAATACACTGGGAACTCATGGGGAGAGTAAATACACTGGGAACTCATGGGGAGAGTAATGATACTGGTAGCAATGGGAGAGTGTAAATACTCTAGGATCAAAATCAGAGAGCAAATACACTGGAAAAACAGGGTGTGAGTAAATACACTGGGAGCACATGGAGAGAGTAAATACACTGGGAACACAGGGAGAGAGTAAATACACTGGGAACACAGGAAGAGAGTAAATACACTGGGAACACAGGGAGAGAGTAAATACACTGGGAACACAAGGAGAGACTAAATACACTGGAAACACAGGGAGAGAGTAAATACACTGGGAACACAGGGAGAGAGTAAATACACTGGGAACACAGGGAGAGAGTAAATATACTGGGTACACATTGAGAGAGTAAATACACTGGGAACACAGGGATAGAGTAAATTTACTTGGAACACTGGAAGAGAGTAAATACACTGGGAGCACAGGGAGAGAGTCAATACACTGGGATAATATGTAGAGAGTAAATAAACTGGGAACACATGGAGAGAGTAAATACACTGGGAGCACAGGGAGAGAGTAAATACACTGGGATAATATGTAGAGAGTAAATAAACTGGGAACACATGGAGAGAGTAAATACACTGGGAACACACAGAGAGAGTAAATACACTGGGAACACACAGGGAGAGAGTAAATACACTGCGAACACAGAGAGAGTAAATACACTGGGTACACTGAGAGAGAGTAAATAAACTGGGAACACAGGGAGAGAGTAAATACACTGGGAACACAGGGAGACAGTAAATACACTGGGAACACATGGATAGATTAAATACTCTGGGAACACTGGGAGAGGGGGTAAATACACTGGGAACACATTGAGAGAGTAAATACACTGAGAACACAGGGAGAGAGTAAATTCTTGAAGATAATACCTACACTGGGAACACTGGGGTACAGTAGATAAACTGGGATCACACAGAGAGACTAAATATGCTGGGAACAGAGGGTTAGAGTAAATACACTGGGAAAAGATGGATAGAGTAAATACATTGGGAACACTTGGATAGAGTAAATACACTGGGAACACAGGGAGAGAGTAAATACACTGGGAACACATGGATAGATTAAATACACTGGGAACACATGGAGAGAGAAAATACACTGGGAACACATGGAGAGAGTAAATACACTGGGAACACATGGAGAGAGTAAATACACTGGGAACAAATGGAGAGAGTAAATACACTGGGAACACAGGGAGAGAGTAAATACACTGGGAACACAGGGAGACAGTAAATACACTGGGAACACAGGAAGAGAGTAAATACACTGGGAACACTGGGAGAGAGTAACTACACTGGGAACACAGGGAGAGAGTAAATACACTGGGAACACATGGAGAGGATAAATACACTGCGAACACATGGAGAGAGTAAATACAGTGGGAACACAGGGAGAGTGTAAAAACAATGGGAACACAGGGAGAGAGTAAATACACTGGGAACACAGGAAGAGAGTAAATACACTGGAAATACATTGAGAGAGTAAATACATTGGGAACACTTGGATAGAGTAAATACACTGGGAACACGGAAAGTGTAAATACACTGGGAACATGGAGAGAGTAAATACACTGGGAACACAGGGAGAGAGTAAATACACTGGGAACAAATGGAGAGAGCAAATGCACTGGGAACACAGGGAGAGAGTAAATACACTGTGAACACAGGGAGAGTGTAAAAACACTGGGAACACAGGGAGAGAGTAAATACACTGGGAACACAGGGAGAGAGTAAATACACTGGGAACACAGGGAGAGAGTAAATACACTAGGAACACAGGAAGAGAGTAAATACACTGCGAACACATGGTGAGAGTAAATACACTGGGAGCACATAGAGAGAGATAATACACTGGGAACACATGGAGGGAGTAAATACACTGGGAACAGAGGGAGAGAGTAAACACACTGGGAACAGATGGAGGGAGTAAATACACTGGGAACAGATGGAGGGAGTAAATACACTGGGAACAGAGGGAGAGAGTAAATAGACTGGGAACACAGGGAGAGAGTAAATACACCGGGGACACAGGGAGAGAGTAAATACACCGGGAACACTTGGAGAGAGTAAATACACTGGGAGCACATGGAGGGAGTAATCACACCGGGGACACAGGGCGAGAGTAAATACACTGGGAACACTGGGAGAGAGTAAATACACTGGGAAAACAGGGAGAGAGTAAATACGATAGCAAAATACTGCGGATGCTGGAAATCTGAAATAACAACAGAAAACGCTGGAAAAACTCAGCAGGCCAGGCAGCATCCGTGGAGAGAGAAAGAGAGTTAACGTTTCAGGTCGATGACCTTTCGTCAGAACTGTGAAGAGCCGGAAATCAAATAGATTTAAGGCCAGAGTAAAGCTGGGAAAAGGGGGAGGGGATAAAAGAACAAAGGGGGAGATGAAGAGACATTAAGAGACATTAAGAGATATGCAAGGCTAGAGGTGGTGTTAATGTGACAGATTAAGGCTGAAAGAAGTGTGAAATCCACTGGCAGAATGAAGGACAGCTGCCAGCTTCTAGGAGGAAAAAAAAGGTGGGGGGGGGCAAATAAAAGGGTGGAAAAAATAAAATATAAATGTGATTGGAGCTGAGGTTATGATCTAAAATTGTTGAACTCGATATTGAGTCCAGAGGGCTGTAGCGTGCCTAAACGAAAGATGAGGTGCTGTTCCTCGAGCTTACGCTGCGCTTCCGTGGAACAGTGTAATAGGCCGAGGACGGTGAGGTCAGAGTGGGAGTGAAGCGGTGAATTAAAGTGACAGGCCACCGGGAGCTCGGGGTCCCCCTTACGGACTGAACGGAGGTGTTCCGCAAAGCGGTCACCCAATCTGCGTTTGGTCTCCCCAATGTAGAGGAGACCACAACGTGAGCAGCGAATACAGTATACTAAATTGCAGGAAGTACAAGTAAATCGCTGTTTCACCTGGAAGGGGTGTTTGGGGCCCTGGACAGTGGGAAGAGGGGAGGTGTAAGGGCATGTGTTGCATCTCCTGCGCGTGCACGGGAAGGTGCCGGGCGAAGGGGAAGGGGTGCTGGGGGTGGTAGAGGAGTGGACTAGGGTGTCGCGGAGGGAGCGGTCCCTGCGGAATGCTGAAAGGGGAGGTGAGGGGAAGATGTGTTTGGTGGTGGGATCACGCTGGAGGTGGCGGAAATGGCGGAGGATGATCCGTTGAATGTGGAGGCAGGTGGGGTGAAAGGTGAGGACAAGGGGAACCCTATCGTGGTTCCGGGAGGGAGGGGCAGGGGTGAAGGCAGAAGTGCGGGAGATAGAACGGACACGGTCGAGGGCCGTGTCAACCACGGTAGAGGGGAATCCTCGGTTGAGGAAAAAGGAAGACATGTCGGAAGCACTGGTATGGAAGGTGGCATCATCAGAGCAGATGCGGCGGAGACGGAGAAACTGGGAGAATGGAATAGAGTCCTTACAGGAGGCGGGGTGGGAGGAAGTGTAGTCCAGGTAGCTGTGGGAGTCAGTGGGCTTGTAGTGAATGTTAGTCAATAACCTATCCCCAGAGATGGAGATGGAGAAGTCGAGGAAGGGAAGGGAAGAGTCGGAGATGGACCATGTGAAGGTGAGGGAAGGGTGGAAATTGGAAGCATAGTGAATGAAATGTTCTAGTTCAGGGCGAGAGCAGGAGACGGCACCGATACAGTCATCAATGTACCGGAAAAAGAGGTGAGGGAGGGGACCCGAGTAGGACTGGAACAAAGAGTGTTCCACATATCCCACGAAAAGGCAGGCATAGCTAGGACCCATGCGGGTACCCATAGCAACACCTTTAATTTGGAGGAAATGGGTAGAGTCAAAGGGTAGAGAGTAAATAGACTGAGAACACAGGGAGAGAGTAAATACACTGGGAACACTGGGAGAGAGTAACTACACTGCGAACACAGGGAGAGAGTAAATACACTGGGAACACTGGGAGAGAGTAAATACACTGGGAACACAGGGAGAGAGTAAACACACTGGGAGCACAGGGAGAGAGTAAATACACTGGGAGCACATTTAGAAAGTAAATACACTTGGAACACATGGAGAGAGTAAATAGACTGAGAACACAGGGAGAGAGTAAATACACTGGGAACACATGGAGAGAGTAAATACACTGGGAACACAGGGAGAGAGTAAATACACTGGGAACACATGGAGCGAGTGTAAATACACTGGGTGCACAAGGTGAGAGTAAATACACTGAGAACACATGGAGAGAGTAAATGCACTGAGAACACATGGAGAGAGTAAATACACTGAGAACACATGGAGAGAGTAAATACACTGGGAACACTTGGAGAGAGTAAATACACTGGGAACACATGGAGAGAGTAAATACACTGGGAACATATGGCGAGAGTAAATACACTGGGAACACATGGAGAGAGTAAATGCACTGAGAACACATGGAGCGAGGGTAAATACACTGGGAACACAGGGAGAGAGTAAATACACTGGGAACACAGGGAGAGAGTAAATACACTGGGAACACAGGGAGAGAGTAAGTACACTGAGAACACAGGGAGAGAGTAAATACACTGGGAACACATGGAGAGAGTAATTACACTGGGAACACTTGGAGAGAATAAACAGAATGGGAACACTGGGAGAACGTAAATACATTGGGGGATAAATTCAGTTGGTTGCGCCTCCCGTTAGCGCCTTAAGAGGGCGCTAATGGGGCGCAAAGCAACTAGCGCCCGGGCGCGGCGATGTTTGCGCCGCTCGCGAAATTAACTAGACATTTTGCGGCAGCGCTAAACACTGCCGCCACGATCTCCTGCGCCGGCAGATCGTGACGTCAGTCGAGGGCGCAACGTCCCGGTAGCACCCCGGAGCGGATATTGAGTGGCGCCCCCTGCCTTACCGCCTGCCACTAGCAATGGTAGGTTGAGGGGAGCGTTTTGCAGTCAGGAAGGGACTGGGGGAGCGCTATTTAAAGGCGACCTCTTCCTGCCTTTTTTTGTTGGTGACATTTTTGAACCATGCATTCTGAGAGAGAGAGAGACTTCTGGAGAGATTCAACGCTGTGTGAAGGAGTTTTGGGTACTGAGCAGCACTTTGCAGGTTCATTTTGATTTGCCCTTCTTTCTATCGATTTAGAAGAGAATGTGGGGGTTGCACTCTGAGCTCTTTCCCATGTTCCCTCCATTGTTCTTTCCAGCAGGTTTGATGTACAGGTCTCTCCAGGCCGAGATTCAAGGCTGCAATGAGCAGGATGTGGATGGAAAGCAAGATCAACCCTCCCCTTTAAGAACTGGCCGGTGCCATTGTGTCTGTGTTCCATTGCTGACTGACATTACATGAGCTTCGCCAGCGCTCTGAGTTAGCGCCTCGCTCCTCGGCCTTTGCGCCTTAACACAGATGTGTAGGGCCTGATTTAGCGCTCCAATCACCTCCAGGGGCGATAAAAGTCAAGTTTGCAGTCGGAGGCGATAATTAGCACCAGGCGCTAATCTTTGCGCCCGGCCGATAATTGCGCCCCAAATGGGGCGATACTGAATTACTCCCCCATTGGGAACACATGGAGAGAGTAAATCCACTGGGAACACATGGAGAGAGTAAATACACTGGGAGCAAATGGAGAGAGTAAATACACTGGTAAAACATGGATAGAGTAAATACACTGGGAACACAGGGAGAGAGTAAATACATGGGAACACAATTAAAGAGGCTAGATACATTGGGAACACTTGAAGAGAGGAAAAAAACTGGCAGCACTTAGGAGAATGAACAAACAGGGAATACTGGGAGTGGGAAAATACACTGGGGCAGTATGAGAGAGTAAATACACTGGGAACATTGAGACAGAATATAAAACATTATCGGGTCCTGCTCTCATCTGCCAAAATTTGCTCATTTTTCCAGAATCATTCTGGAATGCAAAGATAAACCTCGGCTTCTATTCTCCGTTGCTAACCGTCTTCTTAAACCCCTCTCCCCTGTCTCGTCCACCCTCACCTCTGACAACAAGTGTGAGGAGCTCATGGACTTCTTTGTCTCTAAGATTGAGACCATCCGTTCAGCTGCCTCTGCCACTTCCCTTCCTTCCCCTAGCCCACCGGGCCAACCTTCCTCTAAGGTTCCCCCTGCCCAAGCCCTGAACTGACATCTTTCTCCAGTGTCTCTCCGATCTCCCCTCACGACCACTCCACACTCATCTTGTCCATGAGACCCACTTCCTGCTCCCTCGACCCTATCCCCACCAAACTGCTGAATACCCATGTTAGCTGGCATTGTTAACGGTTCTCTCTCCTCAGGTACTGTCCCCCTGTCCTTCAAAACTGCCATCATCACTCCTCTCCTCAAAAAACCAACCCTTGACCCCTCCGTCCTTGCAAACAACCACCCCATCTCCAACCTCCCTTTCCTCTCCAAAGTCCTTGAACGTGTTGTCACCGCCCAAATCCATACCCATCTTTCCCGCAACTCCATGTTTGAATCCCTCCAATCAGGTTTCCGCCCTTGCCACAGTACTGAAACGGCTCTCATCAAAGTCACAAATGACATCCTTTGTGACTGTGACAAAGGTAAACTATCCCTCCTCATCCTTCTTGACTTGTCTGCAGCCTTTGACACGGTTGACCACTCCATCCCTCTCCAACGCCTCTCTACTGTCGTCCAGCTGGTTGGGACTGCACTCGCCTGGTTCCATTCTTATCTATCTAATCGTAGAATGAGAATCACCTGCAACGGCTTCTCTTCCCACTCCCACATCGTTACCTCTGGTGTCCCCCAAGGATCTATCCTTGGCCCCCTCCTATTTCTCATCTACATGTTGCCCCTTAGCGACATCATCCAAAAACACAGCGTGAATTTCCACATGTACGCTGACGACACCCAGCTCTACCTCACCACCACTTCTCTTGACCCCTCCACGGTCTCTAAATTGTCAGACTGCTTGTCCGACATTCAGTTCTGGATGAGCAGAAATTTTCTCCAATTAAATATTGGGAAGACCGAAGCCATTGTTTTCAGTCTCAGCCACAGACTCCGTTCCCGAGCCACTGACTCCATCCCTGTCCCTAACATCTGACTGAGGCCGAGCCACATTGTTCGCAACCTTGGTGTCAAATTTGACCCTGAATTCAGCTTCTGACCACATATCCACATCATAACTAAGACCGCCTATTTCCACCTCAGTAACATCGCCCGTCTCCGCCCCTGCCTCAGCTCATCCGCTGCTGAAACCCTCATCCAGGCCTTTGTTACCTCTAGACTTGACTATTCCAACGGATTCCTGGCTGGCCTGCCACATTCTACCCTACGTAAACTTGAGGTCATCCAAAACTCGGCTGCCCGTGTCCTAACTCGCACCAAGTCCCGTTCACCCATCACCCCTGTGCTCGCTGACCAACATTGGCTCCCAGTTAAACAACGCCTCGATTTCAAAATTCACATCCTTGTTTTCAAATCCCTCCATGGCCTTGACCCTCCCAATCTCTGTAATCTCCTTCAGCCCCACAACCCCCTGAGATATCTGCGCTCCTCTAATTCTGCCCTCTTGAGCATCCCTGATTAGAATCGCTCCACCATTGGTGGCTGTGCCTTCTGTTGCCCAGGCCCTAAGCTCTGGAATTCCCTCCCTAAACCTCTCCCCCTCTTTACCTCTCTCTCCTCCTTTAAGACGCTCCTTAAAACCTACCTCTTTGACCAAGCTTTTGGTCACCTGCCCTAATTTATCCTTATGTGGCTCGGTGTCAAATTTTGTGTCTTAAAATACTCCTGTGAAGCACCTTGGGACGTTTTACTGCATTAAAGGCGCTATATAAATACAAGTTGTTGTTGTTGTTGTTGAACACTGGCAGAGAGTAAATACACTGGGAAGATTGAGAAAAGTTAGTTATCCTGGGAACACTGGGACAAATAAATACACCGGGAATACCTGGGGAAAGTGAACACATGGTGATTACTGGAAGAAAGAAAATGCACTGGGACCACAATGAGAGAGTAAATACTTGAGGATAATAACTACACCGGGAACAGGTCGATAGAGTAGATAAACTGGGGACACATGGACAGAGTAAATACACTGGGAACACGGGGAGAGAGTAAATACACTGGGAACACGGGGAGAGAGTAAATACACTGGGAACACGGGGAGAGAGTAAATACACTGGGAACACAGGGAGAGAGTAAATACACTGGGAACACAGGGAGAGAGTAAATACAGGGGAAACACTGGGAGAGAGTAAATACACTGGGAACACAGGAAGAGAGTAAATACATTGGGAACACAGGAAGAGAGTAAATACACTGGGAACACGGGGAGAGATTAAATACACTGGGAACACATGGAGAGAGTAAATACACTGGGAACACGGGGAGAGAGTAAATATACTGGGAACACAGGGAGAGAGTAAATACACTGGGAACACAGGAAGAGAGTAAATACATTGGGAACACAGGAAGAGAGTAAATACACTGGGAACACGGGGAGAGATTAAATACACTGGGAACACAGGGAGAGAGTAAATACACTGGGAACACAGGAAGAGAGTAAATACACTGGGAACACAGGGAGAGAGTAAATACACTGGGAACACTGGGAGAGATTAAATACACTGGGAACACAGGGAGAGAGTAAATACACTGGGAACACAGGGAGAGAGTAAATACACTGGGAACACAGGGAGAGAGTAAATACACTGGGAACACTGGGAGAGATTAAATACACTGGGAACACAGGGAGAGAGAAAATACACTGGGAACACAGGGATAGACTAAATACACTGGGAACACATGGAGAGAGTAAATACACTGTGAACACAGGGAGAGAGTAAATACACTGGGAACACAGTGAGAGAGTAAATACACTGGGAACACTGGGAGAGAGTAAATACACTGGGAACACATGGAGAGAGTAAATACACTGGGAACACAGAGAGAGTAAATACACTGGGAACACAGGGAGAGAGTAAATACACTGGGAACATAGGGAGAGTAAATACACTGGGAACACATGGAGAGAGTAAATACACTGGGAACACATGGGAGAGAGTAAATACACTGGGAACACATGGGAGAGAGTAAATACACTGGGAACACAGGGAGAGAGTAAATACACTGGGAACACAGGGAGAGAGTAAATACACTGGGAACACCTGGGAGAGAGTAAATATACTGGGAACATCTGGGAGAGAGTAAATACACTGGGAACACTGGGAGAGAATAAATACACTGGGAACACAGGGAGAGAGTAAATACACTGGGAACACTGGGAGAGAGTAAATATACTGGAAACACAGGGAGAGAGTAAATACACTGGGAACACTGGGAGAGAATAAATACACTGGGAACACAGGGAGAGAATAAATACACTGGGAACACCTGGGAGAGAACTTTAACCCCAAAAAACTGTTGGGTTGGGTTTGGGTGGGATGTTGAAAAGTTGAATATCTGTATCCCGGCCCCAACCCTCCTACTTCTGGTTTTAATGGAGGCGGGACGGGTTGGCGGGCAGCCAATCCGCATGCAGGAGGTGCTTGGTACTTTAAATATTATAATGAGGCTGCGTGCCTCACGGTGATCCACCATTTTAAATTGAACAGTGTGCGGGCGGGTTTACCACGCCTCGGGGAACCCGCCAGCTAAAGGAAAACAAAGCTTGCTGGATCCAGGAGGGAAGTGCCTTTCCACTTACCTGCTGGATCCAGTGTTCCAGCCTCACCAACCCCCCACCCCCCGACCCTACCGATCTCCCCCTGACCTCCCCCACCCCCCTCGGAGGCCTCTGGCCCATCCCCTCCTCCACAAAGCCTCTGATCTCCGATCCCCACGCCGGCCTTCCGATCCCCCTCCCCCGGCCTCGGTCCCCATCCCCCGACCTGCTCTCCAGGCTTCCGACCCCACCAGGCCTCAGTTCTGCAGTTTCCGACCGCCCGCCCCCCACCAACCACCAGCCCCCTGACCTCTCCAAAGATCTGCAATCCCCCTCCCCCCTCCAAAGATCCCCGGCCTTCCGACGCATCCCACCCCCGATCCCTCCCTCCCTCCTCCTCCCTGCGGCCTGGTGCCGCAGGACTTCCCGCCCGCCAGCCTGTCCATTTGCGCACAGCAAGCTCCCACAAACAGCAAGATACTAACCAAATGATCTGTTTTTAGTGAGGCTGATTGAGGGATTACGATTGGCCAGGACACCGGGGATAACTCCCCTGCTCTTCTTCAAAATCGCGTCCCGGGATCATTTACATCCACCTGAGAGAGCAGACGAGGCCTCGGTTTATCATCTCATCCGAAAGACGGCACCTCTGACAGTGCAGCCCTCCCTCAGCACTGCACTGGAGTGTCAGCCTAGATTTTTCTGCTCAAGTCTCGTGGAGTGGGACTTGAACCCACAACCTTCTGATCTCAGAGGCGAGGGTGCTACCCACTGAGCCACGGCTGACACCAAGGGCACCCACGGGATTACACAGGATATACAGCACAGAAACAGGCCATTCGGCCCAACCAGTCCATGCTGTCATTTATGCTTCATTCGAGCCTTTCTCCTCTAACCCTATCAGCATAACTCTCTATTCCTTCATACGCTTGTCCAGCCTCCCCTTAAAGGCATCTATACTATTCGCCTCAACCACTCCCTGTGGTAGCGAGTTCCACATTCTCACCACTCTCTGGGCAAAGACGTTTCTTCTGAATTCCCTATTGGATTTCTTGGTGACTATCTTATATTGATGGCCTCTAGTTATGCTCTTCCCCACAAGTGGAAACACTCTCTCTCTGTATCCACTCTATCAAAATCATTCGGAATTTTAAAGACCTCTATTAGGTCACCCCTCAGCCTTTTCTTTTCAAGAGAAAAGAGACCCAGCCTGTTCATCCTTTCCTGATCGGTATAACCTCGTCGTTCCGGAATCATCCTTATAAATCATTTTTTGCACCCTCTCCAGTGCCTCTATATCCTTTTTATAACGTGGAGACCAGAACTGAGCACAGTGCTCCAAGTGTGGTCTAACCAAGGTTCGATAGAAGTTTAGCATAACTTCCCTACTTTTCAATTCAATCCCTCTAGAAATAAACCCTAGTGCTTGGTTTGCTTTTTTATGGCCTTGCTCACCTGTGTCGCTACTTTTAGCGATTTGTGTATTTGTACTCCGAGATCCCCTTTGATCCTCCACCCCATTTAAATTCTTATTTTCTAAGTAATATGTGACCTCCTTATTTTTCTTATCACAATGCAATACCTCGCACTTATCTAGGTTGAAATTCACTTGCCAATTATATGCCCATTCTGCAAGTTTATTAATGTCTTCTTGTAATTTGTTGCAGTCCTCAGTATTGACTGTCCCCCACAATTTGGTACAACAACAGAAAATGCTGGAAATACTCAGCAGGCCAGGCAGCATCCGTGGAGAGAGAAACAGAATTAACGTTTCCGGTCTGGGACCCTTCATCAGAACTGGAAAAAGCTGGAGATGTAACAGCAGGTCATGCTGTATGATTTTGCCATTCCCATTTGCAACATTTTATCTTTCCAGCCTTTTACATAAGCACAGTATGTCCCTTTAATTCCTTCCGCCCCTCCCACCCGCGCCCCCCGCCGCCGCCCCCCCCCCCCCCCACCACCCCCCCCCCCCGTCTCTGCACCTGCTTAATATCTGTTACATCTCCAGCTTTTTCCAGTTCTGATGACGGGTCCCAGACCGGAAACGTTACCTCTGTTTCTCTCTCCATGGATGCTGCCTGGCCTGCTGAGTGTTCCCAGCATTTTCTGTTGTCATTTCAGATTTCCAGCATCCACAGTATTTTGCGATTGTACCTTCCAATTTGGTGTTGTCCGCAAACTTAGAAATTGTGGTTTTGAATCCAAAGTCTAAATGGTTAATATAAATTAGCTATCTAGCTATCCATTCTGCTGCTTGTCCCCTGACTCCGCATTCCAGACCTTATTCGTTCGTCTATTATGTGGTACCTTATGAAGGCCTATTGGAAATCTAGATATATTACATCTGCGACATTATCCTTGCCTACTCTCTCTCCATGTGAGCACGTGGAGAGAGTAAATACACTGGGAAAACAGAGAGAGAGTAAATACACTGGGAACACATGGAGAGAGAAAATACACTCGGAACACATGGAGAGAGAAAATACACTGGGAACACATGGAGAGAGAAAATACACTGGGAACACATGGAGAGAGTAAATATACTGGGAACACAGGGAGAGAGTAAATACACGGGGAACACAGAGAGAGTAAATACACTGAGAACACATGGAGAGAGTAAATACACTGGGAACACATGGAGAGAGTAAATATACTGGGAACACAGGGAGAGAGTAAATATACTGGGAACACAGGGAGAGAGTAAATACACGGGGAACACAGAGAGAGTAAATACACTGAGAACACATGGAGAGAGTAAATACACTGGGAACACATGGAGAGAGTAAATATACTGGGAACACAGGGAGAGAGTAAATACACAGGGAACACAGAGAGAGTAAATACACGGGGAACACAGAGAGAGTAATTACACTGGGAAAACTGGGAGAGAGTAAATACACTGGGAACACAGGGAGAGAGTAAATACACTGGGAACACAGAGAGAGTAAATACACTAGGAACACATGGAGAGAGTAAATACACTGGGAACACAGGGAGAGAGTAAATACGCTGGGAACATGGAGAGAGTAAATACACTAGGAACACATGGAGAGAGTAAATACACTAGGAACAGTGGGAGAGAGTAAATACACTGGAAACACTGGGAGAGAGTAAATACACTGGAAACACTGGGAGAGAGTAAATACACTGGGAACACAGGGAGAGGGTAGATAAACTGGGAACACTGGAGAGAGTAAATACACTAGGAACACATGGAGAGAGTAAATACACTGGGAACACTGGGAGAGGGTAAATACACTGGGAACACAGGGAGAGAGTAAATACACTGGGAACATTGGAGAGAGTAAATACACTGGGAACACAGGGAGAGAGTAAATACACTGGGAACACAGGGAGAGAGTAAATACACTGGGAACACAGGGAGAGAATAAATACACTGGGAACACTGTGAGAGAGTAAATACACTGGGAACAGAGGGAGAGAGTAAATACGCTGGGAACACATGAAGAGAGTAAATATATTGGGAACACATGGAGAGAGTAAATACACTGGGAACATAGGGAGAGAGTAAATACACTGGGAACAGAGGGAGAGAGTAAATACACTGGGAACACATGGAGAGAGTAAATACACTGGGAACACTGGGAGAGAGTAAATACACTGGGATCACAGGGAGAAAGTAAATACACTGGTGAACGCAACTACACTGGAATCAGTGGCAGAGAATAAATACATTGGAACATATGGAGAGACTAAAACACCAAGAACATATGTGGAAGATTAAAAACACTGGGAACACTTTGAGAGGTTAACTCTATAAGAGGCTGCGTATACTGCGGCGAGTGTCTCACCTCCTGACTCTCCAAAGCCTTTCTACCATCTACAAAGGCACAAGTCAGAAGTGTGACAGAATACTCCCCACTTGCCTGGATGAGTGCAGCTCCAACAACACTCAAGAAGCTCGACACCATCCAGGACAAAGCAGCCTGCTTGTTTGACATCCCATCCACCACCTTAAACATTCACTCCCTCCACCACCAGCGTACCGTGGCTGCAGTGTGTACCATCTACAAGATGCACTGCAGCAACTCGCCAAGGCTTCTTTGGCAGCTCCTCCCAAACCCGCGACCTCTACCATCTAGAAGGACAAGGGCAGCAGGCGCATGGGAACAACACAACCTCCAAGTTCCTCTCCAAGTCACACACCATCCTGACTTAGAAATATATCGCCGTTCCTTCATCGTCACTGGGTCAAAATCCTGGAACTCCCTACCTTACAGCTGGGAGATAGTAAATACACTGGGAACACATGAGACAGTAAATACACTGGGAACACTGGGAGAGAGGGTAAATAAACTCGGAACACCTGGAGAGAGCAAATACACTGGGAACACAGGGAGAGAGTAAATACACTGGGAACACATGGAGAGAGTAAATACACTGGAAACACTGGGAGAGAGTAAATGTACTGGGAACACAGGGAGAGAGTAAATACACTGGGAACACAGGGAGAGAGTAAATACACTGGGAACACAGGGAGAGAGTAAATACACTGGGAACACATGGAGAGAGTAAATACACTGGGAACACATGGAGAGAGTAAATACACTGGGAATACAGGGAGAGAGTAAATACACTGGGAACACTGTGAGAGAGTAAATAAACTGGGAACACAGGGAGAGATTAAATACACTGGGAATACAGGGAGAGAGTAAATACACTGGGAACACAGGGAGAGAGTAAATACACTGGGAACACTGGGAGAGAATAAATACACTGGGAATACAGGGAGAGAGTAAATACACTGGGAACACTGTGAGAGAGTAAATAAACTGGGAACACAGGGAGAGAGTAAATACACTGGGAACACAGGGAGAGAGTAAATACACTGGGAATACAGGGAGAGAGTAAATACACTGAGAACACAGGGAGAGAGTAAATACACTGGGAACACAGGGAGAGAGTAAATACACTGGGAACACAGGGAGAGAGTAAATACACTGGGAACAGAGGGAGCGAGTAAATACACTGGGAATACCTGTAAAGTATAAATAGACCGGGACCACTTACTCCCTGGAATACAGAGAGAAAGTAAATACGCTGGGAACACATGGATAGAGTAAAAACAATGAGAACATAGACTCATAGGATCATAAACACTTACAGCACAGAAGGAGGCCATTCGGCCCATCGTGCCTGTTGCTGGCTCTTTGAAAGAGCAGTCGTGCTTAGTCCCACATCCCTGCTTTTTGTCCGTAACCCTGTAAGTTCCTCATCCACAAGTATCCCTCCGACTCCCTTTAAAAATTGTTTATGGAATCAGCTTCCACCACCTTTTCAGGTGGAGTGTCCCAGATTCCGACAACTCTCTGAGTGAAATACTTTCTCCTCATCTCCTCTCTAGATCTTTCACCAGTGATTTTAAATCTATGACCCCTGTTTATTGACCCACTGGCCAGAGAGAATAGTTTTCCCCTATTTACTCTATCAAAACCTCTCATCATCTTGAAAAGCTCTATTGGGTCACCTCTTAACCTTCTCTGTTCCAAGGAGAACAGTCTGAACTTTTCCAACCTCTCCTCATAACTGAAGTCCCTCATCCCTGGTAACCTCCTGGTGAACCTCCTCTATGGCCTTTCTAAGGCCTGGACATCTTTCCTGAAGTGTGGGGCCCAGAATTGTCCACAATACTCCAGCTGAGGCCTAACCAGTGATTTATAAAGTTCTAGCGTGACCTCTTTGCTTTTATATTCGGTTCCTCTATTTATAAACCCAAGTAACCCATATACGTTGTTAACCACCTTATCAACTTGCCCTGCCACCTTTAAGAATTTGTGTATATGCACACCAAGGTCTCTCTGCTCATCGACACTTTTGGAGAGATTAAACACACTGGGAACATACGGAGAGAGTAAATACACTGGGAATTATTGGAGAGAGTCAATACACTGAGAATACAGATCGAGAGTAAATGCACTGGGAACTCTAGTCGAGATTAAATACACTGCGAACACATGGAGAGGGTAAATACACTGGTAACACTGGAGAGAGTAAATACACTGGGAACACATGGAGAGGGTAAATACACTGGGAACACTGGAGAGAGTAAATACACTGGGAACACATGGAGAGGGTAAATACACTGGGAACACAGGGAGAGGGTAAATACACTGGGAATTATTAGAGAGAGTCAATACACTGAGAATACAGAGAGAGAATAAATGCACTGGGAACTCTAGTAGAGAGTAAATACATTGGGAACACATGGAGAGGGTAAATACACTGGGATCATTTGGAGAGAGTAAATACGTTGCAAACACTTGAGAGAGATTCAATACACTGGGATCTCTGGAGATCGTAAGTACACTGGAAACACTGGAGGGAGTAAATGCACTGGGAACACTGGAGGGAGTAAATACAAAAGCAAAATACTGCAGATGCTGGAAGCCGGAAATAAAAACAGAAAATGCTGGAAACACTCAGCCGGTCAGGCAGCATCTGTGGAGAGAGAAACAGAGTTAACGTTTCAGGTCGATGACCTTCCATCAGAACTGGAAAAAGTTATAGAGATGTAACAGGTTTTAAGCAAATTCAGAGGCAGGGAGAAGGTGGGAGAGGAGAGGAAAGAACAAAGGGGAAGGTCTGTGATCGGGTGGAAGGCAGAAGAGATTAAACGGCAAAAGGGAATGGTACTGGGACAAGAAAAGAAACAAAAGTTGGGTCTAGAGGAGGTGTAAATAACAAAAGCAGAATCATTACCAACAGCTACTGTCCGAAAAAAATGGGAGCAGAGGTTATGGTCTGAAATGGTTGAACTCTATGTTGAGTCCGGAAGGCTGTAAAGTGCCTAATCGAAAGATGAGGTGCTGTTCCTCGAGCTTACGTTGAGCTTCATTGGAACAATGCAAGAGGCCGAGGACGGTGAGGTCTGAGTGGGAGTGAAGCAGAGAATTAAAGTGACAGGCGACCGGAAGCTCGGGGTCACCCTTACGGACTGAACGGAGGTGTTCTGCAAAGCGGTCACCCAATCTGCGTTTGGTCTCCCCAGTGTAGAGGAGACAGCATCGTGAGCAGCGAATACAGTATACTAAATTGCAAGAAGTACAATTAAATCGCTGTTTCACCTGGAAGGGGTGTTTGGGGCCTTGGACAGTGGGAAGGGAGGAGGTAAAAGGGCAAGTGTAGCATCTCCTGCGTTTGCCCGGGAAGGTGCCATGGGAAGAGGAGGGGGTGTTGGGGGTGAGTGAGGAGTGGACCAGGGTGTCGCGGAGCGAGTGGTCTCTTCGGAATGCTGAAAGAGGAGGTGAGGGGAAGATGTGTTTGGTGGTGGGATCACACTGGAGGTGGCAGAAATGGTGGAGGATTATCCGTTGAATGTGGAGGCTGGTGCGGTGTAAGGTGAGGACAAGGGGAACCCTATCGTGGTTCTGGGAGGAAGGGTAAAGGGGTGAGAGCAGAAGTGCGGGAAATGGGATGGACACGGTCAAGGGCCGTGTCAAACACAGTGGAGGGGAATCCTCGGTTGAGGATTAAGGAAGACGGTGGGGCAACACGGTGGCATAGTGGTTAGCACTGTTACCTCACAGCGCCAGGGACCCGGGTTCGAATCCGGCCCCGGGTGACTGTCTGTGTGGAGTTTGCACATTCTCCCCGTGTCTGCATGGGTTTCCTCCGGGTGCTCCGGTTTCCTCCCACGGTCCAAAGATGTGCGGGTTAGGTTGATTTGGCTATGATAAATTGACCCTTAGTGTTAGGGGGGATTAAATACGTGGGGTTACGGGGATAGGGTGGGATATGTGTCGGTGCAGGCTTGATGGGCCGAAATGGCCTCTATCTGCACTGTGGGGATTCTGTGATTCTGTGACATGTCGGAAGCACTGGTAAGGAAGGTGGCATCGTCAGAACAGATGCAACGAAGACGGGAGAAACTGGGAGAATGGAATAGAGTCCTTACAGGAAGCGGGGTGGGAGGAAGTGTAGTCCAGGTAGCTGTGGGAGTCAGTGGGCTTAAAGTAGATACTGGTCACCAGCCTAACCCCAGAAATGGAGACAGAGAAGTCAAGGAAGGGAAGGGAAGAGTCAGAGATGGAGCATGTGAAGGTGTGGGAGGGGTGGAAATTGGAAGCAAAGCTGATGAAATTCTCCAGTTCAGGGCGAGAGCAGGAAACAGCACCGATACAGTCATCAATGTAGCGGAAAAAGAGGTGAGGGAGGGGATCTGAATAGGACTGGAACAAAGAATGTTCCACCTATCCCACGAAAAGGCAGGCATTGCTAGGACCCATACGGGTTCCCAAGGCAACACCTTTTATTTGGAGAAAGTGAGTGGAGTCAAAGGAGAAGTTGTTCAATGTGAGAACAAGTTCAAACGGGACTGCCCCGGTAGACCGACTGTTCTTGCCCCACGGAACTTATTTCTCCCTATGTCGACTTTTTCTCCCCTTGGCTTGTCTTTCCCACCTACATCTGTGACCCTTCTGCCCTCCGCCACAGATAAACAGTTTCCAGTTTCCTGGCCCTAACCGCTGTCCTTTTCACCATGGACGTCCAATCCCTCTACACCTCCATTCCCGACCAGGGCAGCCTGAGGGCGCTCCGCGAACTCCTTCCTTCAACGCAAGTCCAACCAGTCCCCATCTCCCACCACCCTCCTCCACCTGGCTAAAGAGAGTAAATACACCGAGAACATATGGAGCGAGCAAATGCACTGGGAACATTTGGAGAGAGTAAAGACACTGGGAACTCTGGAGAGTATGAATACACTGGGAACCATCGATCAAGTGAATAGACAAACGGAGGTCCCGTCGAAGAGAAGAGCAGAACTTCTTCAAGGTAGGCATTCCTAGAAGAGAGGTGAAATACTGCAGATGCTGGAAATCCGAAATAACAACAGAAAACGCTGGAAAAACTCAGCAGGCCAGGCAGCATCCGTGGAGAGAGAAGCAGAGTTAACGTTCTGATGAAAGGTCTCGACCTGATACGTTAACTCTGTTTCTCTCTCCACGGATGCTGCCTGGCCTGCTGAGTTTTTCCAGCGTTTTCTGTTGTTATTTCGGATTTCCAGCATCCGCAGTATTTTGCTATCGTATCAAGTGAATAAACTGCGAGCAGTTCAGATAGAGGAAAAATGCTAGGAATGCTGAAGATAGTAAATACACTGGCAACACTGCAGATAGTGAATACTCTGGGAACACTGGAGAGAGTAAAATGATTGGGAATAATTGGGGAGGGTAAATACTCTCTGGAGTTTAGAAGAATGAGAGGTGATCTCATTGAAACATATAAGATTCTGAAGGGGATTGACAGGGTAAATGCTGAGAGGTTGTTTCCCCTGGCTGGAGTGCCTAGAACTAGGGACATAGTCTCAGGATAAGGGGTCGGCCTTTTAAGATTGAGGTGAGGAGGAATTTCTTCACTCAGACGGTTGTGAAACTTTGGAATTCTCCACCCCAAAGGGCTGTGGATGCTCAATCGTTGAATATGGTCAAAAAATAAAAGTAAGACTTACATTTATATAGCGCCTTTCATGACCACCAGACGTCTCAAAGCGCTTTACAGCCACTGAAGTACTTTTGAAGTGTAGTCACTGTTGTAATGTGGGAAACGCAGCAGCCAATTTGCACACAGCAAGCTCCCACAAACAGCAATGTGACAATGACCAGATCATCTGTTTTTGTTATGTTGATTAAGGGATAAATATTGACCAGGGCACCGGGGATAACTCCCCTGCTCTTCTTCGAAATAGTGCCAAGGGATCTTTTACATCCACCTGAGAGAGTAGACGGGGCCTCGGTTTAATGTCTCATCCGAAAGACGGCACCTCCGACAGTGCAGTACTCCATCAGCACTGCACTGGAGTGTCAGCCTAGATTGTTGTGTACAAGTGCCTGGAGTGGAAGGAGGGTGCTAACCACTGAGCCACAGCTGACACAAGGCTGAGCTCGATGGATTTTTGGACTCTAGGGGAATCAAGGGATATAGAGACTGGGCGGGGGAGTGGAGTTGAGGTCGAAGAGCAGCCATGATCTCATTGAATGGCGGAGCAGGCTCAAGCGGCCTACTCCTGCACCTAATTCTTAAGTTCTTATGTTCAATGGGAACTCAGGAGAGAATGAATAGAGGAGAAGACATAGGCAGGGTGAAACTCGACTTGGGTAGGGACACAATACCTGCGGTATCGCATCTGACGCCCATTGTATGTCCCGTCCAATATTCACTCCCAGACAGTATCAATATAGTGGCCACACTGGAGAGAGTAAATACACTGGGAACATTCTGAGAGAGTAAATACACTGGGAACTCATGGGCAGAGTAATGATACTGGTAGCAATGGGAGAGTGTAAATACTCTAGGATCAAAATCAGAGAGCAAATACACTGGAAAAACAAGGTGGGAGTAAATACACTGGGAACACAGGGAGAGAGAAAATACACTGGGAACACAGGGAGAGAGAAAATACACTGGGAACACAGGGAGAGAGAAAATACACCGGGAACACAGGGAGCGAGTAAATACACTGCGAACACAGGGAGAGAGTAAATACACTGGGAACACAGGGAGAGAGAAAATACACTTAGAACACAGGGAGAGAGTAAATACACTGGGAACACAGGGAGAGAGTAAATACACTGGGAATCCAGGGAGAGAGTAAATACACTGGGAACACATGGAGAGAGAAAATACACTGGGAACACATGGAGAGAGTAAATACACTGGGAACACAGGGATACAGTAAATACACTGGAAACACTTGGAGAGAGTAAATACACTGGGAACACTTGGAGAGAGTAAATACACTGCGAACACATGGAGAGAGTAAATACACTGGGAACACTGGGATGGAGTAAATACACTGGGAACACAGGAAGAGAGTAAATACACTGGGAACACAGGGAGAGAGTAAATACACTGGGAACACAGGGAGAGAGTAAATACACTGGGAACACTGGGAGAGAGTAAATACACTAGGAACACAGGGAGACAGTAAATACACTGGGAACACAGGGAGAGACTAAATACACTGGGAACATGGAGAGAGTAAATACACTGGAAACACAGGAAGAGAGTAAATACACTGGGAACAGAGGGAGAGAGTAAATACACTAGGAACACATGGCGAGAGTAAGTACACTGCAAACACAGGGAGAGAGTAAATACACTGGGAACACAGGGAGAGAGTAAATACACTGGGAACACTGGGAGAGAGTAAATACACTGGGAACACTGGCAGAGAATAAATACACTGCGAATATAGGGAGAGAGTAAATAGACTGGGAACACCGGGAGTATGTAAATACACTGGAAACACAGGGAGAGAGTAAATACACTGGCATCACTGGAGGGAGTAAATTCACTGGGAAATCATTCAGGTAGTAAATGCACATTAGGAACCTATGAGGAAAGTAAATACACTGGGAACAACAGGAAAGGGTAAATACACTGGGAACATAGGGAGAGAGTAAATACACTGGGAACACAGGGAGAGAGTAAAAACGCTGGGAACACTGGAGAGAAGAAATACACTGGGAACACTGGAGAGAGTAAATACTTCAGGAACATTGGATAGAGTAAATACACTGGGAACACAGGGAGAGAGTAAATACACTGGGAACACAGGGAGAGAGTAAATACACTGAGAACACATGGAGAGAGTAAATAAACTGGGAACACTGGAAAGAGTAAATACACTGGGAACACAGGGAGAGAGTAAATACACTGGGAACACAGGGAGAGAGTAAATACACTGGGAACACAGGGAGAGAGAGTAAATACACTGGGAATACAGGGAGAGAGTAAATACACTGGGAACACAGGAGAGAGTAAAGACACTGGGATCATTGGAGAGAGTAAAAACACTGGGATCATTGGAGAGAGTAAAAACACTGGGAACACTGGAGAGAGTAAATACACTGGGAACACTGGAGAGAGTAAATACACTGGGATCATTGGAGAGAGTAAATACACTGGGATCATTGGAGAGAGTAAATACACTGGGAACATTGGAGAGAGTAAATACACTAGGATCATTGGAGAGAGTAAATACACTGGGATCATTGGAGAGAGTAAATACACTGGGAACATTGGAGAGAGTAAATACACTGGGATCATTGGAGAGAGTAAATACACTGGGATCATTGGAGAGAGTAAATACACTGGGATCATTGGAGAGAGTAAATACACTGGGATCATTGGAGAGAGTAAATACACTGGGAACATTGGAGAGAGTAAATACACTGGGAACACTGGAGAGAGTAAATACACTGGGATCATTGGAGAGAGTAAATACACTGGGATCATTGGAGAGAGTAAATACACTGGGAACATTGGAGAGAGTAAATACACTAGGATCATTGGAGAGAGTAAATACACTGGGATCATTGGAGAGAGTAAATACACTGGGAACACTGGAGAGAGTAAATACACTGGGAACACTGGAGAGAGTAAATACACTGGGATCATTGGAGAGAGTAAATACACTGGGATCATTGGAGAGAGTAAATACACTGGGATCATTGGAGAGAGTAAATACACTGGGATCATTGGAGAGAGTAAATACACTGGGAACATTGGAGAGAGTAAATACACTGGGATCATTGGAGAGAGTAAATACACTGGGAACACTGGAGAGAGTAAATACATTGGGAGCTCTGGAGAGTGTAAATTCACTGGGAACACTGGATGAGAGTAAATACACAGGGAACACAGGGAGAGAGAGTAAATACACTGGGAACACAGGGAGAGAGAGTAAATACACTGGGAACACAGGGAGAGAGAGTAAATACACTGGGAACACAGGGAGAGAGAGTAAATACACAGGGAACACAGGGAGAGAGTAAATACACTGGGAACACTGGAGAGAGTAAATAAACTGGGAACACTGGAGAGAGTAAATACACTGGGATCATTGGAGAGAGTAAATAAACTGGGATAATTGGAGAGAGTAAAAACACTGGGAACACTGGAGAGAGTAAATACACTGGGAACACTGGAGAGAGTAAATACACTGGGATCATTGGAGAGAGTAAATACACTGGGAACACTGGAGAGAGAAAATACACTGGGATCATTGGAGAGAGTAAATAAACTGGGATCATTGGAGAGAGTAAATACACTGGGAACACTGGAGTGAGTAAATACCCTGGGAACACTGGAGAGAGTAAATACTTCAGGAACATTGGATAGAGTAAATACACTGGGAACACTGGAGAGAGTAAATACACTGGGATCATTGGAGAGAGTAAATACACTGGGATCATTGGAGAGAGTAAATACACTGGGATCATTGGAGAGAGTAAATACACTGGGAACACTGGAGAGAGTAAATACACTGGGATCATTGGAGAGAGTAAATACACTGGGAACACATGGAGAGAGTAAATACACTGGGAACACATGGAGAGAGGGTGAATACACTGGGAACACAGGGAGAGAGTAAATACAGTGGGAACACTGGGAGAGGGGGTGAATACACTGGGAACACTGGGAGAGAGTAAATACACTGGGAACACTGGGAGAGAGTAAATACAGTGGGAACACTGGGAGAGGGGGTGAATACACTGGGAACACTGGGAGAGAGTAAATACACTGGGAACACAGGGGGAGGGGGTGAATACACTGGGAACACAGGGAGAGAGTAAATACACTGGGAACAACAGAAGAGAGTAAATACACTGGGAACACATGGAGAGAGTAAATACACTGGGAACACTGCGAGAAAGTAAATACACTGGGAACACTGGGAGAGTGTAAATACACTGGGAACACTGCGAGAAAGTAAATACACTGGGAACACTGGGAGAGTGTAAATACACTGGGAACACATGAAGAGAGTAAATACACTGGGAACAACAGAAGAGAGTAAATACACTGGGAACACTGGAGAGAGTAAATACACTGGGAACACTGGGAGAGAGTAAATACACTGGGAACAACAGGAGGGAGTACATACACTGTGAACACTAGAGAGTGTAAATAAACTGGGTACACTGGAGAGAGTAAATACACCGGGAACAGTGGGAGAGAGTAAATACACTGGGAACAATGGAGCGAATAAATACACTGGGAACACATGGTGAGAGTAAATACACTGGGAACACATGGTGAGAGTAAATACACTGAGAACACAGGGAGAGAGTAAATACACTGGGAACACATGGTGAGAGTAAATACACTGAGAACACAGGGAGAGTAAATACACTGGGAACACATGGTGAGAGTAAATACACTGAGAACACAAGGAGAGAGTAAATACACTGGGAACACATGGTGAGAGTAAATACACTGAGAACACAGGGAGAGTAAATACACTGGGAACACTGGAGAGAGTAAATACACTGGGAACACAGGGAGAGAGTAAATACACTGGGAACACAGGGAGAGTAAATACACTGGGAACACTGGAGAGAGTAAATACACTGGGAACACAGGGTTAGAGTAAATACACTGGGAACACTGGGAGAGAGTAAATACACTGGGAACACTAGAGAGAGTAAATACACTGGGAACACAGGGAGAGAGTAAATACACTGGGAACACTAGAGAGAGTAAATACACTGGTAACACAGGGAGAGAGTAAATACACTGGGAACAACAAGAGAGAGTAAATACACTGGTAACACAGGGAGAGAGTAAATACACTGGGAACAACAAGAGAGAGTAAATATGCTGGAAGCTACAGGAGGGAGTAAATACACTGGGAACACTGGGAGAGAGTAAATACACTGGGAACACTAGAGAGAGTAAATACACTGGGAACACAGGGAGAGAGTAAATACACTGGGAACACTAGAGAGAGTAAATACACTGGTAACACAGGGAGAGAGTAAATACACTGGGAACAACAAGAGAGAGTAAATACACTGGTAACACAGGGAGAGAGTAAATACACTGGGAACAACAAGAGAGAGTAAATATGCTGGAAGCTACAGGAGGGAGTAAATACACTGGGAACACTGGGAGAGAGTAAATACACTGCAAGCTCAGGAGAGCGTAAATGTGCCTTTGTCAAATTTTATTTGATAACGCTCCTGGGAAGCGCCTTGGGACATTTTAGTTTGTAAGTGCTGCTACATAAATGCAAATTGATGTTGTTTGGAACATATGGAGAGAGTAAATAGACTGGGAAAACCTGGAAGGAGTAAAAACACTGGGAACACAGGGGTGAATTTTAACATCAAAGAGTGAGTGGGTTTGGGTGCGGCTGGGTAGTAAAATGTGCTGAAATTAACAGCGCATAGGGAAGCCGGCTTCAACCCGTCGACTTCCAGTCTTCACTCGAGCGCGTTCCTCTGCGTGCAGGACACCCTCTCGGGAGAGGAGGGTTACCAACTGAAAGCTATTAAGAGGTAGTTAAGAGGTTTTTCACCAAGGGTTTTCAACTTTCGCTGTGGGTGCACGGGTTTTCCGGGCCTCCTGAACCTCGCCAGTGAAAGCAAGGCGAGAGCACAGCAGCAATTGAGGGGGCTGAACAAATGACAGGCAAAAAAATTGCATCAGTACTGAGACCTCATACCTCCTTCCTTGCCTAAGTGAAAGGCCTTTGCTCACAGCAGTTGTTCTGAGAGTTTGCTTTCAATACTTTGCTGGTGCTTTCTACAACTTTGGAGATGACTTTCACAGCATTGGCGGTCACTCTCACTACTTTGGAGGTCTGTGCGTCTGAGCTCCACTTTACATTTGTCATATATCAGATCAGCATGGGTGCCGCTTATGCAGTTTCACCTCAGACGAGGACCAAGATGAGCCGCGGCAGCAACAGCACCAGCAGGAGCAACAGCCGCCTTCTCCTCACAGACCTGCTGCTCCAGCGGAGAAAGGGGATGAGCGCAGGGGTGCAGCTCACCGGAGGCGATACCCCCAACACAGGGTATAAAGGCAGAGGATCAGCTTCCTGGAGATGACGGAACACCAGTGCCTCAGGAGGCTCAGGGTATCACGGCAGGTCGTGGCAGGCATTTGCAGAGGCGGGCTGTTCACATCCCTGCTCTGACTGTTGAGTTGTTCTTTGGCCGACGTCCTCTGGGTTTTGGAGCCCGTGAGGTGCCCCGCCAAAGACTGCTCCACCCGCACCTGTGGCCACTGGGACATGAGGCAGCATGTGGGGCACTGACTGGGCGGGGGGGGGTGGTGGTGGGGGGGCAACGGGTGAGAAGTGGAAGCACTTTGAGCAGAGTCCCCACTTCTATGTCCCCTTTCGCCATCATCCCTCTCATGGCCCACACCTCACTGCCCTGCTAGCATTGAGCTGGAGAGCACTTTGCTGCACATCAGTGGGGGCTGGACGACCAAGGCTAGGTTTTGATCCATCCTAGTTAAGGTGGCATTCAGAGTGTGCAAGCCTTTGGTGAGGGCAAGCATGCACTCGTTTGACTTGAGTGTTTGATGCACCATGCAAGAAGAAAGAAAGACTTGCATTTCTATAGCGCCTTTCACGACCACCGGACGTCCCAAAGCGCTTTACAGCCAATGAAGCATTTTTTTTTTTGAAGCGTAGTCACTGTTGTAATGTAGGAAACGTGGCAGCCAATTTTCGCACAGCAAGCTCCCACAAACAGCAATGTGTTAATGACCAGATCATCTGGGTTTTTTTTAATGATGTTGATTGAGGGATAAATATTGGCCAGGACACCGGAGATAACTCCCCTGCTCTTCTTCGATATCGTGCCATGGGATCTTTTACATCCACCTGAGAGGGCAGAAGGGACCTCGGTTTAACGTCTCATCTGAAAGACGGCCCCTCCGACAGTGCGGCGCTCCCTCAGTACTGCACTGGAGTGTCAGTCTAGATTTTTGTGCTCAAGTCTCTGGAGTGGGACTCGAACCCACAACCTTCTGACTCAGAGAGTGCGGGTGCTAGCCATCGAGTCACAGCTGGCACAGGCAGGTGGCCATTCTTTCCATGGATGAACACATCATAGCTAAGGCCTGCGACATCATGCCACTCATGCTTGAGACGGACTCCTCCATTCTCTCTGCATGCGTGCACAGTGCAGCTGGAAGTCCTGCCAGAGCCTACATGCACTTTCTTGCTGCTCCTTCAGAATCATCCTCTTTTTCAACAGCCCCCCAAGGTTCAGTGGCCAGCTGAGCAGAGCTTGGGGTGTCCTGCGCCCTCCGACGAGGACTCTCCACTGCTGTCCCTGCCTCCACCATCTGCTCCCACGACGTGTTTGTATCTGTGCTGGTGCATGGTGTGCATGAGTCCTGTGACAATGCACCCTCAGAGTTAGCGATCGTCTTCCTCCTCTGGCTCCACCTCCTGTGGGACACTTGATGGGCCTGTGGGAGAGTAAAGACATGAATTACAACTGTCATGATAAGAATGATGTGGAGATGCCGGTGTTGGACTGGGGTGGACAAATGTGAGAAGTCGCACAACACCAGGTTATAGCCCAACAGCTTTATTTGAAATCACAAGCTTTCGGAGCGCTGCTCCTTCATCAGGTGAAGTGAAGAGATGCATATAGGCACAGCATATATAGTCAGAGAACACTGCCAGATGACTACAGTTAATCTTTCTAACTGCCCTTTATCACACCTCGGCAGAGAGATAATCACGGCAATCAAAGGTGTGGATGGTGTCCAAATCGGTCAGTCAGGAAAACATTACATCAAAGACAATGAGGTGGGGTCACAAAGGGTCAAATGTGGCAGATGCTGGTGTCTGTATGGAAATGCTAAGAATGCTTTAAGTTAACATTATGCACCTGATCATATTTCACTGGCTGCTGACATCAAGTCAACATGAGTGACTGTTGGATGCCATGTGGTGGTGTGATATTTAATTCTGTCACCAGGTAGCTGGGAGGTCCCCATCTCTCCATCTCCCATCGCCAGGCACACCGACACTCCGCTGATCTCTGTGAGCATGGCGATGACTGGAGGGCCACCTCCGGTTCTCTGCCTCTCCTGGGTGTTCTGCGCTCTCTTCTCTTGCAAGGAGGGAAACGAGAGTCCTTTGAGTGAGAGTCAGGGAACGGACGGATGGACAACATCTGGTGAGGGCGACTGTGAGGAGAGGCGTGACATTGCATTCAAATGAGCTTGAGTGACAGTGGTGGATGGCAAAATGGGGGTGTGAGGAAGTGCACAGACAGAGAGGGATGGGTGTATCTGCAAGGTAGGTTGGTGTGAGGAGTGATGTGCAGGAGTAGGCTTGGGAAGGCAGAGTGAGGGGGTTGGGGTGACACGCATATCAGGATGCAGCTGAATGCGCCATTGTAACTCACCTTTCCTGCCCTCATGAGGTCATTAAATCGCTTCCTGCTCTGTATCCAGGAGCGTGGTACCACACTCCTGCTTCTAGCCTCCTCTGCTATCTCCAGCCATGCCTTCTTCGTCAGTGAGGCTGGCTTCTTCCTCCTTTCAGCAAGGAATAAAATCTCCCTGCTGGCTCTTACACCTCGCAGCATAGGGTCCAGCGACGCATCACTACAGCGAGGGGCAGCCTTTGAATGCTGGGATTCCATTCTATAGATCTTGATATATTTCTCCCACCTCCACAATCCTTCAACCATCATCTTTGCAGTGTTCCTTTAAGTAACTCAGCTGAAATAGACCCACGCATGTCATCAACACGCCCGCTCGCGCTAATTGGTCAGGAAGCCCAGAGGTCAGGTGCAAATGCAGTGGTTGGCTCTGACAGAGGCGCTGCAACTACTTCCGGGTTTCCTGCAACCCCACCTCCCCCAATGCCCCACCCCCACCCCACCCTGGCTCCCAGCACGTCGCCAGGTAAATATTCTGGCCATAGAGAGAGTAAATACACTGCTAATATTGAGAAAGATTAAAAACACTGGGAACATTGGGAGAGAGTAAATCCACTGTGGACATTATTTTATTTTTTATTCGTTCATGGGATGTGGGCGTCACTGGCAAAGCCAGCATTTATTGCCCATCCCTAGTTGCCCTTGAGAAGGTGGTGGTGAGCCACCTACTTGAACTGCTGCAGTCCGTGTGGTGAAGGTACTCCCACAGTGCTGTTAGGGAGGGAGTTCCAGGATTTTGACGCAGCGATGATGAAGGAACGGCGATATACTTCCAAGTCAGGATGGTGTGTGACTTGGAGGGGAACTTGGAGGTGGTGGTGTTCCCATGAGCCTGCTGCCCTTGTCCTTCGAGGTGGTAGAGGTCGCGGGTTTGGGAGGTGCTGCCGAAGAAGCCTTGGGGGAAGTAAATCGATGGGGATGACTGGGAGAAAATAAATGCCCTGGGAACAATGGGAGAGAATAAATAAACTGGGTGCACTGGGAGAGGGTAATTGCACCGGGAACAATGTTTAGAGTAAATATTCCGTGAACATTTCAGAGAGAAAATACACTGGAAAAATTGGAAAAAGTACACTGGAATCACTAGGAGAGAGTAAATACACTGGGAACACAGGGAGAGAGTAAATACACTGGGAACACAGGGAGAGAGTAAATACACTGGGAACACAGGGAGAGAGTAAATACACTGGGAACACAGGAGAGAGTAAATACACTGGGAACACAGGGAGAGAGTAAATACACTGGGAACAAAACGAGAGAGTAAATACATTGGAAACACATGGAGACACTAAATACTCTGGGAACACTGGGAGAGAGTAAATACACTGGGAACACAGGGAGAGAGTAAATACACTGGTAACACAGGGAGAGAGTAAATACACTGGGAACACAGGGAGAGAGTAAATATACTGGGAAAACAGGTAGAGAGTAAATATAAAAAGAAAATACTGCAGATGGTGGAAATCTGAAATAAAAACAGAAAATGCTGGAGATACTCAGCAGGTCAGGCAGCATCTGTGAAGAGAGAAACAGAGCTAATGTTTCATGTCGATGACCCTTCGTCAGAACTGGAAAAAAGCAGGAAATGGAACAGATTTTTAAACAAGTGTAGGGGCTGGGAAATAGGGGAGGGGATGAAAGAACAAAAGGGAAGGTCTGTGATAGGATAGAAGGCAGGAGAGGTTAAGAGACATTAAGAGATATTCAAGGCAAGAGGAGGTGGTAATGGGACAGGTTAAGGAACAAAGGATGGCTCTCGATGAAGTGTGAATTGCGCTGGCAGAATGAAAGACAGCTGCCATGTGGGAGAGAAGAACAGAAGGCCAAATAAAAAGTGTGGATAAAAAATATATATATGATAGGGGCCGAGGTTATGATCTGAAATTGTGGAACTCTATGTTGAGTCCAGAGGGCTGTAAAGTGCCTAATCTAAAGATGAGGTGCTGTTCCTCGAGCTGACGCTGAGCTTCAGTGGAACAATGCAAGAGGCCGAGGACGGTGAGGTCTGAGTGGGAGTGGAGCGGAGAATTAAAGTGACAGGCGACCGGAAGCTCGGGGTCCCCCTTACGGACTGAACGGAGGTGTTCTGCAAAGCGGTCACCCAATCTGCGTTTGGTCTCCCCAATGTAGAGGAGACCGCATCGTGAGCAGCGAATACAGTATACTAAATTGCAAGAAGTACAAGTAAATCACTGTTTCACCTGGAAGGGGTGTTTGGGGCCCTGGACAGTGGGAATAGGGGTGGTATAAGGGCATGTGTTGCATCTCCTGCGCGTGCACGGGAAGGTGCCGGGCGAAGGGGAAGGGTTGCTGGGAGTGGTAGAGGAGTGGACTAGGGTGTCGCGGAGGGAGCAGTCCCTGCGGAATGCTGAAAGGGGAGGTGAGGGGAAGATGCGTTTGGTGGTGGGATCACGCTGTAGGTGGCAGAAATGGCGGAGGATGATCCGTTGGATGTGGAGGCTGGTGGGGTGAAAGGTGAGGACAAGGGGAACTCTATCGTGGTTCCGGGAGGGAGGGGCAGGGGTGAGGGCAGAAGTGCGGGAGATAGAACGGACACGGTTAAGGGCCGTGTCGACCACAGTAGAGGGGAATCCTTGGTTGAGGAAAAAGGAAGGACTCTATTCCATTCTGTAAGGACTCTATTCCATTCTCCCAGTTTCTCCGTCTCTGCCGCATCTGTTCTGACGATGCCACCTTCCATACCAATGCTTCCGACATGTCTTCCTTTTTCCTCAACCGAGGATTCCCCTCTACTGTGGTCGACACGGCCCTTAACCGTGTCCGTTCTTTCTCCTGCACTTCTGCCCTCACCCCTGCCCCTCCCTCCCGGAACCACGATAGAGTTCCCCTTGTCCTTACCTTTCACCCCACCAGCCTCCACATCCAACGGATCATCCTCCGCCATTTCTGCCACCTCCAGCGTGATCCCACCACCAAACGCATCTTCCCCTCACCTCCCCTTTCAGCATTCCGTAGGGACCGCTCCCTCCGCGACACCCTAGTCCACTCCTCTATCGCCCCCAACACCCCTTCCCCTTCGCCCGGCACCTTCCCGTGCAAGCGCAGGAGATGCAACACATGCCCTTATACCTCCCCCCTTCCCACTGTCCAGGGCCCCAAACACCCCTTCCAGGTGAAACAGCGATGTACTTGTACTTCTTGCAAGTTAGTATACTGTATTCGCTGCTCACGATGTGGTCTCCTCTACATTGGGGAGACCAAACGCAGATTGGGTGACTGCTTTGCGGAACACCTCCGTTCAGTCCGTAAGGGGGACCCTGAGCTTCCGGTCGCCTGTCACTTTAATTCTCTGCTCCACTCCCACTCTGACCTCACCGTCCTCGGCCTCTTCCATTGTTCCAATGAAGCTCAACGTAAGCTCGAGGAACAGCACCTCATCTTTCGATTAGGCACTTTACAGCCTTCTGGACGCAACATAGAGTTCAACAATTTCAGATCATAACCTGGCCCCTATCATATATATATTTTTTATCCACACTTTTTGTTTGGCCTTCTGTTCTTCTCTCCCACATGGCAGCTGTCTTTCATTCTGCCAGCGCAATTCACACTTCATCGAGAGCCATCCTTTGTTTCTTAACCTGTCCCATTACCACCTCCTTTTGCCTTGAATATCTCTTAATGTCTCTTAACCTCTCCTGCCTTCTATCCTATCACAGACCTTCCCTTCTGTTCTTTCATCCCCTCCCCTATTTCCCAGCTCCTACACTTGCTTAAAAATCTGTTCCATTTCCTGCTTTTTTCCAGTTCTGGCAAAAGGTCATCGACCTGAAACGTTAACTCTGTTTCTCTCTTCACAGATGCTGCCTGACCTGCTGAGTATCTCCAGCATTTTCTGTTTTTATATTATAGAGTAAATATACTGGGAACACAGGGCGAGGGTAAATACACTGGGAACACATGGCGAGAGTCAATACAATGGGATCACAGGGAGAGAGTAAATACACTGGGAACACAGGGAGAGAGTAAATGCACTGGGTACACTGCAAGAGTGTAAATATTCTTGAATCATTTAAGAGAGTGATTGCACTGGTACCAACAGAGAGAATAAATACACTGGGAACACATTCGGAGGGTAAATACACTGTGAGAGCTCTGTGCACAAACTGGGAGAATCTACTAAGCAGATCGCCAACGGGAATTTGTTGAGTGGGAACTTGGCGCCGACACGGAAGGAGGGGCTTAGTAATTTAAACCAAGGGGCAACAGTAAGTAAATAATCAGAGAGCATCGCATGAGGCCCGAGGAGCATAAATAATGGGCGGGTGCAGCGAGAGCTGCAGAGAGCATCGTAAAATAAAGTGGGAACACTGGGAGAGATTCACTACATTGGGAAAAATGGAGAGAAGAAATGCACTGGGAGCAAAGAAATGCATGGGAAATGTTTAGAGAGATTAAATACATTAATAACATCTTGGAGGTGGAAATAAACTGGGAACAACGGAGATAGGAAGTTCACTGGAATCAGTGGAGAGAATAATACACTGGGATCACTGGACAGAGTTCACAAACTGGAATTACTTGGTCAGAGTAAAAAAACTGGGAACACTAGGGAGAATAGAGAAACTAGACTCGCTTGGAGACAGTAAATATATTTAATTCACATTTAAAGAGTAAATACACTGGGATCATTGATCAAATAAATGCACTGGGATCACTGCGAGAGAGTAAATACACTGGGAACACAGGGAGAAAGTAAATACACTGGGAACACAGGCAGAGAGTAAATAAACTGGGAACACAGGGAGAGAGCAAATACAATGGGATCACAGGGAGACAGTAAATACACTGGGAACACAGGGAGAGAGTAAATACACTGGGAACACAGGGAGAGAGCAAATACACTGTGAACACAGGGAGAGAGTAAATACACTGGGAACACAGGGAGAGAGTAAATACACTGGGAACACATGGAGAGAGTAAATACACTGGGAAAACAGGGAGAGGTAAATACACTGGGAACACATGGAGAGAGTAAATACACTGGGAACACAGGGAGAGAGTAAATACACAGGGAAAACAGGGAGAGAGAAAATACATTGGGATCATTGGAGAGGGTAAATACACTGGGATCATTGGAGAGAATGAATACACTGGGATCACTGAAGAGAGTAAATACACTGGGATCATTGGAGAGAGTAAATACACTGGGATCACTGGAGAGAGTAAATACACTGGGATCACTGGAGAGAATTAATACACTGGGATCATTGGAGAGAGTAAATACACTGGGATCACTGGAGAGAGTAAATACACTGGGAACACATGGAGAGAGTAAATACACTGGGAACATTGGAGAGAGTAAATACACTGGGAACACATGGAGAGAGTAAATACACTGGGATCACTGGAGAGAGTAACACATTGGGAACACAGAGAGACTCAATACACTGGGATCATTGGAGAGAGTAAATACACTGGGATCATTGGAGAGAGTAAATACACTGGGATCACTAAATACACTGGGATCATTGGATACACTGGGATCATTGGATAGAGTAAATACACTGAGAACACTGAAGAGAGTAAATACACTGATTACACTGGGAGAGATTAAATACACTGGGAATAGTCAAGAGAGGAAATACACTGGGATCATTGGAGAGAGTAAATACACTGAGAACACTGAAGAGAGTAAATACACTGATTACACTGGGAGAGATTAAATACACTGGGAATAGTCAAGAGAGGAAATACACTGGGAGCTCTGGAGAGAGTAAATACACTGGGAACACTGGAGAGAGTAAATACACTTGGAGCTCTGGAGAGTGTAAATACACTGGGAACACTGGAGAGAGTAAATACACTGGGAACACTGGAGAGAGTTAATACACTGGGAGCTCTAGAGCAGGTAATTTCACTGGGAACACTGGATGAGAATAAATACACTGGGAACACTGGAGAGAGTAAATACACTAGGGACATTGGTGAGAGTAAATACACTGAGAACACTGGAGAGAGTAAATACACTGGGAACACGGAGAGAGTAAATACACTGGGAACACAGGGAGAGAGTAAATACACTGGGAACACAGGGAGAGAGTAAATACACTGGGAACATTGGAGAGAGTAAATACACTGGGAACATTGGAGAGATTAAATACACTGAGAACACTGGAGAGAGTAAATACACCGGAAATAGTGGAGAGAGGAAATAGACTGGGAATATTGGAAAGAATGAATACACTGGGATCATGGAATGCACTGGGCTATTTGGAAAGAATGAATACACTGGGATCATTGAATGCACTGAGATTTTTGAGAGAGAATGAATACACGGGGATCACTGAGTACACTGGGATCATTGGAGAGAATGAATACGCTGGGATCATTGAATGCACTGGGCTAATTGGAAAGAATGAATACACTGGTATCATTATATGCACTGGGATCATTGGAGAGAGTAAATACACTGGGATCACTGAGTACACTGGGATCTTTGGAGAGAATGAATACACTGGGATCATTGAATACACTGGGACCATTGAATACACTGGGAACTTTGGAGAGAATGAATACACTGGGATCATTGGATACACTGGGATCATTGGAGAGAATGAATACAGTGGGATCATTGAATGCACTGGGATCTTTGGAGAGAATGAATACACTGGCATCATTGAATACACAGAGAGCATTGGAGAGAATGAATACACTGGGATCATTGAATACACTGGGATCATTGGAGAGAATGAATACACTGGGATTATTGAATACACTGGAATCATTGAATACACTGGGATCTTTGGAGAGAATGAATACACTGCGATCATTGAATACACTGGGATCATTGGAGAGAATGAATACACTGGGATCATTGAATGCACTGGGATCATTGGAGAGACTGAATACACTGGGATCATTGAATGCACTGGGATCTTTGGAGAGACTGAATACATTGGGATCATTGAATACACTGGAATCACTGAAGAGAGTAAATACACTGGGAACACAGAGAGAGTAAATACACTAGGATCATTGGAGAGAATGAATACACTGGGATCATTGGAGAGAGTAAATATGCTGGGATCATTGAATACACTGTGATTATTGCAGAGAGTAAATACACTGGGATCATTGAATACACTGGGATCACTGGAGAGAGTAAATACACTGAGAACACTGAAGAGAGTAAATACACTGGGAACACTGGAAAGAGTAAATACACTGGGTACACTGGAGGGAGTAAATACACTGGAAACAGTGGAGAGAGGAAATACACTGCGATCATTGGAGAGAATGAATACATTGGGATCATTGGAGAGAGTAAGTACACTGGAATCACAGGAGAGAGTAAATACACTGGGATCATTGGAGAGAGTAAATACACTGGGATTATTGGAGAGACTGAATACACTGGGATCATTGGAGAGAGTAAATACACTGGGATCATTGGAGAGAGTAAATACACTGGGATCATTGGAGAGAGTAAATACACTGGGATCACTGGAGATAGTAAATACACTGGGATCACTGGAGAGAATTAATACACTGGGATCATTGGAGAGAGTAAATACACTGGGATCACTGGAGAGAGTAAATACACTGGGAACACATGGAGAGAGTAAATACACTGGGAACACATGGAGAGAGTAAATACACTGGGATCATTGGAGAGAGTAAATACACTGGGATCATTGGAGAGAGTAAATACACAGGGATCACTAAATACACTGGGATCATTGGATACACTGGGATCATTGGATAGAGTAAATACACTGAGAACACTGAAGAGAGTAAATACACTGATTACACTGGGAGAGATTAAATACACTGGGAACAGTCAAGAGAGGAAATACACTGTGATCATTGGAGAGAGTAAATACACTGGGAACACTGGAGAGAGTAAATACACTTGGAGCTCTGGAGAGTGTAAATACACTGGGAACACTGAAGAGAGTAAATACACTGATTACACTGGGAGAGATTAAATACACTGGGAATAGTCAAGAGAGGAAATACACTGGGAGCTCTGGAGAGAGTAAATACACTGGGAACACTGGAGAGAGTAAATACACTTGGAGCTCTGGAGAGTGTAAATACACTGGGAACACTGGAGAGAGTAAATACACTGGGAACACTGGAGAGAGTTAATACACTGGGAGCTCTAGAGCAGGTAATTTCACTGGGAACACTGGATGAGAATAAATACACTGGGAACACTGGAGAGAGTAAATACACTGGGGACATTGGACAGAGTAAATACACTGGGAACATTGGAGAGAGTAAATACACTGGGAACACAGGGAGAGAGTAAATACACTGGGAACATTGGAGAGTGTAAATACACTGGGAACATTGGAGAGAGTAAATACACTGAGAAAACTGAAGAGAGTAAATACACTGGGAACACCGGAGAGAGTAAATACACCGGAAATAGTGGAGAGAGGAAATAGACTGGGATCATTGGAAAGAATGAATACACTGGGATCATGGAATGCACTGGGCTATTTGGAAAGAATGAATACACTGGGATCATTGAATGCACTGAGATTTTTGAGAGAGAATGAATACACGGGGATCACTGAGTACACTCGGATCATTGGAGAGAATGAATACGCTGGGATCATTGAATGCACTGGGCTAATTGGAAATAATGAATACACTGGTACCATTATATGCACTGGGATCATTGGAGAGAGTAAATACACTGGGATCACTGAGTACACTGGGATCATTGAGTACACTGGGATCTTTGGAGAGAATGAATACACTGGGATCATTGAATACACTGGAATCACTGAAGAGAGTAAATACACTGGGAACACAGAGAGAGTAAATACACTAGGATCATTGGAGAGAATGAATACACTGGGATCATTGGAGAGAGTAAATACGCTGGGATCATTGAATACACTGTGATTATTGCAGAGAGTAAATACACTGGGATCATTGAATACACTGGGATCACTGGAGAGAGTAAATACACTGAGAACACTGGAAAGATTAAATACACTGGGTACACTGGAGGGAGTAAATACACTCGGAACACTGGAGAGAGTAAATATACTGGAAACAGTGGAGAGAGGAAATACACTGCGATCATTGGAGAGAATGAATACATTGGGATCATTGGAGAGAGTAAGTACACTGGAATCACTGGAGAGTGTAAATACACTGGGATCATTGGAGAGAGTAAATACACTGGGATTATTGGAGAGACTGAATACACCTAGATCACTGGAGAGAGTAAATACACTAAAATCATTGGAGAGAATGAATACACTGGGATCATTGAATACACTTGGATCATTGGAGAGAATGAATACACTGGGATCAATGAATACACTGGGATCATTGGAGGGAATGAATACACTGGGATCATAGAATAGACTGGGATCTTTGGAGAGAATTAATACACTGGGATAATTGAATATGCTGGGATCACTGGAGAGAGTAAATACACTGGGAACTCATGGAGAGAGTAAATACACTGGGAACACATGGAGAGAGTAAATGCACTGGGAACCCATGGAGAGAGTAACACATTGGGAACACAGAGAGATTCAATACACTGGGATCATTGGAGAGAATGAATACACTGGGATCATTGGAGAGAGTAAATATACTCGGATCATAGAATACACTGTGATCATTGGAGAGAGTAAATAGACTGGGAACACTGGAGAGAGCAAATACACTGGGAACACTGGAGAGATTAAATACACTGGGAACACTGAAGAGAGTAAATACGCTGATTACACTGGGAGAGATTAGATACACTGAGAATAGTCAAGAGAGGAAATACACTGGGATCATTGGAGAGAGTAAATACACTGGGAACACTGGAGAGAGTAAGTACACTGGGAACATTGGAGTGAGTAAATACACTGGGAACACTGGAGAGAGTAAATACACTGGGATCATTGGAGAGAATGAATACACTGGGATCTCTTGGTACACTGGGATCATTGGAGCGAATGAATATACTGGGATGACTGGAGAGAGTAAATACACTGACAACACTGGAGAGAGTAAATACACTGAGAACACTGGAGGGAGTAAATACTCTGGGTACACTGGAGGGAGTAAATACACTGGGAACACTGGAGAGAGTAAATACACTGGAAATAGTGGAGAGAGGAAATACACTGGGATCATTGGAAAGAATGAATACTCTGGGATCATTGAATGCACTGGGATATTTGGAAAGAATGACTACACTGGGATCAATGAATGCACTGGGACTTTTGAGAGAATTAATACACTGGGATCACAGAGTACACTGGGATCATTGGAGAGAATGAATGCATTGGGTCATTGAATACACTGGAATCTTTGGAGAGAATAAATACACTGGGATCATTGAATACACTGGAATCACTGGAGAGAGTAAATACATTGGGAAAACATGAAGAGACTAAATGCACTGGGAACCCATGGAGAGAGTAAACACACTGGGAACACAGAGAGAGTAAATGCACTGGGATCATTGGAGAGAATGAATACACTGGGATCTCTAGGTACACTGGGATCATTGGAGAGAATGAATATACTGGGATGACTGGAGAGAGTAAATACACTGGGATCATTGCAGAGAATAAATACACTGGGATCACTGAATACACTGTGATCATTTGAGAGAATGAAAATACTGGGATCACTGGCGAGAGTAAATACACTGGAATCACTGGAGAGAGTAAATACACTGGGATCATTGAATAGACTGAGATCTTTGGAGAGAATGAATACACTGGGATCATTGAATAGACTGAGATCTTTGGAGAGAATGAATACACTGGGATCATTGAATAAGATGGGTGCATTGGACAGAGTAAATACACTAGGATCATTGGAAAGAATGAAAACACTGGGATCATTGAATACCCTGGAATCACTGAAGAGAGTAAATACACTGGGAACACATGGAGAGAGTAAATGCACTGGGAAATCATGAAGAGAGTAACACACTGGGATCATTGGAGAGAGTAAATAAACTAGGATCATTGGTGAGAATGAATACACTGGGATCATTGGAGAGAGTAAATACACTGGGATCATTGGTGAGAATGAATACACTGGGATCATTGGTGAGAATGAATACACTGGGATCATTGGAGAGAGTAAAAACACTGGGAACATTGGAGAGAGTAAATACACTGGGATCATTGGTGAGAATGAATACACTTGGATCATTGGAGAGAGTAAACACACTGGGATCATTGGAGAGAGTAAATACACTGGGATCATTGGAGAGAATGAATACACTGGGGTCATTGGAGAGAATGAATACACTGGGATCATTGGAGAGAATGAATACACTGGGATCATTGGAGAGAGTAAATACACTGGGAACACTGGAGAGAGTAAATACACTGGGAACACTGGAGAGAGTAAATACACTGGGAACACTGGAGAGAGTAAATACACTGCGATCATTGGAGAGAATGAATACACTGGGATCACTAGGTACACTGGGATCATTGTAGAGAATGAATACACTGGGATCATTGGAAAGAATGAATACACTGGGATCATTGAATACACTGGAATCACTGAAGAGAGTAAATATACCGGGAACACATGGAGAGAGTAAATGCACTGGGAACCCATGAAGAGAGTAAATACACTGGGATCACTGGAGAGAGTAAATACACTGGAACACATGGAGAGAGTAAACATACTGGGAACACAGAGAGAGTCAATACACTGGGATCATTGGAGAGAATGAATGCACTGGGGTCATTGGAGAGAATGAATACACTGGGATCATTGGAGAGAGTAAATACACTGGGAACACTGGAGAGAGTAAATACACTGGAAACACAGGGAGAGAAAATCCACTGGGAACATTGGAGAATGAATACACTGGGATCATTGAATACACCGGAATCACTGAAGAGAGTAAATATACTGGGAACACATGGAGAGAGTAAATGCACTGGGAACGTTGGAAGAGAGTAACACACTGGGAACACTGGAGAGAGTAAATACACTGGGAACACTGGAGGGAGTAAATACACTGGGAACACAGGGAGAGTAAATACACTGGGATCATTGGAGAATGAATACACTGGGATCATTGAATACACTGTGATCATTGAAGAAAATGAATACACTGGGAGCATTCAATACACTGTGATCATTGGAGAGAGTAAATACACTCGGATCATTGAATACACTGAGAACACTGAAGAGAGTAAATACGCTGATTACACAGGGTGAGATTAAATACACTGGGAATAGTCAAGAGAGGAAATACACTGGGATCATTGGAGAGAGTAAATACACTGGGAACACTGGAGAGAGTAAATATACTGGGATCATTGGAGAGAATGAATAGTCAAGAGAGGAAATACACTGGGATCATTGGAGAGAGTAAATACACTGGGAACACATTGAGAGAGTAAATACACTGGGAACACATGGAGAGAGTAAATATACTGGGAACACTGGAGAGAGTAAGTACACTGGACACACTGGAGGGAGTAAATATATTGGGAATAGTCGAGAGAGGAAATACACTGGGAACATTGGAGTTAGTAAATACACTGGAACCATTGGAGAGAGTAAATACACTGAGAACACAGGAGAGTAAATACACTGAGAACACAGGAGAGTAAATACACTGGGAACACTGGAGAGAGTAAATACACTGGGAACACTGGAAAGAGTAAATACACTGGGTACACTGGAGGGAGTAAATACACTGGAAATAGTGGAGAGAGGAAATTCACTGGGATCATTGGAAAGAATTAATACTCTGGGATCATTGAATGCACTGGGATATTTGGAAAGAATGAATACACTGGGATCATTGAATGCACTGGGATTTTTGAGAGAGAATGAATACACTGGGACCACTGAGTACACTGGGATCATTGGAGAGAATGAACACTCTGGGATCACTGAGTAAACTGGGATCTTTGGAGAGAATGAATACACTGGGATCATTGAATACACTGGGATCATTGGAGAGAATGAATACACTGGGATCAGTGAATACACTGGTATCGTTGAATACACTGAGATCATTGGAGAGAATGAATACACTGGGATCACTGGAGAGAGTAAATACACTGGGATCATTGGAGAGAATGAATACACTGGGATCATTGGTGAGAATGAATACACTGGGATCATTGAATACACTGGGATATTGAATACACTGGGATCTTTGGAGAGAATGAATACACTGGGATCATTGAATACGCAGGGAGCATTGGACAAAGTAAATACACTGGCATCATTGAATACACTGGGATCACTGGAGAGAGTAAATACACTGGGATCACTGGAGAGAGTAAACACACTGGGAACACAGAGAGAGTAAATACACTGGGATCATTGGTGAGAATGAATACACTGGGATCATTGGAGAGAGTAAATACACTGGGATCATTGGTGAGAATGAATACACTGGGATCATTGAAGAGAATAAATACACTGGGGACATTGGACAGAGTAAATACACTGGGATCATTGGTGAGAGTAAACACACTGGGATCATTGGAGAGAGTAAATACACTGGGAACACTGGAGGGAGTAAATACACTGGGAACACAGGGAGAGTAAATACACTGGGATCATTGGAGAATGAATACACTGGGATCATTGAATACACTGTGATCATTGAAGAAAATGAATACACTGGGATCATTCAATACACTGTGATCATTGGAGAGAGTAAATACACTCGGATCATTGAATACACTGGGATCACTGGAGAGAGTAAATACACGGGAAACACTGTAGTGAGTAAATACGCTGATTACACAGGGTGAGATTAAATACACTGGGAATAGTCAAGAGAGGAAATACACTGGGATCATTGGAGAGAGTAAATACACTGGGAACACTGGAGAGAGTAAATACACTGGGATCATTGGAGAGAATGAATACACAGGGAACACATTGAGAGAGTAAATACACTGGGAACACATGGAGAGAGTAAATATACTGGGAACACTGGAGAGAGTAAGTACACTGGGAACACTGGAGAGAGTAAATATACTAGGAACACATGGAGAGAGTAAATACACTGGGATCATTGGAGAGAGTAAATACACTGGGAACACATGGAGAGAGTAAATACACTGGGAACACATGGAGAGAGTAAATACACTGGGAACACTGGAGAGAGTAAGTACTCCGGAAACACTGGAGGGAGTAAATATACTGGGAATAGCCGAGAGAGGAAATACACTGGGAACACTGGAGTGAGTAAATACACTGGGAATACTGGAGAGAGTAAATACATGGGAAACGTTGGAGAGAGTAAGTACACTGAGAACACTGGAGAGAGTAAATACACTGGGAACAGTGGAGAGAGTAAATACACTGGAAATAGTGGAGAGAGGAAATACACTGGGATCATTGGAAAGAATGAATACTCTGGGTTCATTGAATGCACTGGGATCTTTGGAGAGAATGAATACACTGGGATTATTGAATACACTGGGATCATTAGAGAGAATGAATACACTGGGATTATTGAATACACTGGCATCATTGGAGAGAGTAAATACACTGAGATCCTTGGAGAGAATGAATACACTGGGTCATTGAATACACTGGGAACATTGGAGAGAATGAATACACTGGGTCATTGAATACTCTGGGATCACTGGAGAGAGTAAATACACTGGGATCACTGGAGAGAGTAAATTCACTGGGAACCCATGGAGAGAGTAAACATACTGGGAACACAGAGAGAGTAAATACACTGGGATCATTGGAGAGAATGAATACACTGGGGTCATTGGAGAGAATGAATACACTGGGATCATTGGAGAGAATGAATACACTGGGATCATTGGAGAGAGTAAATACACTGGGAACACTGGAGAGAGTAAATACATTGCAAACACTGGAGAGAGTAAATACACTGGGAACACTGGAGAGAGTAAATACACTGGGAACACTGGAGAGAGTAAATACACTGGGAACACAGGGAGAGTAAATACACTGGGGTCATTGGAGAATGAATACACTGGGATCATTGAATACACTGTGATCATTGAAGAAAATGAATACACTGGGATCATTGAATAACTGTGATCATTGGAGAGAATGAATGCACTGGTATCATTGAATGCACTGGGATCTTTGGAGAGAATGAATACACTGGGATCATTGGATAGAGTAAATACACAGGGATCACTGGAGAGAGTAAATACACTGGGATCATTGGAGAGAGTAAATAAACTGGGAGCATTGAATACACTGTGATCATTGGAGAGAATGAATACACTGGGAACACATGGAGAGATTAAATACACTGATTACACTGGGAGAGATTAAATACACTGCGAATAGTCAAGAGAGGAAATACACTGGGATCATTGGAGAGATTAAATACACTGGGAACACATGGAGAGAGTAAATACACTGAGATCATTGAATACACTGGGATCATTGGAGAGAGTAAATACACTGAGATCATTGGAAAGAATGAATACACTGGGATCATTGAATACACTGGGATGTTTGGAGAGAATGAATACACTGGGATCATTGGAGAGAATAAATACACTGGGATCACTGGAGAGAGTAAATACACTGGGATCATTGAATACGCTTGGAGCATTGGACAGTGTAAATACACTGGGAACACTGGAGAGAGTAAATACACTGGGAACACATGGAGAGAGTAAACACACTGGGAACACAAAGAGAGTAAATACACTGGGATCATTGGAGAGAATGAATACACTGGGATCATTGGATAGAGTAAATACACAGGGATCACTGGAGAGAGTAAATACACTGGGATCATTGGAGAGAGTAAATAAACTGGGAGCATTGAATACACTGTGATCATTGGAGAGAATGAATACACTGGGAACACATGGAGAGATTAAATACACTGATTACACTGGGAGAGATTAAATACACTGCGAATAGTCAAGAGAGGAAATACACTGGGATCATTGGAGAGATTAAATACACTGGGAACACATGGAGAGAGTAAATACACTGAGATCATTGAATACACTGGGATCATTGGAGAGAGTAAATACACTGAGATCATTGGAAAGAATGAATACACTGGGATCATTGAATACACTGGGATGTTTGGAGAGAATGAATACACTGGGATCATTGGAGAGAATAAATACACTGGGATCACTGGAGAGAGTAAATACACTGGGATCATTGAATACGCTTGGAGCATTGGACAGTGTAAATACACTGGGAACACTGGAGAGAGTAAATACATTGCAAACACTGGAGAGAGTAAATACACTGGGAACACTGAAGAGAGTAAATACACTGGGAATAGTCAAGAGAGGAAATACACTGGGATCATTGGAGAGAGTAAATACACTGGGATCATTGGAGAGAGTAAATACACTGGGATCATTGGAGAGAGTAAATACACTGGGATAATTGAATACAGTGGGATCACTGGAGAGAGTAAATACACTGGGAACACTGAAGAGAGTAAATACACTGGGAATAATCAAGAGAGGAAATACACTGGGATCATTGGAGAGATTAAATACACTGGGAACACGTGGAGAGAGTAAATACACTGGGATCATTGGAGAGAGTAAATACACTGGGATTATTGGACAGAGTAAATACACTGGGATCATTGAATACACGGGGATCATTGGGGAGAATGAATACACTGGGATCACTGGAGAGAGTAAATACACTGGGATCATTGAATACGCTTGGAGCATTGGACAGTGTAAATACACTGGGATCATTGGAAAGAATGAATACACTGGGATCATTGAATACACTGGAATCACTGAAGAGAGTAACACACTGGGAACACAGAGAGAGTAAATACACTGGGATCATTGAATACACTGTGATCATTGCAGAGAGTAAATACACTTGGATCATTGAATACACTGGGATCACTGGAGTGAGTAAATACACTGGGAACACTGGAGAGAGTAAATAAACTGGGAACACTGAAGAGAGTAAATACGCTGATTACACTGGGAGAGAGTAAATACACTGGGAATAGTCAAGAGAGAAAATACACTGGGATCATTGGAGAGAGTAAATACACTGGGAACACATGGAGAGAGTAAATACACTGGGAACACATGGAGAGAGTAAATACACTGGGAACACATGGAGAGAGTAAATATACTGGGAAAACTGGAGAGATTAAGTACACTAGAAACACTGGAGGGAGTAAATATACTGGGAATATTCGAGAGAGGAAATACACTGGGATCATTGGAGAGAGTAAATACACTGGGAACACTGGAGAGAGTTAGTACACTAGGAGCACTGCAGGGAGTAAATACACTGGGAACACTGGAGAGAGTAAATACACTGAGCGCTCTGGAGCGAATAGATTCACTGTGAACACTGGATGAGAATAAATACACTGGGAACACTGGAGAGAGAAAATACACTGAGAACATTGGAGAGAGTAAATACACTGGGAACACTGGAAAGAGTAAATACACTGGGTACACTGGAGGGAGTAAATACACTGGGATCATTGGAAAAAATGAATACACTGGGATCATTGGATGTACTGGGATTTTTGAGAGAGAATGAATACACTGGGATCACTGAGTACACTGGGATCATTGGAGAGAATGAATACACTGGGATCACTGAATGCACTGGGATATTTGGAAAGAATGAATACACTGGGATCATTGAATACACTGGGATCTTTGGAAAGAATGAATACACTGGGATCATTGAATGCACCGGTATTTTGAGAGAGAATGAATACACCGGGATCATTGAATACACTGGGATCATTAAATACACTGGGATCTTTAGAGAGAGTAAATACACTGGGATCATTGGAGAGAGTAAATACACTGGGATAATTGAATACAGTAGGATCACTGGAGAGAGTAAATACACTGGGAACACTGAAGAGAGTAAATACACTGGGAATAGTCAAGAGAGGAAATACACTGGGATCATTGGAGAGAGTAAATACACTGGGATCATTGGAGAGAGTAAATACACTGGGATCATTGGAGAGAGTAAATACACTGGGATAATTGAATACAGTGGGATCACTGGAGAGAGTAAATACACTGGGAACACTGAAGAGAGTAAATACACTGGGAATAATCAAGAGAGGAAATACACTGGGATCATTGGAGAGATTAAATACACTGGGAACACGTGGAGAGAGTAAATACACTGGGATCATTGGAGAGAGTAAATACACTGGGATTATTGGACAGAGTAAATACACTGGGATCATTGAATACACGGGGATCATTGGGGAGAATGAATACACTGGGATCACTGGAGAGAGTAAATACACTGGGATTATTGGACAGAGTAAGAACACTGGGATCATTGAGTACACTGGGATCATTGGAGAGAATGAATACACTGGGATCACTAAATACACTGGGATCATTGGAGAGAGTAAATAGAAAGGGATCATTGGGGAGAATGAATACACTGGGATCATTGGAGAGAGTAAATACACTGGGAACACTGGAGAGAGTAAATACACTGGGAACACTGGAGAGAGTAAATACACTGAAAACAATGCAGAGAGTAAATACACTGATTACACTGGGAGAGATTTAATACACTGGGAATAGTCAAGAGAGGAATTACACTGGGATCACTGGAGAGAGTAAATGCACTGGGAACACATGGAGAGAGTAAACACACTGGGATCATTGAATAGACTGGGATCTTTGGAGAGAATGAATGCACTGGGATCATTGGAAAGAATGAATACACTGGGATCATTGAATACACGGGAATCACTGAAGAGAGTAACACACTGGGAACACAGAGAGAGTAAATACACTGGGATCATTGGAGAGAATGAATACACTGGGATCATTGGAGAGAGTAAATACACTGGGATCATTGAATACACTGTGATCATTGGAGAGAGTAAATACACCGTGATCACTAAGTACACTGGGATCATTGGAGAGAGTAAATACACTGGAAACAGTTGAGAGAGAAAATACTCTGGGAACACTGGAGTGAGTAAATACACTGATTACACTGGGAGAGATTAAATACACTGGGAATAGTCAAGAGAGGAAATACACTGCGTTCATTGGAGAGAGTAAATACACTGGGAACACATGGAGAGAGTAAATATACTGGGAACACTGGAGAGAGTAAGTGCACTGGAAACACTGGAGGGAGTAAATATACTGGGAATAGTCGAGAGAGGAAATACACTGGGATCATCGGAGAGAGTAAATACACTGGGAACACTGGAGAGAGTTAGTACACTAGGAGCACTGGAGGGAGTAAATACACTGGGAGCACTGGAGAGAGTTAGTACACTAGGAGCACATGGAGGGAGTAAATACACTGGGAACACTGGAGAGAGTAAATACACTGGGAACACTGGAGAGGGTGAATACACTTGGAGCTCTGGAGCGAATAGATTCACTGGGAACACTGGATGAGAATAAATACACTGCGAACACTGGAGAGAGAAAATACACTGGGAACATTGGGGAGAGTAAATACATTGGGAACATTGGAGTGAGTAAATACACTGGGAACACTGGAAACAGTAAATACACTGGGTACACTGGAGGAAGTAAATACACTGGGAACACTGGAGAGAGTAAATACACTGGAAATAGTGGAGAGAGGAAATACACTGGGAGCATTGGAAAGAATGAATACGCTGGGATCATTGAATGCACTGGGATTTTTGAGAGAGAATAAATACACTGGGATCACTGAGTACACTGGGATCATTGGAGAGAATGTATAGGCTGGGATCATTGAATGCACCAGGATCTTTGGAGATAATGAATACCCTGGGATCATTGAATACACCGGGATCTTTTGAGATAATGAATACCCTGGGATAATTGAATACACTTGGATCTTTGGAGATAATGAATACACTGGGATCATTGAATACACTGGCATCATTGGAGAGAATGAATACACTGGGATCACTGGAGAGAGTAAATACACTGGGAACACATGGAGAGAGTAAATAAACTGGGATCATTGAATCCACTGGGATCACTGGAGAGAGTAAATACACTTGGATCATTGAGTACACTGGGATCACTGGAGAGAGTAAATACACTGGGAACACTTGAGACAATAAATACACTGGTAACACTGGAGAGAGTAAATACACAGAGAACAGTGAAGAGAGTAAATACACTGATTACACTGGGAGAGATTAAATACACTGGGATCATTGAATACACTGGGATCATTGGAGAGAGTAAATACACTCGGATCATTGAGTACACTAGGATCATTGGAGAGAGTAAATACACTGGGATCACTTGAGAGAGTAAATACACCGGGATCACTTGAGAGAGTAAATACACTCAGATCATTGAATACACTGGGATCATTGGAGAGAGTAAATACACTGGGATCATTGGAGAGAGTAAATACACTCAGATCATTGAGTACACTGGGATCACTGGACAGAGTAAAGAGACTGGGATCACTGGAGAGAGTAAATAGACTGGGAATGCTGAAGAGAGTAAATACACTGATTGCACTGGGAGAGATTAAATACACTGGGAATAGTCAAGAGAGGAAATACACTGGGATCATTGGAGAGAGTAAATACACTGACAACACTGGAGAGAGTACATACACTGGGAACACATGCAGAGAGTAAATACACTGGGAACACTGGAGAGAGTAAATACACTGGGAACAGTCGAGAAAGGAATTACACTGGGATCATTGGAGAGAGTAAATACACTGGGAAAACTGGGGAGAGTAAGTACACTGGGAGCACTGGAGGGAGTAAATACACTGGGAACAATGCAGAGAGTAAATACACTAGGAACACTGGAGGGAGTAAATACACTGGAAATAGTGGAGGGAGGAAATACACTGGGATCATTGGAGAGAATGAATACACTGGGATCACTGGAGAGAGTAAATATACTGGGAACACTGGAGAGAGTAAGTACACTGGGATCATTGAATACACTGTGATCATTGGAGAGAATGAATACACTGGGATCACTAAATACACTGGGATCATTGGAGAGAATGAATACACTGGGATTACTAAATACACTGGGATCACTGGAGAGAGTAAATACACTGGGATCATTGGAGAGAATGAATACACTGGGATCATTGGAGAGAGGAAATACACTGGGATCATTGGAGAGAGTAAATACACTGGGAACACTGGAGAGAGTAAATACACTGGAAATAGTGGAGAGAGGAAATACGCTGGTATCATTGGCGAGAGTAAATACACTGGGATCATTGGGGAGAGTAAATACACTGGGATCATTGAATACACTGGCATCATTGGAGAGAGTAAATACACTGGAAATAGTGGAGGGTGGAAATAGACTCGAAATATTAGAAAGAGTAAATACACTGGGAACACTGGGGAGAGTAAATACACTGGGAACACTGGAGAGAGTAAATGCACTGGGATCATTGGAAAGAGTAAATACACTGGGATCATTGGAGAGAGTAAATACACTGAGAACACTGGGAGAGATTAAATACACTGGGAATAGTCAAGAGAGGAAATACACTGGGATCATTGGAGAGAGTAAATACACTGGGATCATTGGAGAGAGTAAATACACTGGGATCATTGGAGAGAGTACATGCACTGGGAACACTGGGGAGAGTAAGTACACTGGGAGCACTGGAGGGAGTAAATACACTGGGAACACTGGAGAGAGTAAATACACTGGAAATAGTGGAGAGAGGAAATACACTGGGATCATTGGCGAGAGTAAATACACTGGGATCATTGGAGAGAGTAAATACACTGGGATCATTGAATACACTGGCATCATTGGAGAGAATTAATACACTAGGATCATTGGAGAGAATGAATACACTGGGAACAATGCAGAGAGTAAATACACTGGAAATAGTGGAGGGTGGAAATACACTGGGATCATTGGAGAGAGTAAATACACTGGGAACACTGGGGAGAGTAAATACACTGGGAACACTGGAGAGAGTAAATGCACTGGGATCATTGGAAAGAGTAAATACACTGGGATCATTGGAGACACTAAATACACTGAGAACACAGAGAGAGTAAATACACGGGGTTATTGGAGGGAGTAAATACACTGGGATCATTGGAGAGAGTAAATACACTGGGAACACAGAGAGAGTAAATACACTGGGAACATTGGAGAGAATAAATACACTGAGAACACTGGAGAGAGTAAATACACTGGGATCACTGAGTACACTGGGATCATTGGAGAGAATGAATACACTAGGATCACTGAGACCACTGGAATCATTGGAGAGAATGAATACACTGGGATCATTGAATACACTGGGATCATTGGAGAGAGTAAATACACTGGGATCATTGGGGAGAATGAATACACTGGGATCATTGGAGAGAGTAAATACACTGGGATCATTGGAGAGAGTAAATACACAGGGATCATTAAATACACTGGGATCATTGGAGAGAGTAAATACACTGGGATCATTAAATACACTGGGATCATTGGAGAGAATTAATACACTGGGATTATTGGAGAGAGTAAATACACAGGGATCATTGGAGAGAGTAAATACACTGGGATCAGTGGAGAGAGAGGAGCCATGGAATAAAAAGGAAATACATTAGGAGGATAGCAGTCGGTGAGCTGTGGGGTTGTACTGGGTCAGAGTGTGAGAGACCAATAGTACGAATTATGGCATGTAAAGGTATTCTGAGCGCAGTGTTGATCCATGTGGATGTTTGCTACGCTCCCAATAGGTCGTCTATTGACAAGGAGAACTTTGAGGTGTGGAAACGCTGTGAAAATTCTTTGCTTAAGCTCGGGTGGACTGAATCACCTTTTAACACTGCCTGGTGCCAATCTACAGTTCATATCCCATGGACCCTGCAAGGCTGCAGCTTGGAGGCAGCAATTTACCATCTCGCCACATCTTACACAGAAGTTACAACACGGAAACAGGCGATTCCCATTCAGTCCAAAGAGTCCTTGTCAGCATTTATGCTCCATTTGAGCTAATAGTTCTATTCGCATTTATTCAGCCAGTTCCAATAGCCCTTTCCTTCAACCACCTCTCCAATCTACAGCAGCTTGTATTTATACAGCGCCTTTAATGTAGTAAAACGTCCCAAGGCACTTCACAGGAGCGATTATCAAACAAAATTTGACACCGAGCCACATAAGGAGATATCAGGAAAGGCTCGGTCAAAGAGGGAGGTTTTAAGGAGCGTCTTAAAGGAGGAGAGAGAGGTGGAGATGCGGAGAGGTTTAGGCAGGGAATTCCAGAGCTCAGGGCCAAGGCCGCTGTGGTGATACGATGGGCTTTGCTCCGTTGTTAACCAGATATTTATTCAGCTCCTTGCCAAATGCTTTATATCGACAGCCCCCACTTTTCATTTAACCCGCCCAGGGGGAAAGACGGTGGGTTCAGATCAGTCGCCCGTTCTGCACCCTGCCTGGCTTTACATGGGTTTCGTTGGTGTGTCAATTGGCGATTGGACCCGAACTCGCCCCATTTCCCCCACCCAGGGCGGGACAGGTTAAAATCAGGCCCGCAATCTTTGCACTCTGTGGTGTTTAGTTCGACTATTGCCAAAGGGAATGCCATGGATCAATTGAAACTTAACCGTTGTGTGCAACAACTCACAAAGTTTTGGGGTCATCAACCAGAACAAACAGGAGCATCCCGCACCGAGCATGAGGGCCCCAGCAGGCCGCATCTCAAACAGCCCTCAGAGCCAGAGACCCCCCAACAGGCCCCATCTCAAACAGCCCTCAGAGCCAGAGACCCCCCCAGCAGGTCCCATCTCAAACAGCCCTCAGAGCCAGAGACCCCCAGCATAGGGTTGCCAACCCACTGAACCTATTCCTGGAGGCCTCTCACATGACTCCCTGCCTCCAACTGCCCCCCCCACTCGCCCACCATTGGTCCCCAACACGTCGATCCTCACGGGGGCCCTGCCTTCCCACGGCCAATTGGAAAGCCAACAGTCTCTTCGTTACCCGATTGGAGGGTTCTTGAGTGTCCGTCCAACAGACCCTTTTTTTCCCCCCCCATCTCCCAATATTTTCACAATGAAAAGCAGTTTATTTTATCGCCCGGGTTATCTTTCTCCCTGGGTTTTGCTCGAGATTCCAGGGCAATCCTGGCGGGTTGGCAACCCTACTCCAGCAGGCCCCAGCTCAAACATTCCATCCAGGGCCAGAGGCCTCCAGCAGGCCCCAGGCTGTAAATTATCACCAAAATGCGGTCAGTCCGGCCCAGTCGCATATGAAACCTTATCAATAGCTGCTACAGACTGAACAAGTGGAGCGATCCTGACTGAAGGTGGCTGTTTGTTAACATTAGGTTCATTATTTAATCCATTAGAGGGTGAAGCTGGACCGGCCCCTTGCTCTGGGCTTTGTGTGTGTGCCTGACACTCAGCTGGTGATGTGGCTGCATCCCTCATCTCTTGCATTGCCGTCTCGTCACCCGGCCCTCGCAGTGACTAAGACACACACTGAAGTACAGAAAATAGATGTACCAGCTCTTGAGAGAGTGAAAGACACTGGTGATGGCTACCTGGGGTCCCTCAGGTGTGTGTGTGTCTGTCTGTGTGTGTGCATCTGTCTGTCTCTGTGAGTGTGTGTGTCTGTGAGTGTGTGTGTGTGCTTCTGCGTGTGTGTCTGTCTGTGTGCATGTGTCTGTCTGTCTGTGTGTCCGTCTGTGTGTTTGTCTACGTGCCTGTGTTCTGTATCTGTGTGTGTGTCTGTGTGCGGTATGTCTGTCTGTCTGTGTCTATGTGTGTGTGTGTGTGTGTGTGTGTCTCTGTGCCTCTGTGTGTGTCTGTATGTCTGTGTCTGTCTGTCTGTGTGTGTCTTTGTGTCTGTCTGTGTGTGCTGTGTGTCTGTCTGTGTGTGCTGTGTGTGTGTCTGTCTGTCTGTGTGTGTGTCTGTCTGTATGTGCATCTGTCTCTGTGTCTGTCTGTGTGCTGTGTGTGTCTGTCTGTCTGTGAGTGTATGTGTGTCTGTGTCTGTCTGTGCTGTGTGTCTGTCTCTGTGTTTGTCTGTGTGCTGTGTGTGTCTGTCCTGTGTGTGTGTGTCTGTCTGTATGTGTGTGTGTCTGTCTGTATGTGTGTCTGTGTGTGTGTCTGTCTGTATGTGTGTGTGTCTGTCTGTATGTGTGTCAGTGTGTGTGTGTCTGTATGTGTGTGTGTGTGTCTGTGTGTGTCTGTCTATCTGTGAGTGTGTGTGTGTGTGTCTGTCTGTGAGTGTATGTGTGTCAGTGTGTGTGTGTCTGTCTGTCTGTGAGTGTGTATGTGTGTCTGTCTGTCTGTATGTGTGTCAGTGTGTGTGTGTCTGTCTGTCTGTATGTGTGTGTGTCTGTCTGTATGTGTGTCAGTGTGTGTGCCAATGAAGGGACGGTGACACTTTGGTGTCTGACTGTTGCTAAGAGCTCCCTTCTCATTATTCCGCCATCCACAGCCCCTGTAGACGCCCCCCCCGGCCTCCCACACAAGCACACGCTGCCTGTCAAGCCTCATCGGCTCCAGAAAGACACAAGCAATCTCTGGCATGAACACAACTGAGCGAAACTCTCACCTTTAGCACCAACACAGCAGCAGCAGGCACAGCACCCATTTTTAAACATTGCCAGTGCTCCCTTCCTCAGTGCTGGGAGGTGTTACTATCCGAGATGGCTGTGTAAAGGGGATTGCAAGGGGAGGGCATCCCCTCAGAGCACTGCCAGGCTGCTGGAGCCCCCACCACCACCCCACCCTCCCTCCCTCATCGCCCTCCCTCACCACCCAACACTGAGGAGAGGCCTTCACAGCACCCGGGCAAAAAAAAACACTGCAAGCGCCAGGAAAAAGCAGCCAGTTACTTACTGAATGAATGAGGCCGTACCCAGACCTGGCTCGGGGGTCCCTCCGATCCGATGGAGCCTCCTTCCCCTCTCGCCGAACGTAGTTTCTGCCCCTCCAGTTCAGCAGAATCAGACCACACAATCTCAAGAGAGGAAGAATTGGGATGGGAAGGTGGGTGGGTATAGGGGAGAAAGACACACACACACACCACACACACACACACCCCAAAAAAAATCCCGTCTTCAGTCCGACAGAATCCCAAGAGCGAGGGAGAGCAGGGGAAATTAAAAAATCCAAATCTAACAGCTCCCTGGCAAGCCAGAGAGAGAGAGAGAGAATCTCATCAATCAGCCAAATGCAGGCCCACTTCTCAGTTCAGCCTGTGTGAAACTCACCAAAATTGTCAAAACAGGTTGGCTGCGAAAGCAGTGCTGGGGGGGGGGGGTTGAACAATCTCCCCCACCACCCCCCCTCCCCTGGCCCTCTCCATAACGCCAGGCATCAGACTGCAACTTAAAAAAAAACCCACACACCATCCAATTGAAGCCACGACCCCTTTTCCACCCCCCACCCTTCCTCCTGCGCCCCCACCCCCCCACTCCTCCTCCCTCCGAGGAGGCTTCTCCGTGTTCCCCCCCGGGGGTGGGTTTTGGGCTGGGGGAAGGACCTCAGTTGAACTGGGACTGCTCCAGCGGCTCAGAATCGCCGGGCATCGCACAGATCCCCCAATTTCACTGGATGGATTGCAGTAGGAGACAGAGAGAGGGGATTGGGGGGGTTGCAATTCCCCCCCCTGTCAATGTCATCACTACCCCCCCCACGCCCAAAAAAAATCGGTGGGTGATAAGACACACACACACACACAATTTTTTTTTTTAAAGCGGTCTAGCAAGCCCGGTGGGCTCCGGAGAGCGAGGCTGGATCCTTCATCTTTCACATATTGCAGTTCCCTCGAAGCTTTAATGTGCTGAAGCCCTGGGTAGCACACACACACACAGAGAGAGAGAGAGAGAGAGCCTGGAAACAGCGGGTCTGCACCTCGCTGAGTCCTCCCTGTGTCCACTGAACGCTCACTCACACACACACTGACACTCACACACACACACAAACACCTTGCAAAAAGCAGGGCTCCAAGCTCTGAAGGCCTCCTGTGGAAAGAGTCTTGCTGGCGCGATTCAGGCTGGATCCTCGGCTCTGACGAGCCATCCAAGGTTCCAAGGAGAGGAGGAGGAGGATGGGTTGAGAGCTGAACGGCAGAGAGGGGGAGAGAGAGAGGGAGAGAGAGACAGAGAGAGAGAGAGGGGGGAGAGAGAGAGAGAGAGAGAGCACATTGATATTCAAGGCACCCTCACCTGCCCTTCTCAAATAGGGATCAGCTCTTCGGTATTCAGCTCACACTCTCACTCTGAGATTGAAGAGAGAGGGAGAGGGTTCTGTTGGAGGAGCGGTCGAGTGCAGGGGAGGAGCAGGCAGTCACCCTGGCTCTATTCTCAATCTGCACCAGAATCAGCAGGGATCCCGGAGTTTAAAAGAATTGCTCGACGCCGGGCTGAAAGGGAGGCCTCGATCGCCGAGGCAGTGCCTCTGATGTATTCGCGAGTGGCAACTATTTACTGCCACATACTGTGAGCGGGAGGAAAGCCATTCAAATGTCACAGTCAGGACCTGCACCAATTAGCGGATTTTTTTTTTTTAAAAGAGACAATTAATAAAGCATCGCTGTCACGAGAGTGTAAACACAGAGAAAGATGGGGCAGCAAGATCCCAGGGGGGTCTGTAAGCAACAAAGGTCACAAGAGAGACTGAGAGGTTCAAATATCAGAGAGAGGAAAAAAAGGAAAAAAAAGACTTGAATTTATATAGCGCCTTTCACAACCTTATGAGGTCCCAAAAGCTCTTTACAGCCGATGAAATCCTTTTTGAAGTGTAGTCACTGTTGTAATGTGGGAAACGTGGCAGCCAATTTGCGCACAGCAAGCTCCCACAAACAGCAATGCGATAATGACCAGATAATCTGCTTTTTTTTTAGTGATGTTGGTTGAGGGATAAATATTGGCCAGGACACCAGGGATAACTCCCCTGCTCTTCTTCGAAATAGGGGCCGTGGGATCTCTTACATCCACCTGAGAGAGCAGACAGGGCCTCGGTTTAACATCTCATCCGAAAGACGGCACCTCCGACAGTGCAGCGCTCCCTCAGCACTGTGTCGGCCTGGATTTACATACGAACATACGAATTCGGAGCAGGAGTAGGCCACTCAGCCCCTCGAGCCTGCTCCACCATTCAATAATATCATGGCTGATCTGATTACTCCACATTCCCGCCTACCCCCGATAACCTTTCACCCCCTTGCTTATCAAGAATCTATCTACCTCTGCCTTCAAAATATTCAAAGACTCCGCTTCCACCGCCCTCTGAGGAAGAGAGTTCCAAAGACTCACGACCCTCTGTTGGAAAAAAAATTCTCCTCATCTCTGTCTTAAACGGGCGACCCCTTATTTTTAATGTGAGATGTCGCACAACACCAGGTTATAGTCCAACAGTTTTATTTGAAATCACAAGCTTTCGGAGCGCTGCTCCTTCGTCAGGTGAAGTGAAGAGATGCATATAACTGTATATAGTGCTGTGCCTATATACATCTCTTCACTTCACCTGACGAAGGAGCAGCGCTCCGAAAGCTTGTGATTTCAAATAAAACTGTTGGACTATAACCTGGTGTTGTGCAACTTCTCACATTTGTCCACCCCAGTCCAACACCGGCATCTCCGCATCATGACCCTTATTTTTAAACAGCGACCCCTAGTTCTAGATTCTCCCACAAGAGGAAACATCCTCTCCACATCCACCCTGTCCAGACCCCTCAGGATCTTATATGTTTCAATCAAGTCACCTCTTACTTTGGGCTCAAGTTGCAACTCTATTGGACGGAGTATCAATCAGGAAATAGTTGAGGCATGTAATAAGGGAACATCTATAATTATGGGGGATTTTAACTATCATATTAATTGGACAAATCAAATGGGGCAGGGCTGCCTTGAGGATGAGTTCATTGAGTGTATTAGGGATGGGTTTCTTGAGCAGTATGTAACTGAACCGACCAGGGGGCAAGCAACCTTAGATCTGGTCCTGTGTAACGAGACAGGATTAATTAAAAATGTCCTAGTAAAGGATCCCCTTGGAATGAGTGACCATAACATGGTTGAATTCCATATTCAATTAGAGGGTGAGAAGGTTGGATCTCAAACAAGCGTGCTAAGCTTGAATAAAGGAGACTATGAAGGTATGCGAGCGGAATTGAGTAGAGTGGATTGGGAAAATAGATTAAAGGGTAAGACGACACATGATCAGTGGTGTACATTCAAGGAGTTATTTTACAACTTCCAAAAAAAATATATTCCACTGAAAAGAAAAGGGTGTAAAAGAAAGGACAGTCATCCGTGGCTAAGTAAAGAAATTAAGGATAGTATTCGACTAAAAACAAGGGCATATAAGGTAGCGAAATCTAGTGGGAGGACAGAGGATTGGGAAAACTTTAAAAGGCAGCAAAAAATAACAAAAAGATTGATTAAGAAAGGGAAGATAGATTATGAAAGTAAATTAGCAAAAAATATAAAAAACAGATAGTAAGAGTTTTTATAGTTATATAAAAAGAAAAAGGGTGGCTAAAGTAAATGTTGGTCCCTTAGAGGATGAGACCGGGAAATTAATGGTGGGAAATATGGAGATGGCAAAAACACTGAATGAATATTTTGTATCAGTCTTTACAGTAGAGGACACTAAGAATATCCCAACACTGGACAAACAGGGGGCTATAGGGGGAGAGGAGCTAAACACGATCAAAATCACGAAGGAAGTGGTACTCGGTAAAATAATGGGACTCAAGGCGGATAAATCACCTGGACCTGATGGCTTACATCCTAGAGTCTTGAAGGAAGTGGCGGTAGGGATTGTAGATGCATTGGTAATAATTTTTCAAAACTCCCTGGATTCCGCTAAGGTCCCGGCAGACTGGAAAACTGCTAATGTAACACCCTTATTTAAAAAGGGCAGTAGACAGAAGGCTGGTAACTATAGACCGGTTAGCCTAACATCTGTGGTAGGTAAAATTTTGGAGTCCATTATTAAGGAAACAGTAACAGGACATTTGGATAATCATAATTTAATAGGACAAAGTCAGCATGGTTTTACGAAGGGGAAGTCATGTTTGACAAATTTGCTGGAGTTCTTTGAGGAAGTAACATATAGAGTGGATAAAGGGGAACCAGTGGACGTAGTGTATTTAGACTTCCAAAAGGCATTTGACAAGGTGCCACACAAAAGATTATTGCTTAAGGTAAAAAATCACGGGATTGGGGGTAATATTCTGGCATGGATAGAGGATTGGCTATCTAACAGAAAGCAAAGAGTTGGGATAAATGGTTCATTCTCAGACTGGCAATCAGTAACTAGTGGTGTTCCACAGGGGTCAGTGCTGGGTCCCCAACTCTTCACAATCTATATTAACGATTTGGAGGAAGGGACCAAGTGTAACATATCAAAATTTGCAGATGATACAAAGATGGGAGGGAAAGTAGTGAGTGAGGAGGACATAAAAAACCTGCAAGGGGACATAGACAGGCTAAGTAAGTGGGCAGAGATTTGGCAGATGGAATACAACACTGGAAAGTGTGAGGTGATGCACTTTGGCAGGAAAAATCCTAGAGCAATTTATTATCTTAATGGCAAGAAACTGGAGAGTACTGAAGTGCAAAGGGATCTGGGGGTACTGGTGCACGAAACTCAAAAGGTTAGTATGCAGGTGCAGCAAGTGATTAAGAAGGCAAATGGAATGTTGGCTTTCATTGCTAGGGGGATAGAATATAAAAATAGGGAGGTATTGCTTCAGTTGTACAAGGTATTGGTGAGACCGCACCTGGAATACTGCATACAGTTTTGGTGTCCTTACTTAAGGAAAGACATCCTTGCTCTCGAGGCAGTGCAAAAAAGGTTCACTCGGTTAATCCCGGGGATGAGGGGGTGGTCATATGAGGAGAGGTTGGGTAGATTGGGACTCTACTCATTGGAGTTCAGAAGAATGAGAGGCGATCTTATTGAAACATATAAGATTGTGAAGGGGTTGGATCGGGTGGATGCGGGGAGGATGTTCCCGATGACGGGTGAGACGAGAACTAGGGGACATAGTCTTAGAATAAGGGGCTGCTCTTTCAAAACTGAGATGAGGAGGAACTACTTCACTCAGAGGGTGGTAGGTCCATGGAATATGCTGCCACAAAAAGCTGTAGAAGCTACAACATTAATTAAATTTAAAACAGAAATAGACAGTTTCCTAGAAGTAAAGGGCATTAAGGGTTACGGGGAGCGGGCAGGAATTTGGACATGAGTCTAGGTTCGGATCGGTCATGGCCCTGTGGGTAGTGGAGCGGGCCCAGGGACTGTGTAGCCTGATTCTGCTCCTATTTCGTGTGTGCAATTCTGTTAGATGCAGGAGATGGTTCTGTGATAGATAGTAGATTGGCGGTTAGGATCAGATCAGCCATGATCTTATTGAATGGCGGAGCAGGCTCGAGGGGCCGATTGGCCTACTCCTGCTCCTATTTCTTATGTTCTTATGTTCTTATGTAAGTCTCTGGAGTGGGACTTGAGCCTACAAATTTCGGACTCAGAGGGCGAGGGCACTGCCCACTGAGCCACGGCTGACACAGATAGAGAGAGCCCTGTGCCAGTAGCGATGCTGTTAGGCATTATTGTGGCAGTGTTGAATCAGTAGGGCCAGTGATGTGCGTTTGTGTGCGGAGGTCCTATTTAAGAAATGACACTTTTGTGCGCATGTGGCAGCCTGATAGCAGTAAACCGCCTTCCTCCACTGGTTCACAACACCACGTTTCCAGTAAGCATGAGACACCTCGTAGTGTCGTATAAGAAACAGACTTTATTGATACACAGTACAGGTGATCAGCCTAACTGTATACAGCAAGCGGCTTTACACTTCTGAATTTTTCAGGCCTCCAAAGGCCGGAAACCATGCTTCTTTCAACACTGTATTTTGCCTATATCAAAGGTAAATGTCAGATCTAAGACTGCATGACGTATCAAATCCCAAATCCTTCCCCAGTCCGTAAACGCTTGTAGTTGTTCATTTCAAAGCATCTTCCTTTGAACAAGACTTCCTGATCTAAATGCCCTTAAACCCTTCGAAGAAAAGGCTTTATCAATTCTCATATTTCCCTACATGCTTATAACCCACAACTTACACTTTAATCACTCATGGTTGACGTCATCGCAGAGAGACTGAGCAACAGAAATATCACAGAGCAAGAGACTGAGACACAAATATCACAGAGACTGAGAGAGACAAATATCACACAGAGACTGAGAGACACAAATATCACACACACACAGACTGAGACACAAATATCACACAGAGAGAGAGACTGAGAGACAATTTTTTTTATTCGTATATGGGATGTGGGCGTCGCTGGCAAGGCCAGCATTTATTGCCCATCCCTAATTGCCCTTGAGAAGGTGGTGGTGAGCTGCCTTCTTGAACCGCTGCAGTTCGTGTGGTGAAGGTGCTCCCACAGTGTTGTTAGGAGGGAGTTCCAGGATTTTGACCGAGCGACGATGAAGGATCGACGATATACTTCTAAGTCCGGATGGTGTGTTACTTGGATGGGAACCTGGAGGTGGTGGTGGTGTTCCCATGCGCCTACTGCCCTTGTCCTTCTAGGTGGAAGAGGTCGCGGGTTTGGGAGGTGCTGCCGAAGAAGCCTTGGTGAGTTGCTGCAGTGCATCTTGTAGATGGTACACACTGCAGCCACGGTACGCCGGTGGTGGAGGGAGTGAATGTTTAAGGTGGTGGATGAGGTGCCAATTAAACGGGCTGCTTTGTCCTGGATGGTGTCGAGCTTCTTGAGTGTTGTTGGAACTGCACTCATCCAAGCAAGTGGAGAGTATTCCATCACACTCCTGACTTGTGCCTTGTAGATGGTAGAAAGGCTTTGGGGAGTCAGGAGGTGAGACACTCGCCGCAGAATACCCAGCCTCTGACCTGCTCTTGTTGCCACAGTATTTATGTGGCTGGCCCAGTTAAGTTTCTGGTCAATGGTGACCCCCAGGATGTTGATGGTGGAGGATTCGGCGATGGTAATACCGTTGAATGTTAAGGGGTGGTGGTTAGACTCTCGCTTGTTGGAGATAGTCATTGCCTGGCACTTCTGTGGCGCGAATGTTACCTGCCACTTGTCAGCCCAAGCATCATCCAGGCCTTGTTGCATGCGGGCATGGACTGTTTCATTAGTGCGGCAGTGTTGAATCAGTAGTGACCTATGATACCTGTAATTTTTTGGGGGGGCAGTGCTTTCCATTCCAAAGTCTGCACAGGCCCGGCTTTTCTATTTAAAAGCTGGCTCATCAGTTGCACGGGACCCCTGGAGCGAAGGGACAGTGATGTGCGTTTGTGTGCACTGGTCCAATTTATCTAGTGAGATTGTTGTGTGCATGTGGCAGCCTGTTAGCAGTCAACCGCCTTCCTCCCCTGGTTCACAACAACAGGTTTCAAGTAAACATGAGACACTTCGTAGTGTCGTACACGAAACAGATTTTATTGATACACAGTTCCCGTGATCAGCTTAACTGTACACAGAGAGTGGCTTTTCACTTCTGTGTCTTTCGAGCCCTCCGCACAAATGCTGCAAACCTTGTTCCTTTACACACCATGTTTTGCCTACATCAAAGGTAGATAATTCTCCATGGCGTATCTATTCCCGAATCCTTTGCCGTCTATTCATGTAAACATTTGTAGTTGTTTACGTCAAAGCTACTCCCTTTAAACAAGACTTCCTGATGTAACTGTCCTTAAACCCTTCGAAGAATAGGCTTTATCAACCGTGATCTTTCCCTGCATAGTTAATGGATACCTTGAGAGGGTGCAGAGGAGATTTACCAGAATGGTTCCGGGGATCTTAGCTACAAGGACAGGTTGGAGAAGCTGGATTTGTTTTGATTAGAGCAAAGGAGGTTGAGGGGTGATTTGATAGAGGTGTACAAGATTATGACGGGTTTGGATAGGCTAGACGGGGAAAGGCTGTTCCCACTAGTCGATGGTACAAGGACTAGGGGACACAGATTTAAGGTTTTGGGCAAGAGATAGAGGGGGGATGTGAGGGAAAACTTTTTTACACAGCGAGTGGTGAGGACCTGAAACTCGCTGCCGACGGAAGTGGTGGAGGAGGAGACACTCAATGTTTTCAAGGGGAGATTGGATAGGCACTTGAGGGAAATAAACTTGCAGGCCAAAGGGGATAGAGCGGGGGAATGGGACTGACTGGATTGCTCTACAGAGAGCCGGCACGGACTCGATGGGCCGAATGGTCTCCTTCTGTGCCGTTATGACTCTAAGGGGTAAAAATTCACTTGGTTGCGCCTCCCGTTAGCACCTTAAGAGGGCGCTAATGGGGCACAAAGCCGCTAACGCCCGGGCGCAGCGATGTTTGCGCCGCTCGAGAACTTAACTTGAGATTGTGCGGCGGCGCTAAAACTTACCGCTGCGACCACCTGCGCGCGCAGATTGTGACGTCATTCCATGGTGCAACACCCTTGTGGCGCCCCGGAGCGGAAATTGAGTGGCGCCCCCTGCCTTACCGCCTGACGCTAGCAACGACCAGAAGACTGGAACGCTATCAATCGCTGTGGGGCTGGGGGGGGCGCTATTTAAAGGGGGCCTCTTCCTGTCTTTTATTGTTGGTGGCATTTTTGAACTACGCATTCTGAGAGAGAGGGAGAGACTTCTGGAGAGATTCAACGTTGTGTGAAGGAGTTTTGGGTACTGAGCAGCACTTTGCAGGTTCATTTTGATTTGCCATTCCTTGTATCGATTTAGCAGAGACTGTGGGAGCTGCACTCTGAGCTCTTTGCCTGGTACTCTCCATTGTTCTTTCCAGCACATTTGATGTGCAAGTCTCTCCAGGCCGAGATTCAAGGCTGCAATGAACAGGATGTGGATGGAAAGCAAGATTAACCATCCCCTTTAAGAACTGGCCCGTGCCATTGTGTGTGTGTTCCATTGCTGACTGACATTACATGAGCTTCGCCAGCGCTCTGAGGTAGCGCCTCACTCCTTGGCCTTTGCGCCTTAAGACAGGTGTGCAGCGCCTGCTTTAGCACTCCACTCACCTCCCGGGGCGGTAAAAGTGAAGTTTCCAGTCAGTGCCGATAATTAGCGCCAGGCGCTAATATTTGCGTCCAGACGATATTTGCGCCCCAAATGGGGCGCGACCTAATTTCTACCCTTAAGACTCTATGACCTCCCATCCATGTTTATTACCCTAAAGTTATACTTTAACCATTCATGCCTGACGTCATCACTCACACTTATTTGCTTACACAAGCACTTTACATATCAGAAGACAAGCTATGCTTCCCCCTCGCAACACTTCAAAGTCATCCTGTTTACATTGGAAAGCTTGTTGCTCCAAGATACAAAGAAGCTTGACTGTTAAACTTTTAACTCGCCAGCATCTACAACACCGCCCTGTGTCATTGGTGACAGTGTCATGCATGTATGCTGGCCCTGTGTCAGTAGTGACAATGGTGGGTGTGCATGTGTGTGTGGTGGCCCCATGTCAGTAATGTGTGTGTGCGGCAGCAGAAGTCAGTAGTGAGTTCAGAGGCTTGAGCCCCATAATCCAAGCCGACACTCCCAGGGCAGTACTGACTAAGTGCTGCACTGTCGGAGGGGCAGTACTGACGGAGTGCTGCACTGTCAGAGGGGGCTCCGCACTGTCGGAGGGGCAGTACTGAGTGCACTGTCAGAGGGGCAGTACTGACTGAGTGCTGCACTGTCAGAGGGGCTGTACTGAGGGAGCGCCGCACTGTCGGAGGGGCAGTACTGAGGGAGCGCTGCGCTGTACTGTTGGAGGAAGCATTGACGGAGTGCTGCACTGTCGGAGGGTCAGTACTGAGGGAGCGCCGCACTGTCGGAGGGGCAATACTAAGGGAGCGCTGCACTGTCAGAGGGGCAGTACTGAGAGAGTGCTACACTGTCGGAGTGTCAGTACTGAGGGAGCGCTGCACTGTCGGAGGGGCAGTACTGAGGGAGCGCTGCACTGTCGGAGGGGCAGTACTGAGAGAGCGCTGCATCGTTGGAGGGGCAGTACTGAGGGAGCGCTGCACTGTCGGAGGGGCAGTACTGAGAGAGTGCTGCAATGTCGGAGGTGCCATCTTTTAGATGAGACATGAAACAGGTGGATGCAATTAATCTCATGGCACTATTTTGAAGAGCAGGGGTGTGTTCCCCAGTGTCCAGGCTAATATTCAGCCCTCAACCAACACCATTAAAACAGATCAGGTCATTATCACATTGCTGTTTGTGGGATCTTGCTGTGCATAAATTGGCTGCCGCATTTCCTACATTACACCTCTCTGCTAAGGGAAATAGGTCCTTCCTATCCACTCTATCTAGGCCCCTCATGATTTTATGCACCTCAGTTAAATCTCCCCTCAGCCTCCTCTGTTCCAAAGAAAACAACACCAGCCTATCCAATCTTTCCTCATAGCTAAAATTCTCCTGTTCGGACATCTCCTTTGTACCCTTTCTAGTGCAATCACATCCTTCCTGTAATGTGGTGACCTGAACTGAACACATGACTCTAGCTGTGGCCTAACTAGTGTTTTGTACAGTTCAAGCATGAACTCCCTGATCTTATATTCTATGCTTCAGCTAATAAAGGAAAGTATGCCTTCTTAACCACCTTATCTACCTGTTCTGCTACCTTCAGGGATCTGTGGACATGCACTCCAAGGACTCTCTGTTCCTCTACACTTCTCAGTATCCTACCATTTATTGTGTATTCCCTTGCCTTGTTAGCCCTCCCCAAATGCATTACCTCACACGTCTCCAGATTGAATTCCATTTGCCACTTTTCTGCCCACCTGACCAGTCCATTGATATCTTCCTGCAGAGTACAGTTTTCTTCCTCACTATCAACCACACGGCCAATTTTTGTCTTATCTGCAAACTTCTTAATCATGCCCCTACATTGATGTCCAGATCATTGATCTATACCACAAAAAGCAAGGGACCTAGTACTGAGCTCTGCGGAACCACACTGGAAACAGCCTTCCAGTCACAAAATCACCCGTTGACCATTACCTTTTGCTTGCTGCCACTGAGCCAATTTTGGATCCAACTTGCCACTTTGCCTTGGATCCCATGGGCTTTTACTTTCATGACCAGCCTGCCATGTGGCACCTTGTCAAAAGCCTTGCTAAAATCCATGTAGACTACATCAAACGCACTGCCCTCATTGACCCTCCTTGTTACCGCCTCAAAAAAATTCAATCAAGTTAGTCAGACAGGACCTTCCCTTAACAAATCCATGTTGAATGTCCTGGATTAATCCATGCCTTAATGACGATTTATACTGTCTATCATAATTTTTTCCAATAATTTGCCCACCACTGGGGTTAGGCTGACTGACCTGTAATTACTCGGTCTATCCCTTTCTCCCTTTTTAAACAATGGTACCACGTTAGCAGTCCTCCAGTGCCACACCTGTAGCCAGAGAGGATTGGAAAATGATGGTCAGAGCCTCCGCTAGTTCCTCTCTTGCTTCTCCTAACAGCCTGGGATACATTTCATCCGGGCCTGGCGATTTATCAACTTTCAAGGATGCTAAACCCCTTAATATTTCCTCTCTCACTATGTTTATCTCATCTAATATTTCACACTCCTCCTCCTTAACAACGTCTGCATCGTCCCTTTCTTTTGTGAAGACAGACGCAAAGTATTCATTAAGAACCATACTCACATCTTCTGCCTCCACACACAGGTTACCTTTTTAGTCTCTAATAGGCCCTACTCTCTCTTTAGTAATCCTTTTGCTCTTAATGTATTTATAAAATATCTTTGGGTTTCCCTGATTTTACTTGTCAATATTTTTTCATGCCCTCTCTTTGCTTTCCTAATATCCTTTTTAACTTCACCCCTGCACTTTCTATACTCTTCTAGGCGCTCTGCAGTAGTTAGCACTTAGTATCTGACATAAGCTTCCCTTTTTTGCCTTATCCTACCCTGTATGCCCCTTGACATCCAGGGGGCTCTAGATTTGTTAGTCCCACCCTTTTTCTTTAAGGGAACATACTTGCTCTGAACCCTCACTAGCTCCTCCTTGAATGCCTCCCACTGCTCTGACACTGATTTACCTTCAAGTAGCTGTTTCCAGTCCACTTTTGCTAAATCACATCTCAGCTTAGTAAAATCGCCTTTCCCCAATTGAGAACTTTTACTCCTGGTCTATCTTTATCCTTTTCCATAACTACTCTAAATCTAACTGAATTGTGATCACTACCACCAAAATGCTCTCCCACGGATACCCCTTCCACCTGCCCAGCTTCATTCCCTAAAACTAAGTCCAGAACCGTCCCCTCTCTTGTTGGACTTGCTACGTACTGGCTAAAAAAGTTCTCCTGAATGCATTTTAAGAATTCTGTGCCCTCTATACCTTTTACACTGATTCTTTTCCAGTAGTTGAAATCCCCTACTATTACTGCCCTATTGTTTTTGCACTTCTCAGAAATTTGCCGACATATTTGCTCTTCTATCTCCCTCTGACTATTTGGGGATCTTTAGTACACTCCCAGCAGTGTGATTGCCCCTTTTTAGTTCTTCAATTCAACCCATATGGCCTCATTTGATGATCCTTCTAACAGATCAATTCTCATCACAGCTGTAATTGTTTCTTTAACCAATATTGCGACCCCCTCCTTTTTTTTTTATCCCATTCTCTATCTCGTCTGAAAACCTTGTAACCAGGAATGTTGAGCTGCCATTCCTGCCCTTCTTTCAGCCATGTTTCAGTAATAGCTATATCATCATACTCCCATGTGTCTATCTGTGCCCTCAGCTCATCTGCCTTATTCACTAGAATCCTTGCATTGAAGTATATACCATTAAGCACTGCCCCTTTGTTATCTAGTTTCTAGCCTTTGTTTCCTCTGCCCTCCAAACTTGTTTACTAATTTTCTGCCTTCCATTTCCAGCTTTGCTTCTCTCCCTTCTGAATCTATGTTCAGGCTCCCATTCCCCTGCCAAACTAGTTTAAACCCTCCCCAACAGCACTATTAAACGCTGCCGTGAGGATATTGGTCCTGGCCTTGTCCTCTCCCTATCTCTGTAGCCCCGTCCCCTCCCTATCGCTGGAGCCCCCTGCCCCCTCCCTATCTCTGGAGCCTCCTCTCCTCATCTCTATAGCCCCCTGTCCTCTCCCTATCTCTGTAGCCCCCTCCCTATCTCTAGAGCCCCCTGTCCCCTCCCTGTCTCTGGAGCCCCCTGCCCTCTCCCTGTCTCTGGAGCCCCCTGCCCCCTCCCTGTCTCTGGAGCCCCCTGTCCCCTCCCTGTCTCTGGAGCCCCCTGCCCTCTCCCTGTCTCTGGAGCCCCCTGCCCTCTCCCTGTCTCTGGAGCCCCCTGTCCTCTCCCTGTCTCTGGAGCCCCCTGTCCTCTCCCTGTCTCTGGAGCCCCCTGTCCTCTCCCTGTCTCTGGAGCCCCCTGTCCTCTCCCTGTCTCTGGAGCCCCCTGTCCTCTCCCTGTCTCTGGAGCCCCCTGTCCTCTCCCTGTCTCTGGAGCCCCCTGTCCTCTCCCTGTCTCTGGAGCCCCCTGTCCTCTCCCTGTCTCTGGAGCCCCCTGTCCTCTCCCTGTCTCTGGAGCCCCCTGCCCTCTCCCTGTCTCTGGAGCCCCCTGCCCTCTCCCTATCTTCTGGAGTCCCCTGCCCCCTGTCCCCTACCTGTCTCTGGAGCCTCCTGCCCCCTCCCTATCTCTGGAACCTCCCGTCCACTTCCATAGCGTTTGGAACCTATCTGCAGCATTGCATTCAGTTCTGGGCAGCGCACCTCAGGAAGGATATATTGGCCTTGGAGGGGGTGCAGTGCAGATTCACCAGAATTATACCAGGGCTAAAAGAGTTAAAGTATGAGGACAGGTTGCATAGACTAGGCTTGTATTCCCTTGAGTTTAGAAGATTAAGGCGCGGTCTAATCAAGGTGTTTAAGATGATTCGATAGGGTAGATAGCGAGAAACTATTTCCTCTGGTGAGGGGAGTCCAGAACAAACCAGCATAACCTTAAAATTAGAGCCAGGCCGTTCAGGGGTGATGTCGGGAAGCACTTCTTTACACAAAGGGCAGTGGAAATCTGGAGCTCTCACCCTCAAAAAGCTGTTGAGGCTGGAGGTCAATTGGAGATTTCTAGACTGAGATCGTTAAGATTTCTGTTGGGTAAGGGTATCAAGGGATATGGAATAAAGGCGGGTAAATGGAGTTGAGCTACAGATCAGCAATGATCAAATTGAATGGTGGAGCAGGCCCGAAGGGCTGAATGGCCTCCTCCTGTGCTCTTTTACAGTATGAGGTAGATGCCAGTGTTGTAGCTGTACTGGAACAGCTTGGCACGGGAGCGGCCAGTTCTGGAGCACAGGACTTCAGCACTACAGCCGGGATTATAACAGGGCCCATGTCCGTCTCTGTGTCCAGTACACGCGTAATGTTACATGGAATAAGACAGTGTGGACCTTGCAAACGCTTGACCCTGCTCTTTCACTCACGTGCTGGGCTCCACCATGGTTGAGGATGGGGATGTTCATGGAGCCTCCTCCTCCCGTTAGTTGTTTAATTGTCCCCCACCATTCCCAACTGGATATATTAGATCGTAAGAGCTTTGATCTAATTCGTTGATTGCGGGATCACTTAGCTCTGCCTATAGCATGCTACTTCCACTGTTTAGCATGCATGTAGTCCTGTGCTGTAACTTCACCAGGTTGGCACCTCATTTTTAGGTACACCTGGTGCTGCTCCTGGCATGCTCTTCTACACTCCTCATTGAACCAGGGTCGGTCCTCTGGCTTGAAGGTAATGATCGCGTGATGGCAGGAATGACGTATGAAGAGAGATTGGGACGATTGGGCTTGTATTCGCTAGAGTTTAGAAGAATGAGAGGGGATCTCATTGAAACTTATAAAATTCCAACAGGACTAGACAGACTAGATGCAGGAAGGATGTTCCCGATGGCGGGGGAGTCCAGAACCAGGGGTCACAGTCTAAGGATAAGGGGTAAGCCATTTAGGACTGAGATGAGGAGGAATTTCTTCACCCAGAGAGTGGTGAACCTGTGTAATTCTCTACCACAGAAGGCAGTTGAGGCCAATTCATTAAATATATTCAAGAAGGAGTTAGATATATTTCTTAAGGCTAAAGGGATCAAGGGATATGGGGAGAAAGCAGGGACAGGGTACTGAATTTGGATGATCAGCCATGATCGCATTGAATGGCGGAGCACGCTCGAGGGGCCGAATGGCCTACTCCTGTTCCTAGCTTCTATGTTTCTATGTGAAGGATATGCCGTGCCATGAGGTTACAGATTGTGGTGGAATACAATTCTGCTGCTGCTGATGACCCACAGCACCTCATGGATGCCCCGTTTTGAGCTGCAAGATCTGTTCTGAGTCTATCCCATTTAGCACGGTGATAGTACCACACAACATGATGAAGTGTGAAGACAGGACCTAGTCTCCACAAGGACTGTGACCTCTGCCAATGGTGCGGTGACCAGATGTGTTTACAACAAGGTAGATTGGGGGGAAACAAGGGCAGGTAGATTACTTCCTAGGGTTGGTGTCTCTCACAATCTGAAACAGGTCCAGTCTGGCAGTCATGTCCTTCAGGGATCAGTCAGCAGTGGTACCTCTGAGCCACTCTTTATAGTAGTGGGTGGGATGTTAAAGGGTACGGGGAGTGAGCAGGAGAGTGGGATTAGACTCGGTGGGATATTAAAAGGTACGGGGAGTGGAATTAGACTGGGTGCCTTATATAGAGAGCACAATGGTCTGAAAGGCCTGTTTCTGGAACATTCGACGATTCTAAGCGGCTGACTCGAGCACTACGACTTCTGGGTCAGTTGGATGGACCAGGTCGATCCTCTGCCTACTATCTTTATATTTCTCACAGCAAGCACCTGTTCTGGGGATTGTACCCTGTTCAGCAGTCAGTTCTGTGCCTCCTCCCTCCAACATAAGGTCAGAAATGGGGATGTTCGCTGATGACTGCACAGTGTTCAGCGCCATTCACAACGCCTCAGATAATGAAGCAGTCCATGCCCGCATGCAACAAGACCTGGACGACGTTCAGGATTGGGCTGATAAGTGGTAGGTAACATTTGCGCCTCAAAAGTGCCAGGCAATGACTTACTCCAACAAGCGAGAGTCTAACCATCTCCCCATGACATTCAACGGCATTACCATCAATATCCCGGGGGTCACCATTGACCAGCAGCTTAACTGGACCAGCCACATAAATACTGTGGCAACAAGAGCAGGTCAGAGGCTAGGTATTCTGCGGCGAGTGTCTCACCTCCTGACTCCCCAAAGCCTTTCCACCATCTACAAGGCACAAGTAAGGAGTGTGATGGAATACTCTCCACTTGCCTGGATGACTGCAGCTCCAACAACACTCAAGAAGCTCGACACCATCCAGGACAAAGCAGCCCGCTTGATTGGCACCCCATCTACCACCTTAAACATTCACTCCCTCCACCACCGGCGCACCATGGCTGCAGTGTGTACCATCTACAAGATGCACTGCAGCAACTCGCCAAGGCTTCTGCGGCAGCACCTCCCAAACCCGCGACCTCTTCCACCGAGAAGGACAAAAGCAGCAGGCACCTGGGAACACCACCACCTCCAAGTTCCCCTCCAAGTCACACATCATCTTGACTTAGAAGTATATCGCCAATCCTTCATCGTCGCTGGGTCAAAATCCTGGAACTCCCTACCTAACAGCACTGTGAGAGTACCTTCACCACACGGACTGCAGCAGTTCAAGGCAGCGGCTCACCACCACCTTCTCAAGGACAATTAGGGATGGGCAATAAATGCTGGCCTTGCCAGCGACGCCCACATCCCATAAAAACGAATTAAAAAAATTACCTCTTCCCACCCTGCCATTTCCCTCTATTCCCATCTCTCTCATGTATGCTTCTAGCTTCCCCTTAAATGTGTCTGATATCTGCTTCAACCATTCCATACGGCAGCGAGTTCCACATTCTCACCATGCAGCGGAAAGAAATTCCTAAGTTCTTTGTTTGATTTGTTCGTGACTATCTTATATTTATGCCCCTTGTTCTGGACTCAACCACAGTTTCTCCACATCCTATCGAACCCCTTCACAGTGTTAAAGATTTCTATCAGGTTTCCTGCTAATCTCTTCTCCAAAGAGCCCTAGCCTGCTCAATCTTTCTTGGTAATTGCAGCTCTCAGTTCTGGTAACATCCTTGTAAATCTTTTCTGCACTTTCTCCAGTGCTTCAATATCTTTTTCATAGTATGGAGACCAGAACTGCACACAGTGCTCCAAGTGTGGTCTAACCATGGTGCTGTTATCAATTTAACATTTCCTCCGTGCTTTTGTATTCTATTCCTCCAAAAATGAAGGCCATTACTTCATTTGAGCTTTACGGTCTTAACTTGAGTTGCTACTTTGAGATTTATATATCTGTATTTCCAGATCTCGCTGCTCTTGCCTTACAAGGTGCTGACTCTCTCTCTCCCTCCCTCCGCCCCCCCCCCCCCCACCTTCACCACGAAGGTGCTGACTCTCTTCCCCCTCCCCTGAAGGTGCTGACACTCTCTCCCCTCCCCTGAAGATGCTGACACTCTCCCCCCTCCCCTGAAGGTGCTGACACTCTCCCCCCTCCCCTGAAGGTGCTGACACTCTCCCCACTCCCCTGAAGGTGCAGACTCTCTCCCCCCTCCCCTGAAGGTGCTGACTCTCCCCCCCACCCTCCCCTGAAGGTGCTGACACTCTCTCCCACCTCCCCTGAAGGTGCTGACTCTCTCCCCCCTCCCCTGAAGGTGCTGACTCTCTCCCCCCTCCCCTGAAGGTGCTGACTCTCTCCCCTCCCCTGAAGGTGCTGACTCTCTCCCCCTCCCCTGAAGGTGCTGACTCTCTCCCCCTCCCCTGAAGGTGCTGACTCTCTCCCCCCTCCCCTGAAGGTGCTGACTCTCTCCCACCTCCCCTGAAGGTGCTGACTCTCTCCCCCCTCCCCTGAAGGTGCTGACTCTCTCCCCCCTCCCCTGAAGATGCTGACTCTCTCCCTCATCCCCCGAAGATGCTGACTCTCTCCCCATCCCCTGAAGGTGCTGACTCTCTCCCACCTCCCCTGAAGGTGCTGACTCTCTCCCCTCCCCTGAAGGTGCTGACTCTCTCCCCCTCTGCTGAAGGTGCTGACTCTCTCCCCCTCCCCTGAAGGTGCAGACTCTCTCCCCCCTCCCCTGAAGGTGCAGACCCTCTCCCCCCTCCCCTGAAGGTGCAGTCTCTCTCCCACCTCCCCTTAAGGTGCTGACTCTCTCCCCTCCCCTGAAGGTGCTGACTCTCTCCCCTCCCCTGAAGGTGCTGACTCTCTCTCCCCTCCCCTGAAGGTGCGGACTCTCTCCCCCCTCCCCTGAAGGTGCTGACTCTCTCCCCCCTCCCCTGAAGGTGCTGACTCTCTCTCCCCCCTCCCCTGAAGGTGCTGACTCTCTCTCCCCCCTCCCCTGAAGGTGCTGACTCTCTCCCCCCTCCCCTGAAGGTGCTGACTCTCTCCCCCTCCCCTGAAGGTGCTGACTCTCTCCCCCCTCCCCTGAAGGTGCTGACTCTCTCCCCCCTCCCCTGAAGGTGCTGACTCTCTCCCCCCCTCCCCCTGAAGGTGCTGACTCTCTCCTCTGCCCTGAAGGTGCTGACTCTCTCCTCTGCCCTGAAGGTGCTGACTCTCTCCTCTGCCCTGAAGGTGCTGACTCTCTCCTCTGCCCTGAAGGTGTTGACTCTCTCCTCTGCCCTGAAGGTACTGACTCTCTCCCACCTCCCCTGAAGGTGCTTATTTGAACCCATAATCCAGGCCGACACTCCAGTGCAGTACAGAGGGAGTGCTGCACTGTCACAGATACCGTCTTTTGGATGAATTATTAAACAGTTCACAACCTTGGCGCCTTATTTGACCCTGAATGACCTTCCGACCCCATATCCTCTCCATTACCAAAACTGCCTACTTCCACCTCTGTAACATTGCCCGTCTCTGCCCTTGCCTCAGCTCATCTGCTGCTGAAACCTTCATCCATACCTTGTTACCTCTAGGCTTGACTAATCCAACGCTCTCCTGGCTGGTCACCTCAGGTGGATGTAAAAGATCGCACGGCACTATTTCGAAGAAGAGCAGGGGAGTGCTCTCTGCTGTCTGGGCCAATATTTAGCACCCAATCAACATCAATGAAACAGATTATCTGGTCATTATCCCATTGCGGTTTGTGGGAGTTTGCTGTGCGCAAACTGGCTGCCACGTTTCCTACATTACAACAGTATTGACTCTTCAGGAAGTACTTCATTGGCTGTAAAGCGCTTTGGGACGTCCTGAGGTTGTGAAAGGCGTGATATAAGCCCCCTGAATTCTGGTGAAAACCAACAACCACATTCTCAGGTCACCTCAGGATGGCCAACGAATGCCAACCTTACTCATGTCCAGATCGAGCTCTCTCCAAGCGCCGTCTGTCTCGCTTTACATATGCACGCTTCACCCGTGTATCAAACTCCGTTCCCTAGCCACGGGCTCCATCCCTCTCCCTGGCCACTGCCTGAGGCTGAACCAAACTGTTCGCAACCTTGGCGCCCTATTTGACTCTGAAATGAGCTTCCGACCCCATATCCTCTCCATCACCAAGACCACCTACTTCCACCTCAGTAACATCGCCCGTCTCCGCCCCTGCCTCAGCTCATCTGCTGCTGAAACCTTCATCCATGCCTTCGTTACCTCGAGACTTGACTATTCTAACGCTCTCCTGGCCGGCCTCCCATCTTCCACTCACCGCAAATTTGAGCCCATCTAAAACTCTGCTGCCCGTATCCTAACTCGCACCAAGTCCCGTTCACCCATCACCCCTGTTCCTGCTGACCTACATTGGCTCTCAGTCCGGCCACGCCTCAATTTCAAAATTCTCACCCTCGTGTTCAAATCCTCGCTCCTCCCCATCACTGTAAGAACATAAGAAACAGGAGCAGGCAGTCGGCCAATCGGCCCCTCGAGCCTGCTCCGCCATTCAATAAGATCATGGCGGATCCAATCTTGGCCTCAACACCATTTTCCCGCTCTCGCCCCATACCCCTTGACTCCCTTGTAGTGCAAATGTCTGTCAATCTCCACCTTGAATATATTCAATGACTCCGCCTCCACAGCTCTCTGGGGTAGAGATCCAAAGATTCATGACCCTCAGAGAAAAATTTCTCATCTCCGTCTTAAATGGGTGACCCCTTATTCTGAAACTATGCCCCCTAGTTCTAGATACCCCCACTAGGGGAAACATCCTCTCAGCATCCACCCTGTCACTCCCCCTCAGAATCTTATATGTTTCAATAATCATTTTGTAACCTCCTCCAGCCCGACAACCCTCCGAGATCTCTGCGCTCCTCCAATTCTGGCCTCTTGAGCATCCCCAATTTTCCGTCACTCCACCATTGGCGGTCGTGCTTTCAGCTGCCTGGGCCCCAAGCTCTGGAATTCCCGACCTAAACCTCTCTACCTCTCTCCTCCTTCAAACGCTCCTTAAACCCTATCTTCACGTGTCCTAATATCTCTGTGCCTCGGTGTCAAATTTTGTTTGATTACGCTCCTGTGAAGCAACTTGGAAGGTTTTAATACGTTAAAGGTACTCTATAAATGCGAGTTGTTGACGTTGATGGGGACCAGGAACTTTATTAAAGACAGAGAGAGAGAGAGAGAGAAGTTGATTTCACGCTGATAATTTCTTTTCTGCATCGAGTGCTGGATGGGCTGCCCAGGCACATCCCTCACACCTGCTCCCATCAACATTGCCGAGTTTGTGGCCGACACAAGGGCGAGATGCACAGCGGAAAAATAAACCTTCCCGTTAAA